>OV702291.1:190941798-191511466 GCA_916181665.1 Avena sativa
GTTCTGCAAAAGATTGGTTGACGGTTCAATTCCGTCTACCTACACAAAATGTTTTTCTGTTATTTAATTTCTAGCAAACGCACTCACAGCTGGGGCCAGTGGAAAACATCACAAAGAACCCATCACTACCATGAGATGCACTACGTACGTATCATCGACACTGAACTGACAAGTGGGTTTGAAGCACGGAGGAGACGATCGATGCGAAAAAAAGGGTCGAATATGTGCCGTGACGAAATCCACGCCGAATTTTGCACCAGACGAAATGGCAAACTAGGCTTTAGGGCCTGGGACAAAATCTGTGACGAATTTTCCACGACGAAAACAAGGAACGTCATGGATAACCGGGCTGGAGGGGCTTGGAGCTCGTTACAACGAAACATTCTAGAACGTCAGGAATCCGCGACGTTTTTAGGCCGCGTCATAAAAAAACGTCACGGGTCGTCCAGATTCTAGTAGTGTGTGTTGTGCCTTCTTTAATTTCATCCATTCGTGATTATTGTAGTGTTTATTAAATTGTGAGAATGATTATCTATGTTCACCTAATACTTGTTATCTAATTTAAGGGCCCAGGTAACATGATCCAGAGATCTCATAGGTATGAACTTGTATGCTAGAGAATCAGGGACCCTCGAGTGACACGACCGATATCAATGAGGATCTAGTACTACTCGAGGACAACAAGGAACAATCAACATTAAAGCCTTGATCCGGTCGGAATACCTTAATTAATGTGTTGATCATTTCCATGGTAATAGGCAGATGCATCATTGAAACTTCGAAGAATTGGCCATGAGGACTTCTAGTCAGTATATAGGTTGCTTGCCTACTCACTTACAAATAAGAAATATCACAATCACTTATTTCATTTTATTCATCAAGCACTTTCACTATTACCATGAACCGTTTATCTCCGTCCCTAACTTCTCATCTACAGGAACCTCGAACACCTTTCTCGTCTTTCTTTTATGTTATTTAATTCCCATTATTCCTGATGCAAGTTTCCTCTATTATTCACTCACCACTTTCCACCTTCAACAATTGCAGTCAATTCACTCAAGACCGGTGACACCTTGTGACATGGGTATGCCCAACAGGCACCCAACTATAGCGTACCTGGTGCGGCTCGATAGAAGGCCGACTTGACAAATTTCCAAGGTCCATGACGCCTATGACAGTTCGAGTGGTATGAAGCTCATATGGACACGGACTCCCAAACACACAAGACAAGGAAGTCTCGATACTAGAGTTTGAATCTAACTTGTAACCAACTCGTATTGGCACTTGAGACCTAGCCTTCCCATATATAAATCCTAGGAGGGTCCAACGAGAAGGCAATCACGACTCCTATAATAGATCGCCACAATAGACAATAGATCTAGACAACACCCATAGCATACTGATACATTGCAAATGTATCTATAATTTTTGATGTTCCATGCTTGGTTTTATCCACATTCTTGTGTTTTGTTCCAACTTTGGAGTACTTTTCATATGATTTCTTGGACTAACCTATTAACAAGAGCCACAGTGCCAGCTGCCTGTTTTCTGCTGTTTTTGGTTCCAGGAAAGTCAGAAAATGAATATTCTCGGAATTGGATGGGACAAAAGCCAAAGTGCCTATTTTTAAGGAAGGGATCAAGTGCCAGAATACGAGACGGAGAGGGGCTAGGGGCCGGCCACACCACCTGGCCGCACGGCCAGGCCTGTCCCACGCCAGGGGGTAGTGTGGTGGCTCCCGACACCCCCTCAGCCTCTCCTTCCGCCTATAAGTTGCCCTCGGGACGAAAACCCTAAGTACCCGATCAAAAATCCAGGAAAGAGTCTATAGCCGCCGTCATCTCCATCCCTAGATCGGGAGGGATCTGAAGCTCTTCCCGGCACCCTGCCGGGGAGGGGAATTCACCCTGGAGGCCTTCTTCATCACCATGCAAGCCTCCGGTGTGATGCTGACATGGTTATACCCTACGGGTACGTAACTTCAGCATACCTGGTCCAGCCCAAGGAGGGCCCACGGCCAATATACGCCAGCCCATGAAGATTTTCGGGTGGCCCAGGCCCATGACGCCTTCGGATCCTTGAAGAACAAGACTAGAGTTTCAATACAACTTGTAACCTACTCGTATCGGTACCCGAGACCTAGCCTCTCCATATATAAAGGCTAGGAGGGTCCAACGAGGAGGAAAACCCAACAACGATTACACCCTGCGATTACGACATACACACCTCCACGCCAGATCGAATCTGTGCACCCTGTAACTTTCGGTTCCGCCGCAATAAAAGAGCAGACAAGCAGGAGTAGGGTTTTCCCTCCGGGGGCCTGAACCTGGGTAAATCCCGTGTCCCCTGGTTGCTTGTCTGTTAACCGTGCCACGATCTCCAGCATCCCCATCTTCTCCAAAACCCAAGTCCATAACAATGGGCATTGACGAGTTGAAACCTCGTCAATTGGCGCCGTCTATGGGAATTGGGGCTGCTGATTGTGCGGTCGTGACGGTTTCGACCCGATCGATCTACAACTCCTCGGCGACGGAGAATCACCTCCTCTTCGGCGCTTTCGACTTCACCGCCCACTCGCCGGCCACCATGAAGGATTTCGAGCCCGTAGGTGACGGACTCGAAATTATGTTCGGGAGCTTCTGCTTACAGGTGTGACAAGCTGGCACCCTCCGCCTCCCCGAGCGGATGCCCGTGCCGCCGATCAGGCCCGCTTCATGGGCTCCACACCCCGTGCTACGCACGTCACCATCAACAGATGAGTTCTACAGCAGCAGCTGCTGCAAATCCGATCTGTGCGATCCACCTTCGGATGAAGGGACCTACGGTTCCGAATCCGAAAGCTGCGGCAGCAGCCAACCAATCTGCAGGCGCTATCTGTGCGCCGCAATCATCCAAACCGATGAAGACACGCCTAACCCGCCGCCCAACCCCAACCCGCAGGGCGGAAACGGCGAAAACGGGGAAAACAGGGGCCACCTCATCCAACTTAGCAAAGAAGGATGGGCCGAAGCACGCCGTGCCGTCGCAGGCGAAATAGTCCTACCTCTAGACTCCCCACGTGACCTGCTGATGGCATACCACTACCTCCTCATCGAGGAGCACAAGAAGCAAGTCAAGATGCAGGAGACGCTCGATAAACGCAAGAAAGCAGCCTCTGAGTCTAGTGCGCGACGAGCTGCGCTCTCCGCCATGGGACCCGGCTCCAGCACAAACGGAAATCAGGGAAACAAGCACCACTCTCGGGTGGAAAACATGGACCCAAAGGAGCGGCGTGACGTGACCCGAACCCTCCACACATCGTTCATGGATATGGACGCCGACGGCAACATCACCCCGAAGACGCCACAAGCCGCGATCATGGCAGCCACTGCATATCTTGCTACTCACCCACCTCCGGAGGGGGACCCGAAAAGGGCCATGCATAGGTCCGCACTCACCGGACTAGGACTAATCGGAGCTGCGCTCCACGAAGATGCTCCTACGGAGCCGAAGAAGAAAGCTTCGGCCAGGCGCGACCGGAGCCCCACTCCCTCATCCGAAGATGAAGAAGAACACGACCTTCCTCGAAGGAAGAAGAGCTCGCCCCGCCACAAACACGACTACGACGCCAGAGACAAGCTTACACAGCGCAAGATCGACAAAGCATGCGCCAAACGCGCATGCTCATCCGAATCTGAGATGGATGAAGACGAAGGAGAACTCTGCGGGGCTCGATGCTTCAGCAGATCCGTCCGGCGAACACAGATGCCACGCAACTTTAAGCTTCCTTCGGATACTCCGAAGTTCAACGGCACGCAAGATCCAAAGTCCTGGCTCAGCGACCATCTGTCATCCGTCAAGCTTCACGGAGGCAACAAAGAAACCGCCATGCAATGCCTTCAACTGCAGCTGACAGGCGCGGCGCGGGTCTGGCTCAGCAGCCTATCATCAGGATCCATCCGAAGCTGGGAGGAGCTCGCTTATAGCTTCATCTGAAACTTCAAAGGCACCAGCAAAAGGCCCGCCTCAATCGAAGAGCTGCGAGCCTGCACTCAGAGAACGGATGAATCTATTCGCTCGTACATACTACGCTGGTCTACAACCAAGAACTCCGCAGCACACATCTCCGAAGAGCGGGCCATCGACGCCTTCAGGGACGGCGTCAAACGCCCAGACTTCAAGGAGAAACTTGGACGTGTAAAACCCAAGACACTCGACCAGCTCATGGAAATCGCCAACAGTTGGGCAGATGGCGAAGATTGCATCCAGCGGGCGCAATCAGATGAAGAAGACGACTACGGCCGAAGACGCGAACGCCGCAGCAAGAGGAGACCGTGCGTCTACGAGGACCGCGACGGACCCGACATGGTCGCAGCCGGCTACGCCGACCGCCGTAACGACAACAGCCGCAGCAGCGGAAACTTCCGCGACAACGGATGACCAACGCAGTCGTGGCAACGCCGCGACCGCGACAACGGACCTTCAGCACTCGACAAACTTTCAGGTCCATGCACCATCCACTTCTACATCGACAAACAAGATGGCAAAAAGAAAGCTAGCCACATTCTCAAGGACTGCCGCGAGTTCCAGAAACTCAGCGAAAGCATGGTACAGATGAGGCAACAAGCTCCAATTCTTGCGTTCGGAAACGCACTTGCGCCAGGCGAAATAGCACACGGAGCTCCTCCACCGCCGCCTATTGGAGGCCCACATCAACCAGTCGCACCAGCGCAAAACAACGCCGGGGTCGCTTACCCCCCACCAAAAGGAGCACTCAATATGATACAGAAGGGACGTCCCACAAACAGGGTGCGGAAGAAAATCACCCGACAAATCAACATGGCCGTGACAACTCCGCCTGCAATCCCTGAGTACCTCAGCGGATCGGAGTCCTGCATCACATTCACCCGCGCGGATCACCCTTGCCAGATCCCTCGCCCAGGTCATGTTGCCCTGGTGCTGGAGGCGCAGATCGGAGGCTTCGAGATGAGTCGCGTCTTCATGGACGGCGGCAGCGGCATCAACCTAATATTCGCAAGCACTCTAGCAGCTATGCGGATCCCGCAATGCAGCCTGGAACAATCAGACACAATGTTCCACGGCATTGTCCCAGGGAAGGGCATCTTCCCCCTGGGCAAAATAGGGCTCGACGTCATCTTCGGGACACCGGACAACTTTCGGCAGGAGCGCCTAGAATTCGAAGTGGTGGACTGGCCGTCGCAATACCACGCCATCCTGGGACGCGTAGCATTCGCAAGGTTCCTGGCCGTCCCACACTACGCATACCTACTACTCAAGATGCCAGGACCAAGGGGCGTCATCACAGTCCACGGGAGCTTCACCCGATCGGACCAATGCGACAGGGATTTCAACAAAATCTCCTAGTCCTTCGGCATGCAAGACTAGCTTGTAAGGCTCCGCGAAGCGGCAGACAATGGGCTACCCCCAGTCACCAAGCAGAACGCACCTGATATGTCTTTCGAATCCACCATCAACACCAAAAAAGTATAGGTCCATCCAACTGATGCCTCCAAGACGACGCTAATCGCCAACGACCTCAACACCGCATAGGAAAGCGCGCTCGTTGAATTCCTCCGTGAGCACTGGGAAATCTTCGCCTGGTGTCCTGCGTACATGCCAGGAGTTCCCAGGGAATTCACCGAGCACGCACTCAATGTCTTCCCAGACACCAAGCCAGTCAAACAGTCCATCCGAAGACTGTCGGAGCCACGAGCCGAAGCTATCGGCAAAGAGATCAACAGATTACTCGCAGCAGACTTCATCAGGGAAATCAAGGAAAGCGAGTGGCTGGCAAACATAGTGATGGTCCCGAAGAAGGACACGGACATCCTGCGGATGTGCGTAGACTTCACATCACTGACCAAGGAGGCAAGAACACTTATCGACGATCTCCGCGAGACGTTCGACAACCTTGATCGCTACAGGATCAAGCTCAATCCAGAAAAGTGCGCCTTCGGCGTCCCCTCAGGTCATCTGCTCGGATACTTCATCTCTCAACGAGGGATCGAAGCGAACCCGAAGAAAATCAAAGCTATCATGACAATGGAGAAGCCGAAAAACCTCAAGGGCGTTCAGCAGCTCGCAGGGCGAGTAGCGGCACTAAGCAGGTTCATCAGCCGCATGGGCGAGAAGGCCCTACCATTTTACCAACTGCTGCGCAAAGCAGACAAGTTCGAGTGGACACCAGAAGCCAACGACGCATTCGAAAACCTCAAGCGGCTCCTCTCCACCTCGCCCGTTTTGGTCACGCCAAAAGAGAGCGAGCCCCTGTTGCTGTACATAGCAGCCACACACCAGGTGGTCAGCACAGTACTCGTGGTCGAACGACCCGAAGAAGGCAAGACCCATGGGGTACAACGCCCAATTTACTACCTCAGCGAGGTTCTCACTCCAACAAAACAGCGGTACCCGCACTACCAGAAGCTGGCCTACGGCGTGTTCATGACGGCTCGACGACTGAGCCACTACTTCCAGGAGCATCAGGTGATGGTCGTCAACGAGGCACCCCTAAACAGCATCCTGAACAATCCAGAGGCCACAGGACGCGTGGCCCTGTGGGGCATCGAACTATCACCACTAGACATCATCTACGAGAAGCGACACACAATCAAATCTCAAGTCCTTCCGGACTTCCTGGTGCACTGGATGGAGCTGCAACTGCCTGACACCCCAGACATGTCGCAATCCTGGACAATGCATTTTGACGGCTCCAAACGCGAAGCCGGAGCAGGGGCAGGAGTCATACTGACCTCCCCGCAAGGTGACAAGATGAAGTACGTCCTTCGGATGAAATTCAGAGCCTCCAACAACGAGGCCGAATACGAGGCCCTCATCCATGGCATGCGGATGGCAAAAATATGCGGCGCAACGCGCCTGGTCATCTACGGTGACTCCAACCTTGTCGTCCAGCAGACAATGAATGAGTGCGACGCACATGCCGAAAACATGATCGCATACCGCGCACTATACAACGCACTCGAAGGAGAATTCGACGGCTGCAAACTTCGGCACGTCGGAAGAGAGAGCAACGAGGAGGCCGATAGACTCGCCAACATCGGCTCCACTTGTGCAAAAGTACCACCAGGTGTGTTCCTCGAACAGATCTGCGTGCCATCCATCAAGCGGAAATTCCCCAAGGGATCACCCGAAGAAGCAGAACACTCGGGGGCTACGCTACCCGAAGGTCAAGAAGGACCTGAAAAGTTGGATACCGAAGTCGCCATGGTCAACCTGATGTAGGTCATGGCAGTCGAAGAAACCTAGACACGTCCATACCTTCAGTTCCTGCTAAACGGAAACTTACAAGACAACCCGACGGATGCCCGGCGCATATCTCGTCGGTCAAAAGCCTTCACCATCATCAACGGCGAACTGTACAAACGCAGCATTACAGGCGTCCTACAACGGTGCGTCACCATCAGCGATGGCAAGACCATACTCCAAGATATCCACGAGGGCATCTGCGGCCACCACGCAGGCAGCCGCTCCCTTGTCGCCAAAGCTCTACGAGCAGGATTCTATTGGCCAACGGCCATGAGCGACGCAAAGGACATCGTCCGAAGATGCAACGGGTGCCAACGGTTCGCCGACAAACCGCACGCACCTGGGTCCGAACTCCGACCCATACCCATAGCTTGGCCTTTTGCTCAATGGGGCCTTGACATGATCGGCAAACTGCCAAAATCCTCGAAGGGAGGACACGTCTTCCTCTTGGTCGCAGTCGACAAATTCACCAAGTGGATCGAGGCCATGCCAGTCACCAACCAGAAGGGCAAAACCGCCGTCAAGTTCTTCGAATCCATAGTCTACAGATTTGGCGTACCACACAGCATCATCACCGACAACGGATCGAACTTCATCTCAGAAGAATTCCAGGACTTCTACGAAGGCCTCGGGATCAATATCACGTATGCCTCAGTGGCGCACCCGCAAACAAACGGGCAAGTGGAAAAGGCCAACGGCCTAATCGGCGCTGGCATCAAGAAACGCCTCATGAGCTCACTCGAGCACAAAGCTGGCAACTGGACGAAAGAGCCACCGTCTGTCCTGTGGAGCTTACGAACTACGCCAAACAGCTCCACCGGCTACACACCGTTCTTCATGGTACACGGAGCTGAGGCTGTGCTACCAGCCGAAGTACGTCACCAGGCTCCATGAGTCGTCGCTTACAGCGAGGCCGAATCCACGGCTGCACTCGAAGACGCCGTCGACACACTCGACGAAGCACGGGATATAGCAGCAGCTAGATCCGCGGTGTACCAGCAAAGTCTCCGCAACTACCACAGCCGCCGGCTGCGCCCCAGGTCCTTCGTCGAAGGAGACCTCGTCTTGCGACTCAAGCAAAAGCGACCGAACAAACTCGATTCGCCATGGGAAGGACCCTATGTCATCACCGAAGTCATCCCAGGTGGCGCCTATCGCCTCAAGCACGTGGAGTCTGGAATCGCATACTCCAACCCATGGAACATCTCGCACCTACGACGATTTTACCCATAGCAATGGGCAATGTACCCCTTTTACTTTCAATAAGGCTTACGGCCAAGGCTACTCAGCCGAACCATGTACCTCCTCCATTACGCTACAAAAAAGCTAAGTGTCTCGCTCCCAACCTTCGGTTGACTATTTCTCTGCAACTTTGTTACATGCTACTAACGCACTCGGGGACTCCCCCCACCTCACGATTTCATCGACTGAGGACAAAACGCGCTCGGGGGCTCCCCCCACCTCACGATTTCATCGACTAAGGACAAAACGCGCTCGGGGGCTCCCCCCACCTCACGATTTCATCGACTGAGGACAACACATGTACACCTGAGTAGCTGACCACGTCAGGCTAACGAAAAGGGCACGTACTAAATCAAAGCACTGCGTGCTCGCTAACAAGCAAACCTTTACAACAAAGGGCACATACACGCCCAGCCGCAATATACAAATTTTACATCTATCTGTTTATTTTCAGGTTCTACCTATTCTGCAGAATAGCCTGAGCACGCTGCTCAAACAAATCTACAATCTGTTCGGCATACTGCCTTACAGCCGCGTAATGCGGACGCATATTCCACTCGCCACCATCTGGCCGAGGAGGTGGCCCAGTCGCCACAGCAGCCAAATCTACATCAGGGCGATGCACCCTCACAAGAGACAAGGCAGCCTTCACCCCTGCGACAAGCTCCTGCCGCACCAGCTCCTTGACATTGCTGGCACTCCGAAACTTCGCCAGAAGACCTGCAAGGGTCGTCGGCGCGCCATCCAACGGAAACATGACGTGCAACACCGAGGATAGCGATGTCTGCACCTGGCGGAGCACCCACGAAACCTGGAAGACGCGATCCTGCACCGTCGCCAGAACCATGGCACGATCGCGATCCACCCAAAAGAAGCCACCGGCTTCCATGTCCTGTTGAGTCAAACAATTGACTCGAACAGCAATGCGCTCCTTTTCTTCCTTCGGAGCGAGATTCGCACCTGCGACAACAGCACAGAACAAGAGTAAGGCCAGCAGGCGCACCCGAAGAACTAAGCTACGGCCCGAAAGAAGGATCAACTTACACTGCAGCTGCTCGGACAGCCGACCCAGCTCCGCCATCAAGTATTCCTCTCTGGCTGCACTACGGTCTGCTTTGGACTTCCAAATGTCAGCACGACCGCGTAGCCCAAGCAAATCCCTCTCCAAGCTGCGCACGCGATCCCGCAGAAAAGCGAGCTGCGAGGAATCATCCAACGATGCTCGCAAGGGCCTTTCGGATGAAGTACCAACTGGGTCAACACCCGAAGGAACCTAAAGCAGAAGAAAAAGAAGGCACACAGACACTCAGCCAAAGATAAAGCCCAACTCGGAGGAATTCATTAAATAAGGCCACTGCGTGGCTCAAGAATGGTGCTACAAAAGATATTTACAGCAAAAGTAAACTACATACTACCCTACATCTCCTATGCCTAAGGCGTAGGACACCGAGTCGCCTCAGAGCCAGACTGCCTAGCTTTGGCCTCGCCCTGCTGCCGCAGCGCGTACTCAGACAACAAGTCAATGAGCTTGGGCCCATATCGTCTGCAGCGAGCGGAGTAAGCAGCGAAGGCTACCTCTGATCCATCCGCAGCCGTCGGCATCCGAGAAGTGATCTGGGGAAAGTCCAGCTCCGCCCCAGCCGCCATGGCCATCGCCAGTCTGACGGACGCGCCGATGCCCTTCTGCTTGCGCTTGTACGCTGCAGGCGCTTCGGCTGACAGAGCCTCTGCCAGAGCACCCACATCTTCAAGGGTTGCGCCCTTCGGGAAGAGCTCCTAGTAGAAGCGACCAAGGACCTCCTTTGCCTTGGCAAGGGAGTTGACGACGGTGCTGCAGCGGTCTTCGACCGCCACAGTGGCATCATCCAGAGCACTCCCGTGCTCCAGAGCACCACGGTCAAACTCGATGCCTGCGGCATCTGAGACAAAACAGAAGAAAACATGAAGAATAGCAACATAGAAGAGGACCCGAAGAAAAAGAAGCAAGTACAAAAGCTAGCACTCACCCGAAATAGCCTTGGCAGCAGCCATGAGCTTCTCCGCTACTCCTACCTCACGACCTGCGGCTTCCTGCTGCAGAAGCTCTTTCGCTTCGGCTGCCTTTGACAGCTCCAGCTCAAGGCGCTCTTTCGCCTCAGCGGCAGCTTCGGCCTTCTGCTCCAATTGTCCAAGGCTCTTCTTCAGAGCATCAACCTCACGAATAGAGTCATTATGCTCCTCTGCATTCACAACAAGCCAGTGTCAACAAACATGACAAGGATAAACAAAAAAGTACTACAAGGCAGACGAATACCTTGCAGCTGCTGCAGTTTCACCTCCAGCGTCAGGTGCTCCTCCACCAGCCGCTTGGCCTCTCGGACACAAGGCTGCAGGAAAAAAGCAATGGCAGTAAGAGCATGACTTGGGGGCTCCGCCCAAAACAAAGAAGCAAATACAACATCAGCACACGAAGACGCCTGGGGGCTCCCCCCGTGACATGAAGCAGAAAAACTTACGTGCTCCGAAGGCGAACCCGCAGGCCCGCCTGCGAAATTCTGAGGCGCAACCACCAGCCTCTCCTGCACAAGAGGAACTGGTGCAGCACCACCCGACGTCGCCACCGTCTGCGGAGGCGGCGACGCAATGTTCGAATCCCCCATCATCTCGCGCGCTCCATCACTAGAGCCGTCGGAGGATTGCCTACATAGGAACCAATCAACACAGGCGCAAAAATAACAAGTGAGCAAAAGACAACAGTGGCAACAAGCACACTTACGAGCCCAACGCGCTCAGGTCAAAGATAGGAGAAGCCCTCCGGGCCCTCTTCTCCTCCTTCTTCTCTTCCTTCTTCCGCTTTGCTGGCGGGTGCGGAGCAACAGCTCGCACAGGAACGGCAGGAATAGGAGAAGACGAAACCCCCTGAACATCATCATGACGCTCAAGACCCCGAGGATTCCTGGGAGTCGGAGGAGTCGAGGCATTCAAAGACTCGCTCGAGCTCCGTGGTCGCTTACTCGAATGGTCTTCACTCGATTCGTCGGCATCCTCCGCCGGAGATCGCGCCGAAGGAAGCTCGGACACAGAATCCACCACTTCATTATCCGGGGCATTCGGATACCTTTCGGGCAAAGGTGGTGCCATGCCCGGCACTTTGAAGCTCTACAAGAGGAGAAGAAACTTTGTTAGCAAACAAAGGACACAAGTACACAACTGACAAAAACATAAGGGAAGCACTACGTGCGCAAATCTACACCTTTGGCACGGCCAACGTCGACGAAAAGGGCGGAGTCAACGACTTCCCCGGGATTTCCTCGTCGGCCTTGAACTTCAACAACACGCGAAGAGCCCTGTCAAGTTCCACCTCGGAGATTTTTTCTCACTCGAAACCCTCGTCGGATCACGGCGCCCAGAGTAAAGGAACATCGGATGCGCCCTCGCCTGGAGCGGCTGCACCCGACGCTCAAGAAACACCCGGATGATGTCGACACCGTTCACCTCCTTCTCAGGAATCAATTGGAGCTCCTCCACCCGACGGTACAAGGCCTCTATCTCCGCCACCTCACCGTCTAAGATCTGATTTTTCCAGGACCTCTTCTTCACAATTAACTGGGAGGGGTCAAAAGGAACGAGACCAAAATCTTGCCCAGGCAGCATGGAGTCACGGATGTAAAACCATTTCCTCCGCCAGTACTGGACAGATTCGGACATGGAGAAGGAAAAGAATTGGACATCGGGACTAAGAGAGATGATGAAACCCCCAATGGGATACACACCATCCGAACCAGACTGCCTCCTCACGGAATACAGCTTCCGGAAGAGGCCAAAGTGCGGCTCAATGCCAAGCCAACACTCGCAAAGCGTGATAAAACACGCAATGTGGAGAAGGGAGTTGGGAGACAGATGATGGAGTTGAACCCCATAGAAAAAGAGCAGTCCACGAAGGAAGTCATGGACTGGATACGCAAACCCACGCAAAACGAAGGCGACAAACATAACCCGATACCCAGATGGGGGACGGGGGATTACCTCACTACCGGGGAGGCTCACGGCCGTCGTGTCCTGCGGAATCAGGCTCCGCTCGCGCAGCTTGTGGAGATCGCTCTCCCGCGTCTCTGATCGCCGCCAGCCACCATCGGTGACACGAGCAGCGGCGGCGCCCTTCTTGCCTCCGGCGGCGCTGGTTCCCACTGCAGGCGAAGACTTCTTTGGCTTCCCCATGGCGCTACGGCGGTGGTGTCGTTGCCAACGACGAAGACAAAGGAAATGCGAAAGGAACTCCCAGCACGCAGCAAGAATCGCTCGAGCACAAGGAGGCAGTAAAACGCAAGGACTGGTGCGGTGAAAACAAACCACGATTTTCACCATGGATTATAACAGCATAGACGACGCACGCTGACCGTCCATCAAGAAGACCTAACGCCAACGGCAGATCTGGCCGTACACGTGTCAGCACCAAAACGAACCGTCGTTCCCACGACGTCCACTACGCGCGGAAATCGAGGAAACGCCGTAATCATCTCCACGCCACGCGTGACCGGTCAATTCAAAGTCAGGAAGTGGGACCCACGCATCGTCCAGTCAAGTCATCTCTGGCGCAGCAGACGCTTGAGGTCACTGATCGTCAGCACTGACGTCATCAACAGCTATACTAGCAATAACTTCGGCTCCACAGCTAAAAGTACTCACTCGAATCTACGATTCGACTAAATACTTGGGGGCTACTCCTATCAGGAGCGCTGGTCGCGCACCCGATGTACTTCCGAGTCAGCGGTACGCCCACGAGATTTTCCTACTACCATTGCATGATACAAGACTCGAGTCTCTGCCCAAGTCTACGACTCCGCCAGACACCCGGGGGCTACTACAAACTGGAGCGATGGCCGTTCACACACAAGAGCTTCGAGTCCTACGTCGAGTCCACGACTCCACTACGGACTCGGGGGCTACTCCCATAGGGAGGAAGGATTTCAGCATCCGAAAATTTTCGAGTCCTACGGACTAAACAACTGAGCAATGCTTGCACTAAAAGTCTCCGCTCGAGTCTACGACTGGAACAGACACTCGGGGGCTACTCCCATAGGGAGCACTGGTCGCGCACCCTATGAAATCTTCGACTGCGATCTTCCGGATCCGCATGCAAAAACTTTTCGGCAACTCTGCCCCAGTTAATTCTAAGTGAGTAACATCCTTCTTGGCCACCCGAAACACCTCTGCGGTGATAAACATTCGGATGCTGCGTCTGCGACGCAAAGATAAGACCTACAGATATCATCTGATGGCCTGGCAACGCACCTGACTACGCTCTGCTAGTATGAATCCGTACCAGTAGGTACGATGAAAAATCCCGACGGACGCGTTGGGTACATCATTTAAAAACACTGGAATTCCACTCCTGTAAGTCCTCCGCGGCCTGAGTCGAATTACGCCAGCATATGTTCCGGTTTCGAGTCGAGGGACTCGCACCTGAAGAAGATCGTGTTGTTTTGTCCTAAGACGATTAACTGACCCTGATCCGTCGGGTGAGTCAGGCACACGCATCAACAATCCCTACACATTCTCTTGAAAGACAGAGTTATACCCGAAGGATTGAAGAGTCCTCAGCCGAATCTACGATTCGACTAAACACTCGGGGGCTACTGACATGGTTATACCCTACGGGTACGTAACTTCAGCATACCTGGTCCAGCCCAAGGAAGGCCCACGGCCAATATACGCCAGCACATGAAGATTTTCGGGTGGCCCAGGCCCATGACGCCTTCGGATCCTTGAAGAACAAGACTAGAGTTTCAATACAACTTGTAACCTACTCGTATCGGTACCCGAGACCTAGCCTCCCCATATATAAAGGCTAGGAGGGTCCAACGAGGAGGAAAACCCAACAACGATTACACCCTGCGATTACGACATACACACCTCCACGCCAGATCGAATCTGTGCACCCTGTAACTTTCGGTTCCGCCGCAATAAAAGAGCAGACAAGCAGGAGTAGGGTTTTCCCTCCGGGGGCCTGAACCTGGGTAAATCCCGTGTCCCCTGGTTGCTTGTCTGTTAACCGTGCCACGATCTCCAGCATCCCCATCTTCTCCAAAACCCAAGTCCATAACAATGGGCATTGACGAGTTGAAACCTCGTCAGATGCGTGAGTAGTTCATCCTTGGACTATGGATCCATGTAGTAGCTAGATGGCTGGTTTCTCCTCCTTTGTGCTTTCATGTTTAGATCTTGTGAGCTCCGTTCATGATCAAGATCATCTATTTTGTAATTCATACATGTTGTGTTTGCGGGGATCCGATGGATATTGAGATGCTATTTCAGATTGATTATTGATTCTATCATGTCTTTGTTATTTGAGATCTTGCATGCTTTCCGTTGTTAGTAGCTATCTTGGCCAAGTAGATGCTAGTAACTCCAAGAGTTAGTATTTATGCTCGATAGTGGGTTCATGCCTCTGGTAATCTAGGGAAGTGACAGAAATCTCTAAGGTACTAGATGTGCTGTTGCTACTAGGGAGAAAACAACAATCCTTTGTTCATAGAACAATCGTATTGTTTACTTTACACGCAGTTCATAAAGGAATAATCTGTTGCTTGCAACTTAATACTGGATGTCATGGTGGTGTCACGGCAGATGCCATGGATAGGCTAAAAGTGGGGACTAATACATGTTAGGGGAATCCAGGGAGGGATAGTGAAGTGATTCTCCACGCAGAAGTTTATATTTGCTTTGCTTCCAAGGTTACAAGTGCTCCTAGAGCTGTATTGGCGAGAGGAGGAAGAAGGAGCTCTCTTACTCTCACTCACAGATCACACTTAAAACCCTTGCCAAATCAGAAAAATCGAAACCCCCTCTACAGAAGCCCTAATCCTCCTTATATAGGGGCGGGCTAGGTCTCCACTTAGGGCATACGTGGAGGCATATTCCGAAGAATATGCCATCTCCCAAAGTAGTAAGCCGACCGGGTTACTTTTCCCTCGCGTCACACATGCATAGGCTACGTGAGCCTCTGCGGCGCCCGCGTCAGCCAACATGGGTATCGTCACCCTTGTCGGCCACGCCTCGGTGGTCCTGCCCTTGTCTGCTTCGCTCAGGCAGTGCGTACAGGGGCTTCTTTTGACCAGCGAGATTCCTTCCTTCTCCTAGAAGCTAGATGTGACTCGGATCATAGTTGATCCGGCCACACCCATTCCTGCATACAAGTTAAACATGCATTTCCGACTTACAATATAAGTCAGCTGAGACCCAGTTAGGTGGACATCCCCTGGTCCGGGTTACCCCGTGATTCGGCCTGCCTTGAGGTGACTCGGCCAGCATCCGCTTTGGCCTTGCCGAACCTCGGCTAACTCGTCCTTTATACCCCGGCGTGACCCTACCTGGGGGTATCCCCCCAACATTAGTCCCCGAAGCTGGTGCGGTCTTAGCTGCCTCAGCCGCTAAGGCCACATCAGGTTCAATTATGTTCGACCTTTAGACGTTATTTCCAAGTTACCTCCTTGTCTCGGGTTATATGGATTTACGTTCACCTTGCACGTTCCAAGTTTTCACTTGCCGGTCGGGTTACCACTTCAACTCGGACCTCATGTTTTTATTTTCCCTCTGCGCATTGTTTGATTTGGCAGTGCTGCGGAGGATGTTCCCAGAGTGGATCTAGCATCTCTTCACCACTCCGACCTAGCCCTTCTCCCCCTCATGACGACGAGTCACGCCCACTGAGCCCTATTCCAGAGGGTTCTGCAGTTGCTCCGGGTTCTAGCCCACCTCGTCAAGAGGGGGGCAACCCCGGAGCGGGGGAGACGGACCCAGCCGAGGCAGCGGCATCCACCACTTCGGCTCCACCGCAACCAGCAACTACCGAGACTACCTCCATACCAGCACCAACACCAGCACTAGCACCAGCACCAACTCCGGCAGCAAGAACATCAACAACAGCACCAGCTCTAGCAACAAGGGCACCAGCGCCAAGCTCCTCCGTCTTGTCCGAGTCTTCTCAGTCGCCACGAGGAAGTACCCAGGTAGCTCCTAAGGGGAAATCTGCCACAACCACTTCCTCCTCTCAGCAAGCCAAAGGCAAGAAAGCCCCAGACGTCACCAGGGCAGCGACCACCGGGTCTGGACAGCGCACCCTCGCGTCCATGCTTGCCCAGAAGGCTCCAGCACCGAAGGACGCCCCTGCCGAGCCAACTAGTGCGCAGCAAATTGTTCTACACACTAGTCTGGCCCTTGCTCAGGTTGAGAGGAGAGAGGCACATGCGAAGGGCTTGGTGGCGCCCCACATGCTCAGCGGTGAGATCCTCCGACCTTGATCGAGTTTATGAACAACTGGAACAAGGCGGAGTTCGTCTATAACGACGATCTCCCGGAGAAGTTCGGTCCCGCCGAATTCGCTGCTCAGATGAACACAGCCTCTAAGGCGATTAACCTCGTGGGCCGGATGATGGAGGTACGTTACTTCACCTTTTCCTTAGCATGCACTAGCGATATAACCATTAGTCCCCGAGCCTCCGGGGGAGTAACTTGTTACTCGGCCGGATGCTCCTTAGAAAACTAACGTAGCTCCCTCACAACTTCAAATATGCACACACCTAGAGCCGGGTTAAGTTCCACCTGGCCCGGATCTTGTACACTTCGAATACGCACACACCTAGAGCCGGGTTAAATTCCACTTGGCCCGGATCTTGTACACTTCGAATATGCACACACCTAGAGCCGGGTTAACTTCCACTTGGCCCGGATCTTGTACACTTTGAATATGCACACACCTAGAGTCGGGTTAAGTTCCACTTGGCCCGGATCTTGTACACTTCGAATATGCGCACACCTAGAGCCGGGTTAAATTCCACTTGGCCTAGATCTTGTACACTGCGAATATGCACACACCTAGAGCCGGGTTAAGTTCCACTTGGCCCGGATCTTGTACACTTCGAATATGCACACACCTAGAGCCGGGTTAAGTTCCACTTGGCCCGGATCTTGTACACTTCAAATATGCACACACCTAGAGCCGGGTTAAATTCCACTTGGCCTGGATCTTGTACACTTCGAATATGCACACACCTAGAGCCGGGTTAAGTTCCACTTGGCCCGGATCTTGTACACTTCAAATATGCACACACCTGGAGCCGGGTTAAATTCCACTTGGCCCGGATCTTGTACACTTCGAATATGCACAAGGCTTAAGCCAAATTTTTGTACTCTTTTCAGGTGACCACCAACCGCCGGAGTGCTGAGTTCCAGCATCTTCTGGATACCCACAAGATGCTGCTAGCAAATCACAATGCACATCTCTCTGAGCATGAGAAAAGGGGTAAGTTCTCTTCTTCACATTTTTCTATTTTCCTTCATCTTTTTCTACAGAACTAATCCGTCATTCGGTTTTCGTAGCTAGGGTGGAGGCTGAGAACAAGCTCATGAGGAAGAATCTGGATCAGATTAAGGGTAAGCTACTTTTGTCCGACCCTGCTTTGCTTTCCATCTTCTTTTCTTCTTGGCTCAGCAAACATTCATACCTCGGCTCTGCCGGGTCAACACGCTATTTCAGCATCTCTTGAAGATAGTGTGCCCGTGCCTGATATGATGCTGCATTTTCTCGAACAAGCAGAGCAACATCAAGCCGAGCTCAAAAAGAAAGACGATGAGCTTGCCCTTCTCCGAACCAAGAACGACGAGATTGCCAAGCTAAAGGCAGAAATGAAGAAGATGAAGGCGCAGCACCAAACCGAGCTTGAAAAGGCTGGCCAGGACTACACCGAAGAGCGCGAGCGCCTCAACCTCCAAATTGCTAAGGACTGCGAACTTCTCCAGGAGGCCGACGTCAAACTCGAGTCGGCGAACACTGAACTGGTGTAGCTCCGCCAAAGACGCGATAACTGCATCAATGAATAGACCCGGATCCACAGCCACATTTTACGTAAGTTCCTTTTCCTTATCCGGCATATTTCTTCGGGTTATCTCACATGTCTTTTCATTACTTGCTTCTCTTGTCCTGTTTTTAGGAAAATTTCTAGAGGATACTCCCACTGCGAGCGTCGCTGTTGCCAATTTCCGCCGAGAGAGGGGTACTCCCGTCGCTCCTGACGGTGAGGACATTCCCTATGACATGGAGGACCTATTGGTCAGCCTGTCATCTCGCATGGAAATCATCAAGAACTACGGCAAGGATCTCCTCGACGTTTTAGTCCGAGTCTTCAACACGTTCTGGCCCGGCGAGGACACTCCGAAGAGAATCGTAATCCTTGCTAAAAAGCTGACGGAGATCGAGACCCAGCTCGACCTTTGGAGGGAGTCTGCTGGACGTGCTGCAGCTGAGACCGTTTTTCACCACATACGTGGTATGAGAAGATCGATCTCAGCCTCCTGACGCGCCTGCGCACCGGATCCAAGTGGACCAATGACCCGGAATGGGTAGCTCGGCGCCAGGCTTGCACCCATAGCCTCATTGAATATGCTCCCATTCACGAATGGACTGAGGGTCCGAGCTTCCTGGAAGCCGCTGGCGACGAAGAGGTCGAGAATGTTGAAGATGGTTCAGACAAGGATGGAGAGGACGATGCCTTGGATATCGAAGAAGGCGAAGATGACACCGAACTTCCTCCTCCTGCTGCTCCTTAAGTAAAAACACTTGAAAACTTATCAGATCCCCGGTATGCCGGGTGGAATTGTATCCCGTACTTATGTGATATTTTGCTACTAAGTTTGTATGCCGTATTAATTTGGGCGTAGTCCCCGAGTTTCATTTTCTTGTTCGTCCAATCTTCTGGCTCGGTTCGTGTCTACCTTGATTCGGTTTTACGACTTACGAATCCGAGCTTCAAAAATTGTTTTAACAATACTTAGAAACTTTTAGGCTTAGCTCAAAATAATTTAGCATAATAGTTTGAAAGTAAATACAAGGTTAGTCCGAAAAACAAACTTCGGCTCGATTAAGTTCTTTTCCTTAGTCGTTTTTCATGTGCTACGCAATTCCAAACTTGTTCTCTTGCTTGCCATGAAGCCAATTCTTGTTGGACAGCAGCAAGTCGAAGAGTTGGGTTTTTGGTGTTCACACATTACTAATCCGAGTTAACTAGAACAACTTATTCCAGCTGACGTATAAATAATAAAAGACAACAAATATTATTAAGGCAGTCCCCGAGTTACTGCCCGAGGTGCCAACATTTCATTGATAAGCTCATTGTCGGCATACATACCGACATATGAGAATACTCGGATACATACACTTCTCTGTTAAGTGTAGAAAGGACGAAGTAGAGCTACATTCCATGGATGCTTGGATTCCTCAACGGACCTGTCCGCCTTGTTCTTTTCCTGTGGCTTTGCAACGATAAGATAATAAGAATCATTGTGCAATGCTTTGCTCACAATGAATGACCCTTCCCATGGGGGGGATAATTTATGCATGCCAGCAGTACGTTGTACCAATCGGAGCACCAAATCGCCTTCCCGAAAGACTCGGGGGCTTACTTTCCGGCTATCATAGCATCGGAGATTTTGCTGATATATGGCGGATCTGGACAATGCCAATTCTCTCGCTTCTTCCAGAAGATCAACATCATTTTGCCAGGCTTCTTGCACTTCGGCTTCTGTGTATTGGGTGACCCTACGCGAATCATGTTCTATGTCGGCTGGTAATACAGCTTCTGCCCCATATACCAGAAAAATGGCGTATAGCCTGTTGATCGATTCGAAGTTGTTCCTAAACTCCACAGTACCGCCGGTAGTTCTTCTATCCAGCACCCCGCTGATCTTTGCAGTGGCTCAATGAGCCGGGGCTTTATCCCGGATAACACTAATCCGTTGGATCTTTCCACTTGTCCGTTCGGTGCGGGGTGGGCTACCGTGGCAACGTCCAGCCGGATCTTCTTATCCCGGCAGAATCGCACGAATGCTCCTTCAGCAAAATTTGTTCCATTATCAGTTATGATACTGTGAGGATAACCGTATCTCGAGATAATGTCTTTGAGAAATATTACGGCCGTACCTCCATCACATTTTCTTATAGGCTTCACTTCAATCCATTTTGTAAATTTATCCACCATGACCAAAATGTGAGTCATATTTCCCCTTGCTGGTTTAAACAGGCCAACCATATCTAAGCACCATACGGCAAATGGCCATGTAATTGGTATGGTCTTGAGCTCCGACATTGGCATATGCGTCTTGGTAGCATACCTCTGACAACCATTGCATTTTCTCACCAGATCTTCTGCTTGTTCTAAGGCACTTGGCCAGTAGAATCCATGCCGGAACGCTTTTGCCACCAAGGCTCGGGATGAGGCATGATGCCCGCACTCTCCTTGATGTATATCTCGGAGGATGTCAAGCCCTTCTTCCGGGTCAACGCATCGCTGGAGGACATTGGTCACACTCCGTTTGTACAACTCGGAATTGATAATTGTGTATGCCTTTGCTCTCCTCTGAGTTTGCCTAGATAAAACCTCCTCAGTGGGTAACGTTCCATATTTCAGGAATTGAAATATAGGTAGTGCCCAAGATGGTATTGCTCGTACAGGGAACACATCCTCATCAATTTCCATCTGATCCACCAGCATAACTTCAACCGGATCGCGCTGAGTAGTCCCCGGGTCCTGCGAGGCAGTCCCCGGGTTTGCTGAGGCAATCCCCGAGTTTGCTGATGCAGTCCCCGGGTTTCGCGCACCACCTCCCATGTCAATGTCCATGGGCTCAGCTCCGGATTCGGTATCTTCCGGGACATAGATTGAGTCGGTTCCTGGGGACGGCCTGATAGATGGTTTTCTGAGGTGTTCCAATGCTACACCCGGTGGAATTGCTTGTCGGGTTGATCCAAGCTTCGACAGCATGTCGGCAACCTCATTTTCCACCCAGGGTACATGGTGAAATTCACACCCCTCAAAGTAACCAGATATCTTCTGCACATGAAATCTATACAGAGCCATGTTTGGATCTAGGGCGTCCCACAACCCTGATACTTGCTGTATTACCAAATCCGAGTCGCCAAAGCATAGTATCCGACATATCCCAATATCTTTTGCCACTTTGAGCCCATGCACAAGTGCTTCATACTCAGCGACATTGTTCGATGCTGCGAAATGGATTTGCAGCACATATTTCAGATGGTCCTTCTTTGGCAAGGTAAGCACAACTCCGGCACCTAGCCTGGTTTTTGTTTTTGACCCGTCAAAGTGCATCCTCCAGTAGTTCGGATCTGGTGGTGGTGGTTCGTATTGTACCTCGGCCCAATCCATAAAAAAGTCCGCCACAACCTGAGACTTGATTGCTTCTCTTCTGTCATATTGTGGCGCATAAGGAGCTAGTTCGATTGCCCATTTTGCAATTCGACCACTTGCATCCTTGTTACTCATTATCTCGGATATGGGAGCTTCACATATTACTTTGATGGGGTGCTCCTCAAAGTAATGCTTTAACTTCTTAGCTGCCATATAGACACCATATGCCACCTTTTGATAGTGTGGGTACTTCTGCTTTGAGGCAGATAATACCTCGCTCAAGTAATACACTGGCCTCTGCACTGACTTACCCTCTTCGTCGCGCTCTACCACAATCACTGCACTTACAACTCGGTTGGTTGCGGCTATGTAGAGCAACATTGGATCCTTTGATAGTGGAGAGGCTAACACTGGTGCAGTGGCTAACATCTTCTTTAAGTGGGCAAAGGCTTCATCGGCCTGTGGCGTCCAAATGAACTTATCTGACTTTTTCATAAGTTGGTAGAGAGGCAATGCCTTTTCTCCCAACCGACATACAAACGGACTTAACGATGCTAGGCACCCAGTGAACTTCTGGACATCGTTAAGACACTTTGGCAGCTCCATTCGTTTAATGGCCCGGATTTTAGTTGGATTAACCTCGATACCTCGGATGGAAACAAGAAAACCGAGCAATTTTCCAGCCGGGACACCGAAGGTACATTTTTCCGGGTTAAGTTTCATCCGGAACCTTCTTAGGTTCGCAAATGTTTGCCTGATATCGTCAAGGAGCGTTTTGCTTTCCTTGGTCTTGATAACCACACCATCCACATACACTTGTACATTTTGACCTATTTGGTCGTGCAAACATTTTTGCATACATCTTTGGTACGTTGCATGTAGCATCCCAATTGTCTAACAATTGTAATGCTACTTGGTCTAGTAATATAATGGCTACTTCAAATATATAATTGTTGCATCATCATTATATCATGCTCATGTCATCATGCTTCCTTGCATTTGAGCATCATATAAAACCCTTTTTGATTTGGTTCTTCTCTCATATGCATTGTAAATTGTATTTGCCTCTTGATATTGTATTTGGTTCTTGATATATTGTTTAATGCCCAAGTTGAGTTGGGGGCATATCTCTTATTAACTCCACCACTTTTTCTGCACCACCTTGTAAATTCCACCATCCAACTAAATATGAGCTTTGCATTTTATTTGAGTTACCTCTAGTTCATGTGGGTTGAGATGGATCCAATTCTTGTCCACATGCTCTCATCTTAGCATCATGTTGTTTTCACATCATTGATATATGAGAGCCACATGGCCACCTTTGCATGCCTTGTGAGTGGGAACCTTTTTCCTAGCCTCCATCTGGATTATTATGGAATTATGCTCATGTTGGGGTATTGTTGGGACTATTGAGCATCTAGTGGCACATACACACTAGCAAGTCCCATTGTATTTCAAATATGGTCATCTCCATCTACTCCACATGGGGCATCCTTTAATTCTTGGCTTGGCTTTATTCCAATTCTGGGAATGCATAATAATAATGCCATGTGATAATGTTGTTCTCACAATAATCAACATGGTATTAAATATTTTGCATGGGCCATGCAAGTGCCACCTTTTTCTTGTCTTTTGGTTTTTATTTGAATTTTGGAGTGGGTCATCTCTCTCTCTCTCTCTCTCTCTCTCCCTCCTTTTAGCTTGATCTTATTTGATCATGCTTAAACCACCTCACCACATTCCTCTCTTTTGACTAGATCTCGTGTGAGCTTGGCTTGTGTTTGCTTGGTCTTGTCAAAAGAAAACCCTACACCTAATCTCCCCTCTTCACCATCCCCATGACCATCTCCTCTAATCTACCCATACCCCCATCTAAGCTAAAACCCTACCCTAAGCCACCTCCCCCTCTCTTTCGGCCCTTCCTTCTCCCTACCATGTAGGCCCCACCTGGCCCTCTCCCTGGCCCACCTAGCTACCCCCAACCCTAATGCCAACCCTAGCCCGAGCCACCTCCTAGCTCCAACCCGAGCTCCCCCTCCCTCTCTTTTCTCTCTGCCTGAGGACCCCACCAACCGAGCCTGCCCCTGCCTCCCTGGCCTCGCCCTCTGGCCCCACCTGGACGTCACCTGCATGCCCCTGCCCTGCCTGCCCGACCAAGCACGTGAAGGAGGAGAGGAGGAAAAAAGGGCACCGAGGCCACCTTTTCCCCATCTACCTGCTCCCCACGGCATCCTCCCTCCCTCTGCCTTATCTCCTCCCCCACGGCTCTCCTCTGCTCGCCCAGATCCGCCCCATAGCCTCCTCTCTCGCCCTCCTTCTCCACCGCCACCGTCTGTACCTCGCCGCCAAAACCTCGGCCTCCACCGCGCCCAGCCGATCCAGCCAGCGTGGCCGTCGTGGAAGTGTTCGAGGACGTTCCTCTGCTTCCCCTGCATCGCCCTGCGCTTGCCGTCGAGGAGGAGGAGGACCGGAGCCGCCAGAACCAGCGCGAGGCCGACGCGAAACCCTAGCCGGCCGTCTGTCTGCGTCCTCGTCGATCGCCTGCGCCTCGAGCCGAACCACCGCCACCGACAGCCTCGCGGTGAGCCCCTCTCCCTCCCTGACACGGTCCGCCTCGCCGTGCCGCCCTAGTTCCGCCGGACGTTTCGTCGTGCACCCTCGGTGCACCGACGAGCGCGCGCGCCTGCTCGTTTCCACGTCGCGCAACACCCTACCTAGGCCCATCCACCCTCCCTGACAACAACACCGGCCCGCCGCAGCGGTAGCCGCTTCCGCGCGCGAGCCCCAGGTCGAGAGATCGATCCCCGCCCGCGCCGCGCTGCGTCTGTCGCGCATCGACCGCTCGTCAGAGATGCAGAGAAGAGAAACAGTGCGCGCGTGGTCGTTTTGCGCATACCCCCCCTACGTTTTGTCTGCGTCAAACCGCGGTACCTTTTGGGCCCACCGTCAGCCGCAGTGCCCGCTTTGCAGAGAACCCCCTGGCCCCTAGAAAACTCAACCCGCGCTCCACCTTGGCCCCATCCGTCAGTGCCTGTCTTTCGCCCACTGCCGCGTGGACCCGCGTGGTCGATGGCCCACCTGTCATTCGCTTGAGCTAGATTAGCCGCGGTATAAAAATCCTTTCTGCGCGCTGTGGCATCCAGTCAGCGTTGGCCCACCCGTCAGCGTCTGTGTCTGGGTCTGTCTGGGTATAAAAAGTTTTCTGTAATCTGTTTTAATTCAAACTTATTTCAAATGAATTCAAATTCAAAACTAAATCTGTTTTTAATTATCTTTTGAAATATAAATCCAAATAATGCAAATAATATATGTTTTGAAATCAGAAAAATGTGAGGATTTCAAATATGCCATCCAAAATATATTTTGAACATTAAAAATTCCAAGTTATTTAAATTACAATAAATTGCCCTTCCACCTTAATTAATTAATAACTTTTGTTTTATAAATCCAAATTTAACAAATAATATGTCTAAAAGGATTAGCTCGACGAGACCTTTCTGTTTATGCATTCCTTGGTTTGATTTGAAGCATGCATCATATAAAGATATTGTGTACAGCAACTAATTTGTGAATAAAATGGGGCCAAAACTCAATTAAATGCTTTATTATTGTATTCCACACCTCACCCATGCCATGCTACTTTATTACCATGAAAATTGTGCATCATTCCTCATGGCATGATTGTTTGCTTGTCGCATTTATTCATATGCTTGTGCACTTTATTTATGTGGCCCTTGTTTGTTTGGTTCTTCTTCGAATAGACGCTGAGCAGGGGAGATATCAAGAGAACCAGGAGCACTACCCAGATCCATCCCTTGCTTCAACTGAGCTGCCAGGCAAGCACTACCACATGCTTGCATACATATAGTACCTATTGCCTCTATCTTATTCTTGCATCATTGAGTCGCGATTGCATTAAACTGAATCCCAAGTACTGCATAGCCTTTACTTTTAAACCCCACCGAAGCTTGTTCCTCCGTCCCATGAGCCATTACTACAGGAGTTGTCTGAGCCATGCGAGTCGTAGAACAGCATGTGTAGGGTATGTGAGTGTCTGATGGATAACGAGGTACCTAAACAACTTAACCTGAGTAGTAATGGGATAACTAATGAAAGTGGCATCGGTGAGCCATATTCGCTATTTGGTTTTTCAGGCTCACTTGTGTCCCGTAGGACCCCGAGTACTTGATTCCTGTTCCTTGAATATTCGCGCTATCCACATCCGGGAGGCTTATGAACCCCCCTGAGCCAGAGCTTGATTCATTCTTATTTCTTGGGGCCACAAACTAGTTTGAGGTTTTATTTACTATCCTGTACTTATGCCATGCTTTACTGCTTTATTTAAAATTGTGCGAGGAGCACACTGTACTGTTTAGGAAGCGGAGTGTTTTCGCGGTGTCGACAAGCCCAGTCACATTTTCGGGTTCCCAGTCGTTCACAGCCATTGACGCAAACCTTGAGGCCGTCTCGGAGTCAGCTAACTTCGTTGCGGGTAGCTCAATGGGGTGGCCCCCTGAAATATTTTTGAATCCTGTAATTGCTTTGTCGTGACTGCCTCGTTGGGTTTTGATTTGGTTTTTCCAAGGCATATCGAGTGTGTGTTGCTATTTGTGCACCCCTGCAGGGTAAAACTTTCTGAAAGCCGTGTCCGCGGTTATGGACGACTTGGAGCACAGTTTCTCTATCATAGACAAGCATAACTAAAGTACCGCTTTTAATTTGACTAGACTAGGTACCTGACTAGTAAATAGTGCAACACTCACGGAATGGATAATAAAACTGCCAACGGATGGGGGTTGTTCGTCCGCTTCCTCGTCGGTAAGCGGGGAGGAGGATGGATCTGTGGATATTACCGTTTTAACTGTTATAACTGTTGTTATTAATTCACGGACATCCGTCTATCTCTGGTTAGGCGGATGGTTAGTGAGTATCTATAGAATTGTTAGGGTTTATCTTTTGCTGCAATTGCGTCACCCCAGGTTGTGTCCCCTTTAGAGGCATAAAGACTTGCTGAGTACCCCTAGGGTCTCACACGATAAATTATTGGTTCAGATGAACAGGTACACTCGCAAGATGGATACTGGGTGGAAGAGACGGACGATGTGGGCAACGATCATTCGGTGTAGAGATTCCGGGAACGGGGATCCGTGAGACCTGTGGGCGGGATCTGCTTATTTATGGGGCATCTTATGCCGATTTGCTTCTTATCCGTACTCGGATTTTGTCTTCCGCTTCCGCCTGATACTCTGATGTTTGATGTATGAGGAGATATCCTAAACTATTATATCTATCTAGGTTATTTGGATCTTGCCGTATGGCGTTGCTATATTTCCTTTCTTTTTAGATGGAATGGCTCTGATGTACTGTTGTATGGTGGCTTGCATACATACTCATTTGTGTATGTAGTTGATCCCTTCGCCTGCCGATTACGCCGCCCGTTCTTGTCCCGATGTGTGGAAATGGTTGGGACGGCCGAAAGGTCTACCTGTGAGTGGCATTTGGGCCCCACCGTACTATTTCAACCATTTCTGCTCATCCAGGCTTGTAACTAGGAGCGTAATTCACCGAGGTAGTTACAATTGGTATCAGAGCCATCCCGACCTTCAGGGTCTCAGCAAAATGGTCGTTGTCTGTCTAGCAAATATTTTTGGTAGTTATGTATACTAGGGAAAAACAAAACGCGAGAGTAGGACTGCTTCCACTTTTCTTCTTACCCACCCACCACCCTTTTCTGGTAAGGAAGTGTAACGTTTTCAATCCTCTTCTTAAAATTCAAACTAGGATTCACGTGTTCTGGGTTTCCGTAGTACCATAGGTTGTGTATCTGTGTGTGTGTGTAATCCCTTGTCTATCTGTTGCATCCAAGTTGTTATCTTATCGGCCTTTTGGTTATCAACTGTTGGTACATTCCATACCGACAGGCTTTTGCAAACGGACGCGATCTATCTGTTTCGTTGTATACCGACGCGATCTGTCTTACTCTTTGTTATCCGACGTTATCTTCTTTGGGTTGTTCGTTTCCGTAGTCGCTAATCTTTAGGTTATCGTGTGAAGAAGGTGTTGAGATATGTGTTTTACTTATTCATGTGCGGAGTAATGATTTGAGTGCGGGATGGAGTCGCGACCATACCACTACTCTTATCATTCGCTCTTGTATATTGAATTGGTAGAGTCACTAATCTTGATTCGTTAAGTGATTTTGCGCATCTATTGGTATTTTAATGCCGAAATTTGCGGAAAATTTTTCTTTCATATATCTGTGTACCACACTCCTTTTCAGTCGTGTGCGTTATGCTTAATATCTTCTAGGTGCTTTGAACTTTGTTGATATTTTAATATCATCTTAGTAAATTGTATCCTTTAATCTTGATTAATTCCATTTTGGTACTATTGTGGATTATTATTATTCTCCATTATAGTACTGACTTGTGTGTTATATCAATAACAGGATGGCACCACCACGCCGTTCTGAGGAGGACATACAACCTGAACTGGGGGCAGCGTTGTCAAGCATCGCCAATGCCTTGGCAGCAATGCAGCAGAACCAGCAGCGTTTTGAAGAAAGTGTTAGGAGGAATGAGTTTGTTCCGCTACCTCCACCTCCCAAGCGAGGAGACATCAAGAGCTTCCTGAAGTTCAACCCACGCCAGTTTGATGTTTCTGATCAACCACTTGATGCTGATGATTGGTTGCGTGAGATGTCAAGGTTGCTGATGACTGCTGATGTTCCTGAGCAAGAATGGGTAAAGTGTGCTACTCACCTTCTGAAGGGAGATGCAGCTCTCTGGTGGGAGAATTACCTGAAGGCAAACTGCACTGGTTTTCAGCCTACTTGGGAACAGTTCACTGGAGCCTTCAAAGAGCAGTATCTGTCAGAAATTGTCATGGAGAGGATGAAGGAAGTGTTTCTCAACCTCAAGCAGGGCAATGATAATGTCAATACCTACATCAGGAACTTCATGAACCTTTCTCGTTATGGTGGCGATGAGATCTCTGATGACAAGAAGAAGCAAAAGAGGTTCAGGCAGGGGCTCAATGCATCGATTAAGTATGCAATCACACATGCAAGGCCGGCATCGTTTCTGGAACTTTAGCATACAGCTCTGAAGGAAGAGGCAAGTAGGCAAGTGTTTGAGGAGTCCAAGAAACACAGCCGTGATGCAGCAAGCTCTTCAGCTATGTCAACTCCTTCTAAGCGTCGTGTCTGGGTTCCTAACACCCCACCGTCGCTCCCGGCTCCACCAAGACCTTCAAGCTACGCGGCAAGGCCACCAAACTTCCTCACTGCTGCTCCCAGGGGCTACAACCACCACTACCCTGGAGCGCCTGGCGGAGTCCCTGGCTACGTTGCTCCACGTCCAGCTGGTGCTTGTTACACGTGTGGAGACTCTAGGCATCAAAGCTGGAACTGTCCGTTGAAGAACAAGGCTCTTCCTCCACCACCTCCAAGATCTGCGGCAAGCTCTCCTTTGGTTCGTGCACCACCACCTCGAGCTCTCAACATCAACACCAAGCCCGGGTCTGCTATTGCTCGTGCCAACTGTGTCAACGCCGCTCAAGCTGAGCATGCACCTGGAGTTGTGATGGGTATGCTATCCGTTAACTCAGTCCCCGCACGAGTTTTGTTTGATTCTGGTGCATCGCATTCTTTTGTGTCTCACAAGTTTGCAAATGAGAATGAGTTAGCTATGGATCCTCTCCTCAAGCGGTTAATGGTCCTTTCTCCTGGAGCAACAATGGCAGCTTCTAAAATCAGCCATGCCAATCAAATTGAGATTGGTGGCTCTTCGTTCTCGGCTTCCTTAATTGTTCTGGGCAATTCTGACATTGATGTCATCTTGGGCATGGATTGGTTGACAGCAAATGCAGCTATGATTGATTGTGCTGAACGCTCGGTTTCTCTGAAGGTTCCTGAAGGCCATATAGTCTATTCTCCAAGTCTGACTCCTGCTATCCAGCTTTTCTCTTTGGCGGCTCTGAATGTTGATGCTATGGAAGCTATTCAGAGTGTTCCGGTGGTCTGTGAGTTCCCAGATGTCTTTCCTGAAGAGTTGCCAGGTATGCCTCCGAATCGTGAGGTTGAGTTTGTTATTGAGCTTGAACCTGGTACCGCTCCTATCTCCAAGCGGCCTTATAAGATGGGTCCTGCTGAGTTGGCTGAACTCAAACGTCAGCTTGATGAACAAGAGAAGTTGGGTTTCATTCAGCACAGTACTTCTTCTTGGGGTAGCCCTACTCTCTTTGTGAAGAAGCGAGACCAGACTGATAGACTTTGTGTTGACTATCGGGCTCTCAATGCTAAAACCATCAAGAATAAATATCCCCTTCCTCGGATTAATGATCTCTTCGATCAGCTAGCTGGAGCTGTGGTTTTCTCTAAGCTTGACTTGAGAAGTGGTTATCACCAAATCAAGATTCACAAGGAAGATGTTCCAAAGACAGCTTTCACCACCCGCTATGGCCTGTATGAGTACACGGTCATGTCTTTCGGTCTCACCAACGCACCTGCCACCTTCTCGAGGCTCATGAACTCGGTTTTCATGGAGTATCTTGATAATTTCGTTGTGGTCTATCTGGATGACATCCTAGTCTATTCTAAGTCACAAGAAGAGCATGAAGAACACCTTCGGTGTGTCCTAAACAAGCTTCGTGAGAACCGCTTGTATGCAAAGTTCTCCAAGTGTGAGTTTTGGCTGCCTCAAGTAACCTATCTTGGTCACGTCATCTCTGCCAAGGGCATTGCAGTCAATCCGGAAACTGTGAAGACGATTGTTGAATGGCTTCCTCCTGTTAATGTCAAAGAAGTGCGGAGTTTCCTGGGTTTGGCTAGTTATTGCCGTCGCTTCGTTCAGAACTTTTCGAAGATAGCGAAGCCTCTTACCGATCTCCTTAAGAAAGGCAAGAAATATCTTTGGACTCCTGCATGTCAAGCAAGCTTTGAGACACTCAAAGAGAAGCTCACTTCCACACCAGTCTTGGTTCCTCCGGATACATCCAAGCCGTTCCAGATTTTCTGTGACGCCTCTTTGCATGGATTGGGTGCGGTCCTTATGCAAGAAAAACAAGTTGTTGCTTATGCCTCTCGTCAGTTGAAGACGCATGAGATCAACTATCCTACACATGACCTCGAGCTCGCAGCAGTTGTCTTTGCTTTGAAAGTATGGAGGCACTACTTGCTTGGCAACCGTTGTGAGATCTTTTCTGATCACAAGAGTCTGAAGTATATCTTTACTCAGCCTGATCTCAACCTTCGGCAAAGGAGATGGATTGAAGCAATCAATGACTTCGATTTGACCATCAACTACACTCCAGGCAAAGCTAATTTCATGGCAGATGCTCTTAGCCGCAAAGCTTATGTCAACAACCTCATGATGGAAGAACAACAGCCTCTCTTGTGCGAGGAATTCCGTCAGCTCAACCTGGAAATTGTGGAACAAGGGTATCTCCAGAACCTTCTAGCAACACCTCTCTTAGAAGAAAAGGTTCGCTCTTCTCAGCTTGGTGATCCGCACACAAGAAAGATCATCTCCAGGATTCAGCTTCCGAAGTATGAGTCCTTCCACGTCGATGATCAAGGCATGCTTTTCTTTGAACACCGGATGTTTGTTCCGAACTACCCGGGTTTGAGAGAGCAAGTTCTCAAGGAGGCGCATGATTCTGTTCTTTCTATCCATCCTGGCAGCACAAAGATGTACATGGACTTGAAAACACAATATTGGTGGCCTGGTTTGAAAAGATATTGTTCCAAGTATGTCTCGGAGTGTGATGTCTGCCGCAGAGTGAAAGCTGTCCATCAGAAACCTTCCGGTCTTCTACAGCCATTGAAACCCCCGGAATGGAAATGGGAGAAAGTAGAGATGGACTTCATCACTGGTTTTCCAAGGTCGCAGAAGGGCAACAATGCAATCTTTGTTGTCATTGACAGGCTTTCTAAAGTGGGTCACTTCTTCCCCGTCAAGGAAACCATTTCTGCAATTCAGTTGGCGGAGCTCTATATCAACAGAATTGTCTCTCTGTATGGGGTTCCTCTTGAGATCAGTTCAGACCGTGGAAGCATCTTCACTTCCAAGTTCTGGGAGAGTTTCCAAAATGCTTTGGGAACAAAGTTGAACTTCAGCACAGCTTACCACCCTCAGTCGCAAGGACAAGTTGAAAGGATCAATCAGATTCTGGAGGATATGCTTCGTGCTTGCGTCATCTCTTTTGGCATGAAGTGGGAAGAATGTCTTCCTTATGCTGAATTCTCTTACAACAACAGCTTCCAGAAAAGTCTAAAGGTGGCACCATTTGAGGCTCTCTATGGTCGCAAATGCAGAACTCCGATTGGTTGGTCAGGTGCAGGAGAAAGAATGTTGTTTGGCCCTGACATTGTGACTCAAGCGGAGGAGAAGGTTCACATCATTCTTGAAAATCTCAGGATTGCTCAAAGTCGCCAGAAGAGCAATTATGACAGGAAGCACACGGACATGGAGTACGTCCCTGGTGATCTCGTTTACCTTCGTGTCACTCCCATGAGAGGCACGCACCGCTTTGGTATCAAAGGAAAGCTGGCTCCTAGATACATCGGTCCTTTCAAAGTTCGTGGAAGAAGAGGAGAAGTTGCTTATGCTCTTGAGCTCCCGGAAAAACTCAAGGTCCATGATGTTTTCCACATCTCTCAGCTCAAGAAGTGCTTCAAGGATCCCGGCAGGACCGTGGACCATGAGCTTATCAATCTCCAAGAGGACCTGTCTTATCAAGAACACCCCACAAAAATCCTTGAAGTCGCAGAAAGAAGGACTCGCAACAAGTCCATCAAGTTCTGCAAGGTGCAGTGGTCGCACCATTCCGTTGATGAAGCCACTTGGGAACGTGAAGATGAGCTCCGTGCCAAGTATCCTACCCTCTTTGTGTCTTCTTCTTCATCCTAGAATCTCGGGGCGAGATTCCTGTTTAGTAGGGGAGAGTTGTAGCATCCCAATTGTCTAACAATTGTAATGCTACTTGGTCTAGTAATATAATGGCTACTTCAAATATATAATTGTTGCATCATCATTATATCATGCTCATGTCATCATGCTTCCTTGCATTTGAGCATCATATAAAACCCTTTTTGATTTGGTTCTTCTCTCATATGCATTGTAAATTGTATTTGCCTCTTGATATTGTATTTGGTTCTTGATATATTGTTTAATGCCCAAGTTGAGTTGGGGGCATATCTCTTATTAACTCCACCACTTTTTCTGCACCACCTTATAAATTCCACCATCCAACTAAATATGAGCTTTGCATTTTATTTGAGTTACCTCTAGTTCATGTGGGTTGGGATGGATCCAATTCTTGTCCACATGCTCTCATCTTAGCATCATGTTGTTTTCACATCATTGATATATGAGAGCCACATGGCCACCTTTGCATGCCTTGTGAGTGGGAACCTTTTTCCTAGCCTCCATCTGGATTATTATGGAATTATGCTCATGTTGGGGTATTGTTGGGACTATTGAGCATCTAGTGGCACATACACACTAGCAAGTCCCATTGTATTTCAAATATGGTCATCTCCATCTAATCCACATGGGGAATCCTTTAATTCTTGGCTTGGCTTTATTCCAATTCTGGGAATGCATAATAATAATGCCATGTGATAATGTTGTTCTCACAATAATCAACATGGTATTAAATATTTTGCATGGGCCATGCAAGTGCCACCTTTTTCTTGTCTTTTGGTTTTTATTTGAATTTTGGAGTGGGTCATCTCTCTCTCTCTCTCCCTCCTTTTAGCTTGATCTTATTTGATCATGCTTAAACCACCTCACCACATTCCTCTCTTTTGACTAGATCTCGTGTGAGCTTGGCTTGTGTTTGCTTGGTCTTGTCAAAAGAAAACCCTACACCTAATCTCCCCTCTTCACCATCCCCATGACCATCTCCTCTAATCTACCCATACCCCCATCTAAGCTAAAACCCTACCCTAAGCCACCCCCCCCTCTCTTTCGGCCCTTCCTTCTCCCTACCATGCAGGCCCCACCTGGCCCTCTCCCTGGCCCACCTAGCTACCCCCAACCCTAATGCCAACCCTAGCCCGAGCCACCTCCTAGCTCCAACCCGAGCTCCCCCCTCCCTCTCTTTTCTCTCTGCCTGAGGACCCCACCAACCGAGCCTGCCCCTGCCTCCCTGGCCTCGCCCTCTGGCCCCACCTGGACGTCACCTGCATGCCCCTGCCCTGCCTGCCCGACCAAGCACGTGAAGGAGGAGAGGAGGAAAAAAGGGCACCGAGGCCACCTTTTCCCCATCTACCTGCTCCCCACGGCATCCTCCCTCCCTCTACCTTATCTCCTCCCCCACGGCTCTCCTCTGCTCGCCCAGATCCGCCCCATAGCCTCCTCTCTCGCCCTCCTTCTCCACCGCCACCGTCTATACCTCGCCGCCAAAACCTCGGCCTCCACCGCGCCCAGCCGATCCAGCCAGCGTGGCCGTCGTGGAAGTGTTCGAGGACGTTCCTCTGCTTCCCCTGCATCGCCCTGCGCTCGCCGTCGAGGAGGAGGAGGAGGACCGGAGCCGCCAGAACCAGCACGAGGCCGACGCGAAACCCTAGCCGGCCGTCTGTCTGCGTCCTCGTCGATCGCCTGCGCCTCGAGCCGAACCACCGCCACCGACAGCCTCGCGGTGAGCCCCTCTCCCTCCCTGACACGGTCCGCCTCACCGTGCCGCCCTAGTTCCGCCGGACGTTTCGTCGTGCACCCTCGGTGCACCGACGAGCGCGCGCGCCTGCTCGTTTCCATGTCGCGCAACACCCTACCTAGGCCCGTCCACCCTCCCTGACAACAACACCGGCCCGCCGCAGCGATAACCGCTTCCGCGCGCGAGCCCCAGGTCGAGAGATTGATCCCCGCCCGCGCCGCGCTGCGTCTGTCGCGCATCGACCACTCGTCAGAGATGCAGAGAAGAGAAACAGTGCGCGCGTGGTCGTTTTGCGCATACCCCCCCACGTTTTGTCTGCGTCAAACCGCGGTACCTTTTGGTCCCACCGTCAGCCGCAGTGCCCGCTTTGCAGAGAACCCCCTGGCCCCTAGAAAACTCAACCCGCGCTCCACCTTGGCCCCATCCGTCAGTGCCTGTCTTTCGCCCACTGCCGCGTGCACCCGCGTGGTCGATGGCCCACCTGTCATTCGCTTGAGCTAGATTAGCCGCGGTATAAAAATCCTTTCTGCGCGCTGTGGCATCCAGTCAGCGTTGGCCCACCCGTCAGCGTCTGTGTCTGGGTCTGTCTGGGTATAAAAAGTTTTCTGTAATCTGTTTTAATTCAAACTTATTTCAAATGAATTCAAATTCAAAACTAAATCTGTTTTTAATTATCTTTTGAAATATAAATCCAAATAATGCAAATAATATATGTTTTGAAATCAGAAAAATGTGAGGATTTCAAATATGCCATCCAAAATATATTTTGAACATTAAAAATTCCAAGTTATTTAAATTACAATAAATTGCCCTTCCACCTTAATTAATTAATAACTTTTGTTTTATAAATCCAAATTTAACAAATAATATGTCTAAAAGGATTAGCTCGACGAGACCTTTCTGTTTATGCATTCCTTGGTTTGATTTGAAGCATGCATCATATAAATATATTGTGTACAACAACTAATTTGTGAATAAAATGGGGCCAAAACTCAATTAAATGCTTTATTATTGTATTCCACACCTCACCCATGCCATGCTACTTTATTACCATGAAAATTGTGCATCATTCATCATGGCATGATTGTTTGCTTGTCGCATTTATTCATATGCTTGTGCACTTTATTTATGTGGCCCTTGTTTGTTTGGTTCTTCTTTGAATAGACGCTGAGCAGGGGAGATATCAAGAGAACCAGGAGCACTACCCAGATTCATCCCTTGCTTCAACTGAGCTGCCAGGCAAGCACTACCACATGCTTGCATACATATAGTACCTATTGCCTCTATCTTATTCTTGCATCATTGAGTCGCGATTGCATTAAACTGAATCCCAAGTACTGCATAGCCTTTACTTTTAAACCCCACCGAAGCTTGTTCCTCCGTCCCATGAGCCATTACTACAGGAGTTGTCTGAGCCATGCGAGTCGTAGAACAGCATGTGTAGGGTATGTGAGTGTCTGATGGATAACGAGGTACCTAAACAACTTAACCTGAGTAGTAATAGGATAACTAATGAAAGTGGCATCGGTGAGCCATATTCGCTATTTGGTTTTTCAGGCTCACTTGTGTCCCGTAGGACCCCGAGTACTTGATTCCTGTTCCTTGAATATTCGCGCTATCCACATCCGGGAGGCTTATGAACCCCCCTGAGTCAGAGCTTGATTCATTCTTATTTCTTGGGGCCACAAACTAGTTTGAGGTTTTATTTACTATCCTGTACTTATGCCATGCTTTACTGCTTTATTTAAAATTGTGCGAGGAGCACACTGTACTGTTTAGGAAGCGGAGTGTTTTCGCGGTGTCGACAAGCCCAGTCACATTTTCGGGTTCCCAGTCGTTCACAGCCATTGACGCAAACCTTGAGGCCGTCTCGGAGTCAGCTAACTTCGTTGCGGGTAGCTCAATGGGGTGGCCCCCTGAAATATTTCTGAATCCTGTAATTGCTTTGTCGTGACTGCCTCGTTGGGTTTTGATTTGGTTTTTCCAAGGCATATCGAGTGTGTGTTGCTATTTGTGCACCCCTGCAGGGTAAAACTTTCTGAAAGCCGTGTCCGCGGTTATGGACGACTTGGAGCACAGTTTCTCGATCATAGACAAGCATAACTAAAGTACCGCTTTTAATTTGACTAGACTAGGTACCTGACTAGTAAATAGTGCAACACTCACGGAATGGATAATAAAACTGCCAACGGATGGGGGTTGTTCGTCCGCTTCCTCGTCGGTAAGCGGGGAGGAGGATGGATCTGTGGATATTACCGTTTTAACTGTTATAACTGTTGCTATTAATTCACGGACATCCGTCTATCTCTGGTTAGGGGGATGGTTAGCGAGTATCTATAGAATTGTTAGGGTTTATCTTTTGCTGCAATTGCGTCACCCCAGGTTGTGTCCCCTTTAGAGGCATAAAGATTTGCTGAGTACCCCTAGGGTCTCACACGATAAATTATTGGTTCAGATGAACAGGTACACTCGCAAGATGGATACTGGGTGGAAGAGACGGACGATGTGGGAAACGATCATTCGGTGTAGAGATTCCGGGAACGGGGATCCGTGAGACCTGTGGGCGGGATTTGCTTATTTATGGGGCATCTTATGCCGATTTGCTTCTTATCCGTACTCGGATTTTGTCTTCCGCTTCCGCCTGATACTCTGATGTTTGATGTATGAGGAGATATCCTAAACTATTATATCTATCTAGGATATTTGGATCTTGACGTATGGCGTTGCTATATTTCCTTTCTTTTTAGATGGAATGGCTCTGATGTACTGTTGTATGGTGGCTTGCATACATACTCATTTGTGTATGTAGTTGATCCCTTCGCCTGCCGATTACGCCGCCCGTTCTTGTCCCGATGTGTGGAAATGGTTGGGATGGCCGAAAGGTCTACCTGTGAGTGGCATTTGGGCCCCACCGTACTATTTCAACCATTTCTGCTGATCCAGGCTTGTAACTAGGAGCGTAATTCACCGAGGTAATTACATTGCACCTGCATTACGTAAACCAAACGGCATGGTGCGATAACAATAAGCCCCATACGGGGTGATAAATGTGGTCTTTATTTGATCATCCGGATTCAGAGGTATCTGGTGAAACCGGAATATGCATCAATGAATGACAACAGTTCACATCCCGCGGTTGAGTCTATGACCTGATCTATCCTCGGCAGTGGAAATGGATCTTTTGGACATGCCTTGTTCAGGTTCGTGTAATCGATACACATACGCCAAACCACTGCCACGTTCGGGTCATCCTTCTTCTTCTCCACCAGCACCGGATTAGAGAGCCAATCCGGATAGAGTACTTCCATGATAAATCCTACTGCTAGCAACCGAGCTATCTCGTCTCCAATGACTTTTCTCCTATCCTCGGCGAAGCGGCGGAGAGGTTGCTTCACCGGCCTTGCTCCGGGTCTCACGTTCAAAGAGTGCTCGGCCAACTCCCTCGGAACACCTTGCAAGTCCTGTGTAGACCAAGAGAAAATATCCCGATTCTCACGGAGGAAGTTGACGAGCTCGCTTTCCTATTTATCATTCAACCCGGCACCAATTGTTATAGTGCGCTCTGGGAACATATCATCAACAGGCACTTTCTTAGTATCCTTTGCGGCTTGGAACGAAACGCTACCATGCGGGTTACTCAACACCGGCATATACTGCTGCGCGGACTGAGCTAATGCCGCCACCTCTTGGATTTTTCTTTTCTCTTGCACAATCACGAGTGACTCGGCTAGGTTAGACCCGGCTGAGGCACACTCAATGGAACGTCAGAAATCTCCAGCAATGGTAATCACTCCATTTGGACCGGGCAACTTCATCTTCAGATAACTGATATGGAAGCTTGCCATGAACTTGTTCAATGCTGGTCTTCCGAGTAACGCGTGATACGCACTTTCCAAGTTCACCACCTCAAACTCTAGATTCTCAGTTCGGCAATTATCTCTCGTGCCGAATAACACGCCAACCCGGACTTTGCCTATGGGCTCAGAAGAAATGCCTGGTACAATATCATGGAAAGTTGTCCTTGTACCCTGGAGCATGTTCTCCGAGATACCCAACTTGCGCATTGTATCGGCATACATGATGTTAATGCTACTACCATTGTCAATCAGTACCTTGGAGAACCTCACATTGATGTTAGGCCCAATGAATGTCGGGTCTAGCACTAACGCATACGAACCAGGACTCGGCATAAGCTTGGGATGATCTTTGATGTTCTAGGTGATTTCCTGGTCCGACCAAGGCATGTACCTCGTCATCGCTGGCATTACCGCATTGACCTCCATATGTCGGTGCTGCAAGCTTTTCCTATCTGTTTCCTTGGTGGTAAATACACAGTAACTCTGATGATGCTCCCTGTACTCATTCCTCCCCCCATTTTCGGGGTACCTTTGATCCGGATGATGCTGGTTTTCTACTTGATGCATTGCATCCCTTCTCTCATGGTTATCATACCTCGGCGGAGGGGGAGGCAACATTAGTTGTTGTGTGTTTGCTCCGAAGAGCAATTGCTGCCGGGGTAACTCCTGCCGAGGTTGATCATTCTAGGGTGCCTGAGCATTCCCTGAACCACCTTGCTCTATCTTACGCATCCACTCACATTGCCTCGTTGTATGACCCGCTGGGTTACTCGGAATTGGCGTGTGAAATTTACACGGCTGATCCAACATCGACTCATAAGTGTACCTCGGACGGTCCTTATTTCTTGCCACTGTTTCTTCTGTTCTGGCGTCCAAGTTTTCTTGCCATCATTCCTTGATGTCCATTGTTGCCCTCCAGTTTTCTGACGTTGATTGCTCCCTGTTCCGGGCTGATCTTGATTCACAGCTGCAACTTGTTCCGAACTGTACCGGTGATCCGGTCTATCATCTCTCCTTTTACCTCTGTAATCATTCCTCTGGGATGATCCGGCTCTATCTCTCTGGTAGTACTCCTCATTCGACTCGTTCGACACGAGCCTAGGTTGAGTTGGATCGCCTAAGGCATACGAATCAGCAATCCGGATCATCTCTGCCAACGTAGTTGGCATTTTCCTTTGCAGCTTTTGCCACAGTTGGCTTGCATATCTGCATCCTTGAGCAAACCATGCTATGGCCTGTGACTCTATCACGCCCTCACACGAGTTTCTCACGGTACACCACTAGGTCAAAAACTCCCGGTCCGTCTCATTCGGTCTTTGCTTGCACATAGCTAGGGTCTGTGGCCTATTTGGCCTCTGTACGTACTCGAGAAATTGCTGATGAACATTTCCTCAAAATCGATCCAGCAGTTAATACTTCCGGGCGGCAAATTGTTCAACCATACCCTTGCTGGCCCCTCCAACATCTAGGGTACGTATCTCACAGCCCATCGCAAGTTACCTGTAGCAATTTTCACAGCCGTAGCATAATTTATCAACCAATCCTCCGGCTTAGTGCTGCCATCATACGTCTTCGTGCCTCTGGGTAACTGGAAGTTAGGTACCGGTGGCTCTTTCATGATCCGGGGTCCAAAACACGCAGGACTCGGAGGACCTTGACTTTCAATCTGCTCCGACCTATACAGTCGATCCAGTTTCAACCTGGCATCATCCGGCATCAAATCCCTGCTTCCCAATCTCGACCCTATCACATGATTGTCCGGCCTTGGGTATCCTGCATTTACCATTTCTGAATCTCCATCGTTGTACTGGTCTCGCTCTTGTGGTGCATCTCTCTATTGCATACCTCGGCCGGCACTCTGCTCTTGCCTTGGTATATTCCGCTGCCGCGGTTATCCTGTAGAGTTGCGCTGTCTGGCATTGCCGTTAACAGCGTTTCCTTGACCGGCATTACCTTGGTCACGATTACCTCGACCAGCTTCACCTCGGCTTACACTCCGTCGATCGTCGTTTCTTTGTACCTCTTTTGCCTTTCCTGCCCTTGTCGGGTCATACGGAACAATCTGCTTGTTTCTCCTGGCCGAGGTTACTACCTCCTCTCTCCTTGGACCACCATGAGGAGACGATGCGGCTCCAACGGATTTCTCCGGGTTACCCACCGCTGAATGAACGATCTTGGAGGCCCCAGCTCTCTCTGGGTTTTCCCTGAGTAGTTCCTCATTTTGCCTATTCGCGATCCGAACCAACTCATTGACCCGATCTTGTTGTCTCTGACGGACTTCACCCGTCAGACCCTCTAGCTCGAATGCAGCTGCATCCACTGCTCTGAGGTTTTTCGCCGGGGTACTGTACTTCGGCAGCCCCACGGACAAACAGTTTTCTGACTCCTCAATCCGAGTATCACCTTCTTTGTTCATTTTACTCATGAGATTTCTCCCCTTCACTTTTACAGCATCTACTTTATTTGCCTTTGCGTACTCACGCAGCGTCAAGTTCAACAACTGCTGAGCCGCAGCAATCTTTTTTGCTCCCTCTAGAATTTTCTGCCTAGTTTCCTCTAGCTCGGCCTGTGCCTGAGTCGGATCTACCACTGCTGCTACTGGGTTTGCCAAGATATCCATAGCTTCTCTCAGTACATTCTCATGCCTCTCTAGTGGAGGTCCTCTACCTTTCCTCGGTGCCTTAGGTGTTACCTCCGGATCTGGTGCCGGATCCTTGCTTGCGCCTGCACCCGGTGCAGTCATCATTACTTCAGCACGGTCCGGGGAGCGAGTGATACGCACCCCGTGAACCACGCTAAGGGGTGGCTCCCCTACCTCGACGACGTGCCGCGGATGAACGCATGATACGTCCATAGCAACGTAGACCTTGTGTGCACCCAACTTGACGAAGAGGCCGTTGCGTGGAAGTGGGCGCGTGCCGAAGCAGCCAGCATTGTCGTTGACGAAGTCCAGCGCTCCAAAGCGCTGAACGAGCCCAGAGACGATGCGTTCGCTGGTGCCGATGAGGTTTCCCGTCCGGATCTTCACCCCTGCTAGCGCTGCTAGCCCCACGATGGGCGCCAACTGTCATGGTGGTGTCACGGCAGATGCCATGGATAGGCTAAAGGTGGGGACTAATACACGTTAGGGGAATCCAAGGAGGGATAGTGAAGTGATTCTCCACGCAGAAGTTTATATTTGCTTTGCTTCCAAGGTTACAAGTGCTCCTAGAGCTGTATTGACGAGAGGAGGAAGAAGGAGCTCTCTTACTCTCACTCACAGATCACACTTAAAACCCTTGCCAAATCAGAAAAATCGGAACCCCCTCTACAGAAGCCCTAGCCCTCCTTATATAGGGGGGGCTAGGTCTCCACTTAGGGCATACGTGGAGGCATATTCCTAAGAATATGCCATCTCCCAAAGTAGTAAGCCGACCGGGTTACTTTTCCCTCGCGTCACACATGCAGAGGCTACGTGAGCCTCTGCGGCGCCCGCGTCACCCGACATGGGTATCGTCACCCTTGTCGGCCACGCCTCGGTGGTCCTGCCCTTGTCTGCTTCGCTCAAGCAGTGCGTACTGGGGCTTCTTTTGACCAGCGAGATTCCTTCCTTCTCCTAGAAGCTAGTTGTGACCCGGATCATACTTGATCCGGCCACACCCGTTCCTGCATACAAGTTAAACATGCATTTTCAACTTATGATATAAGTCGGCTGAGACCCAGTTAGGTGGACATCCCCTGGTCCGGGTTACCCCGTGATTCGGCCTGCCTTGAGGTGACTCGGCGAGCATCCGCTTTGGCCTTGCCGAACCTCGGCTAACTCGGCCTTCATACCCCGGTGTGACCCTACCCGGGGGTATCCCCCCAACATTGGAGGGGGTTCGGATGATAACCTGAAGGTGGATTATGAGTCATAGATGCAGTTGGATGGCGGTCTATGTATTATGTTGTAATTCCCAATCAAGTATCAAAGGAGTCAAGATGATTAATATATGCATGTATTGCTTTCTCGGTGTTTGTCAATTGCCCCGTTGTAATTTGTTCACCTAGCATGTTTTCTATCTTAAGGAGAGCCACCTCTAGTGAACTATGGATCCCGGTCATTTTTCTTTACATACAAACTAAAATGTTTCTGCTTTGTGTTTACTTTCTGCAAACTTTTACTTCTTTCCATTCGATACGTTTAATCTTTTGTTTTCCGCAAAACACAGTGAGATTGACAACCTCATCGCAAGCTGGGGACAAAGTTCTGTGGTTGTGTTGTGCAGGTCTCCACGTTGCTACTAGCACTGGTAGTGCGCCCTGCCAAAGCTCAGCTAGTAACACCTTTGGGGTATTTCCTTGCTCCTACTGGTTCGATTAAACCTTGGTTTCATAACTGAGGGAAAACTTGCTGCTGTGCTCATCATACCTTCCTCTTGGGGTTCCCAACGAGCTCTATGTCGATCGTCGAGCGCATCAAGACATTTTTTGGCGCTGTTGCCGGGGAGTCAAGGACATCTTCACAAGGGGAGTCCCTCATAACCAATCTCTTTACTTTGTTGTTTTTGTTTTGCTTAGTTTCTTTTTGCTTTGTTTGCTTGTTTTGTTCTTCAAAAAACATAAAAAAAATTAGTTTTACAAGTTTGCTTTCTTATTTGAAAACCCAAAAAATGACTACTCTTGAAAACACTAAGTTGTGTGACTTCACTAGCACCAACAACAATGATTTTATGAGCACACCTATTGCTCCACCTGTGGCTGAAAATACTTTCTTTGAGATAAAACCTCCTTTGCTCAATCTTGTTATGAGAGAGCAATTTTCTGGTATTGGTAATGAAGATGCTGCTTCCCATCTAAATAACTTTGTTGAACTTTGTGAGATGCAAAAGCATAGGGATATAGATGGTGATATTTGTTGGGTCTGCAGCATAGAAAACAAAAAAATTCCTACGGTGTGAACTACACGCCAAGATCTATCTACTAGGTACAAAGCAACAGGTAGACATACATCCAACAAGAACTTACCCTCGAAGACAACGAGTTTTGTTAACGAGTAGGAACTCGTGGTTGATGTAGTCGTACACTTGCCGATCTTAAGATCGTGAGGAAGTCCGAGCGCCGCAACTCAGCAGCGCATCTGTACTCACACACACGTTCAAGCCACCGGACAACCTCCACCTCCTCGCTCCAGTGAACCTGTGGAAGCAGTAACTCCTTCCAGACGAAATGCCACCGGGAACATGTATCTCGCTAATCCGAGACCATGGGGGAATAATTCTAGAGGAGGAGAGAGATCCTTCACAAGGAGGTGTAAGGATGAAGGAGGGAATGGGTGGCCTTTTATAGGAGGAGGGGGGTGCCCCCTCTCTCCATGGCCGGCGCATGGGGGTTTGACCCCTAACCTCCCCCATTCATGTGGTGGTAACCCCTCCACATTAAAATGCCTCTTCACATTCCCTTTTAAAGTCTCCACTTTAAATGCATTAAATTTCTCCAAATTTAATGCTATCTCATTTAATAAAACTCTTTTATTAAATTTATTCAGAATTTTGTTAATTACTTTAATTAACAAACATTCACATATATCCCCTTGCAATATTTCAGTATCACATGCAGAACCACTTTCTGCAATTTCAGCCAAAACAATTTCTGGTTTCTATTGAAACAATTCATGCGCTTTGCAATTCTTTCGTCTGAAACATATGTGCTCCAAAATGGTGTCCGGTAACTCTTAAGTGTGCCACCCTATGGTTCGCAAATAATGCAGACATGATCGAGACCCTTCTCCGATCATTAATCAGTAGCGGGACCTGGAGATCCGTACTGACTCCTACACATTCAATGATAACTTCTGTGATCGTGAGAACCTTTAACACTTGTAACTAAATCCCTTTGTCTCTCGATATATTACATGTACGATATTTGATCATCGGTATCTCCATAACTAGTTCGATCTTGTTACCGACATGAACTCTTTTCTCGTTCCCGTGATATAACATTCTAGTGATCACATCACTTGCTTGCAAGCTATCTTAATGTGATATCACTGAGAGGGCCTAGAGTATATCTATCCATCATCGGGATTGACAAATTCCTCTCTTGATCCATGAGCCTCAACATAACACCTTCGTAGTACTGAACCCATCTTTATAGTCACCCTGTTACGGTGTGACGTTTGATGTTATCAAGATACTCTTCCGGTGTTAGCAATTAACATGATCTCATGGTCTAAGGATAAATATTACTTCGTATGATGTTATAGCAATATAAACATAATGACTTGATCGTAATGCTATACTTTGGATGAATGTTCATCACATCATTCCACCAATGGTGTGACCTTGTTATTAACAACATCCAATGTCCATGATCAGGAAACCTTGATCATCTTGTTAATCAACAAGCTAGTCTATGAGAGAGGCATAACTAGGAACCCTTTTTGTTTATTAAACACACATGTATTGATGTTTCCGATCAATACAATTCTAGCATGCAAAATAAACATCTATCATATATAAGGAATATATAATAACAACTTTATTATTGCCTCTCAGGGCATATTTCCTTCAGTCTCCCATTTGCACTAGAGACAATAATCTAGTTCACATAGTGATAAATCTAACACCCATGGAGTTCTGGTGTTGATCATGTTTTTCCCAAGGGAGAGCTTTAGTCAACAGATCTGCTATATTTAGGTCTGTGTGTACTTTACAAATCTTTATATCTCCATCCTTGACATGCTCGTGGATGGAGTGAAACCGGCGCTTAATATGCTTGGAATTCTTGTGAGACCTCGGTTCCTTTGCGTTGGCTATGGCTCCATTGTTGTCACAATAGATCACCATTGGATCCAACGCACTGGGAACCACACCTAGTTCTGTAATGAACTCTTTCATCCAAACCGCCTCCTGCGCCGCTTCTGAAGCAGCAACATATTCCGCCTCCGTTGTTGATCCAGCCACCACAGGTTGTTTGGAACTCCTCCAACTAACTGCTGCTCCGTTCAAGAGAAATACGTATCTGGATTGAGACTTAGAGTCATCCGGATCGGTGTCAAAGCTAGCATCGACATAACACTTAGCGACTAGATCTTCTTCACCTCTGTATATAAGAAACATATCCCTAGTACTTCTCAAGTACTTGAGGATATTCTTTACCTCTATCCAGTGTTCCGAACCTAGATCATATTGGTACCTACTAGTCAAACTAATAGCATGTGCCACATCCGGTCTTGTACATAGCATGTCATACATTATAGAGCCTATGGCCGAGGCATAGGGGATCTTATCCATCATCGCTCTTTCTTCTGCCGTAGCCGGACTTTGAGTCTTACTCAATGTCTTGCCTTGCAACATAGGTAAGAACCCCTTCTTACTTTCGTCCATATTAAACTTCTTTAATATCTTATCAAGGTATGTACTCTGCGATAGCCCAATTAGGCGCCTTGATCTATCTCTATAGATTTTAATTCCTAATATATATGACGCTTCACCAAGGTCTTTCATCGAAAATTTGTTGTTTAGATAACTTTTAACACTGTTTAAAAGATCTATATCATTTCCAATCAATAATATGTCATCCACATATAATATCAGAAATGCCACATTGCTCCCACTCACTTTTTTGTAAATACAAGCCTCTCCATAAGTTTGGACAAATCCAAACTCTTTGATCACCTCATCAAAGCGGAGATTCCAACTCCGGGATGCTTGCTTCAGTCCATAGATGGATCGCTGAAGTTTGCATAGCTTATTAGCATCCTTAGGATCGACAAAACCCTTAGGTTGTATCATATACAACTCTTCTTCAATATTACCATTGAGGAACGCAGTTTTGACATCCATCTGCCATATTTCATAATCGAAATATGTAGAAATTGCTAACATAATCCTAACTGACTTAAGCATCGCTACGGGAGAGAATGTCTCATCGTAGTCAACTCCTTGAATTTGTCGAAACCCCTTTGCGACAAGTCGAGCCTTATAGATGGTCACATTACCATCAGCATCAGTTTTTCTTTTGAAAATCCATTTATTCTCAACGGGCTTTCGATCGTGAGGTAAGTCCACCAAGTTCGAAACTTGGTTCTTGTACATGGATTCCATCTCGGATTTCATGGCTTCCAGCCATTTGTTGGAATCCAGGCTCATCATCGCTTCTTCATACGTCGCAGGGTCATCCATTTCATCAACCATAAAATTCACAATAGGATTGCCGTATAGTTCAGGAGTTGCATGTGTCCTGCTTGACCTGCGAGGTTCGGTAGTGTCCACTTTCGGAGTTTCATGATCATTATCATTAGCTCTCTCTTCATCAGGTGAAGTCAACTCCGAAACAACTTCTGGTGCTGCGCCACTCACCATTCCATGAAGAGAAGGTTCAATAACCTCTTCGAGTTCTACCTTCCGACTACTCACACCTTTCGCGAGAAACTCCTTCTCAAGAAAGGATCCATTCTTGGCAACAAAAACCTTGCCCTCGGATCTGTGATAGAAGGTATACCCAATTGTTTCCTTAGGGTATCCTATGAAGACGCATTTTTCCGCTTTGGGTTCGAGTTTATCTGGTTGAAGTTTCTTCACATAAACATCGCATCCCCAAACTTTAAGAAATGACAGCTTAGATTTGTTTCCAAACCATAATTCATACGGTGTCGTTTCAACGGATTTAGATGGTGCCCGATTTAAAGTGAATGCAGCTGTTTCCAGTGCATAACCCCAAATTATAGTGGCAAGTCAGTCAGAGACATCATAGATCGAACCATATCCAATAAGGTACGATTACGATGTTCCGACACACCATTACGTTGTGGTGTTCCGGCAGGCGTGAGTTGTGAAACTATTCCACACTCTTTCATGTGTGTGCTAAACTCGTAACTTAGATACTCTCCTCCACAGTCAGACCGTAGAAATTTGATCTTTCTATTCGATGATTTTCCACTTCATTCTGAAATTCCTTGAACTTTTCAAAAGTTTCAGACTTGTGTTTCATCAAATAGATATACCCGTATCTACTCAAATCATCCGTGAAAGTAACAAAATAACGATATCCACCTTGCGCCGACACAATCATTGGTCCACACACATCAGTATGTATGATTTCCAATAGATCTGTCGCCCGTTCCATTGAACTGGAAAACGGCGTTCTAGTCATCTTGCCCATAAGGCATGGCTCACATGTATCAAATGATTCAAAATCAAGTGATTCCAAAAGTCCATCAGAATGGAGTTTCTTCATGCGTTTAACGCCAATATGACCTAGACGGTAGTGCCACATATATGTAGACATATCATCATCAAGTTTAATCTTTTTAGCATTAACATTATGAATGTGTGTAATATTACTATCGAGATCTATCAGAAATAAACCATTCAACATAGGTGCATGACCATAAAAGATATCATTCTTATAAATCGAACAACCATTGTTTTCAGATTTAAAGGAATGACCACTTTGCATCAAACACGATCTAGATACAATGTTCATGCTCAGTGCAGGCACTAAATAACAATTATTTAGGTTTATAACTAATCCCGATGGCAAATGGAGAGGTAGCGTCCCGACGGCGATCACATCAACTTTTGATCCAATGCTGACCCACATCCTGACCTCATCCCTTGCTAGTTGTCGCTTGTTTCGTAGCCCCTGAACCGAGTTACATATATTAGCAACCGATCCCGTATCAAATTCCCAGGTGCTACTGCGAGTACTAGTCAAGTACACATCAATAACATGTATATCACATATAGCTTTGTTTGCCTTGCCGGACTTCTTGTCCACCAAATACTTGGGGCAGTTGTGCTTCCAATGGCCAGTCCCCTTGCAATAGTAGCACTCGGTGTCAGACTTAGGGCCAGCTCGGGGTTTCTTTTCAGGCGTGGCAACAGACTTGCCACCCTTCTTTCCCTTGTGCTTGCCTTTCTTGTCTTTCTTGAAACCGGTGGTCCTATTGATCATCAACACTTGATGTTCTTTCCTAATCTCCACTTCTGTAGTCTTAAGCATTGGCATAAGCTCGGGAAGAGCCTTCTTCGTGCCCTGCATATTATAGTTCATCAAGAAGCTCTTGTAGCTAGGTGGCAAAGATTGGAGAACACGATGTATGCCTAAGTCAATGGGAATCGTTATTCCCAAGGACACAAGCTTATCGGCGTACCCAGACATTTTGAGTACGTGCTCACTAACGGAGCTGTTTTCCTCCATCATGCAGCTAAAGAACTTTTCTGTAGCATTATAACTCTCTACGGCAGCATGGGTATCGAAAATCATTTTCAATTCTCCCATGGTATCAAAGGCATTGCCATTTTCTAAACGCTTTCGAAGTTCTGGCTCTAGCCCATACAGTATGCCGCAATGAACTAAGTTGTGGTCCTCCTGACGAGTCACATAGACATTCTTTTCCTTGTCAGGGGCATCAGGAGCTGGTGGGGGGCCTAGCGGCGCATCTAGCACATATTGCTTTTGTGCAGCAGTGAGGAGAATCCTCAAATTCATAGCCCAGTTGGTGAAGTTGCTACCATTCGCAGCAAGTTTCTCTTTCTCCATGAACACATTGAAATTAAAAGCAGGTGGTGCCATCTACAACAGAATTTGTAAAGTTTATTTAGACTAAGTTTATGATATATTGAGTTCAACTAATCCAAATTACTAATGAACTCCCACTCAAAAACGACATCCCTCGTGTCCTTTTGGTGATTACATGAACCAAATCCACTACACCAAGTCCGATCATCACGTGAGTTGATGTAGCTTCAAAGGCGAGCATCTATATGGGCATAATATAAACTATATGCTCATGCTTAACCTTTCGGTCCATGTTACGAGGCCATGTCTGTACATGCTAGGCTTGCTAAGTAAGAACCTTAGTAATCGCGTGTGTAAAACTGTCTTACACCCGTTCCTATGAAAGCGTAGATTCGAGTACACCCAATCATCACATGATATCTCGAAACACGATCCACATAACGGTGCATACTTAAGGAAGAACACATTTTTATCTTGATATCTAAATGAGGGATCATCTTATAATGCTACCAAAAGCGCCAAACTAGCAGTATAAGATGCTAACATCTAATGTGTAAAGTGAGATGATATGGTCCATGCATTTGATCTCTATCACTTGCATCGTGGTATGATCTCTATCATTCCTTTGTGTGTAAGGCCAAGCTCTATGGAACTTACACGTTGAGTGTGTTGTAAGAGTATCTATCATACATCTACTTACAACAATACCATATCAATACACTAGCCCAGCAACAATCTAAACTAGACGCCTCTAGTTTATCAATTGGAAGTTTTACGTGGCTTAGGGCTTTCGGAGATAGAACCATTCTCACCTACGAACATGAACCACAACGAGGATGACTAAGTTATTAGCAACTCGTTGTAAATCAGATATTGACTATAGTAGGAGAGACAGACACCCGCCAGCCACTTATGCAAAACAAGTTGCATGTCAGTCGTGGAACCGGTCTCATGTACGATGACATGTAAGGTTGGTCCGGGCCGCTTCATCCCACTATGCCACCAATATCCAAAATACATAGAAGATGCAATAACATGATCATCATCGCCCACATATAAACATATGTGTACTACCCGTGCAAAGCACCTACGCATAGATCAGGCTCTGATACCACTGTTGGGTCCACATCATAGAAAACCAAAAATTTCCTACGGTGTGAACTACACGCCAAGATCTATCTACTAGGTACAAAGCAACGGGTGGACATACATCCAACGAGAACTTACCCTCGAAGACAATGAGTTTTGTTAACGAGTAGGAACTCGTGGTTGATGTAGTCGTACACTTGCCGATCTCAAGATCGTGAGGAAGTCTGAGCGCCGCAACTCAGCAGCGCATCCGTACTCGCACACACGTTCAAGCCACCGGACAACCTCCACCTCCTCACTCCAGCGATCCAGCGGAAGCAGCAACTCCTTCCAGACGAAATGCCACCGGGAACATGTGTCTCGCTAATCCGAGACTATGGCGGAATAATTCTAGAGGGGGAGAGAGATCCTTCACAAGGATGTGTAAGGATGAAGGAGGGAATGGGTGGCCTTTTATAGGAGGAGGGGGGTGCCCCCTCTCTCCATGGCCGGCGCATGGGGGTGACCCCTCACCTCCCCCATTCATGTGGTGGTAACCCCTCCACAGTAAAATGCCTCTTCACATTCCCTTTTAAAGTCTCCACTTTAAATGCATTAAATTTCTCCAAATTTAATGCTCTCTCATTTAATAAAACTCTTTTATTAAATTTCTTCAGAATTTTGTTAATTACTTTAATTAACAAACATTCACATATAGCCCCTTGCAATAATTCAATATCACATGCAGAACCACTTTCTGCGATTTCACCCGAAACAATTTTCGGTTTCTATTGAAACAATTCCTGCGCTTTGCAATTCTTTCGTCTGAAACATATGTGCTCCAAAATGGTGTCCGGTAACTCTTAAGTGTGCCACCCTACGGTTCGCGAATAATGCAGACATGATCGAGACCCTTCTCCGATCAATAATCAGCAGCGGGACCTGGAGATCCGTACTGACTCCTACACATTCAATGATGACTTCTGTGATCGTGAGAACCTTTAACGCTGGTACCTAAATCCCTTTGTCTCTCGATATATTACATGTCCGAGATTCGATCATCGGTATCTCCATACCTAGTTTGATCTCGTTACCGACATGCACTCTTTTCTCGTTCCCGTGATATAACATTCTAGTGATCACATCACTTGCTTGCAAGCTATCTTAATGTGATATCACTGATAGGGCCCAGAGTATATCTATCCATCATCGGGATTGACAAATTCCACTCTTGATCCATGAGCCTCAACATAACACCTTCGTAGTACTGAACCCATCTTTATATTCACCCTGTTACGGTGTGACGTTTGATGTTATCAAGATACTCTTCCGGTGTTAGCAATTAACATGATCTCATGGTCTAAGGATAAAGATTACTTCGTATGATGTTATAGCAATATAATCATAATGACTTGATCGTAATGCTATACTTTGGATGAATGTTCATCACATCATTCCACCAATGGTGTGACCTTGTTATTAACAACATCCAATGTCCATGATCAGGAAACCTTGATCATCTTGTTAATCAACAAGCTAGTCTATAAGAGAGGCATAACTAGGAACCCTTTTTGTTTATTAAACACACATGTATTGATGTTTCCGATCAATACAATTCTAGCATGCAAAATAAACATCTATCATATATAAGTAATATATAATAACAACTTTATTATTGCCTCTCAGGGCATATTTCCTTCAATATTATTAAGCTGAAATTATTTCCTTTCTCTTTGAGAGGAAAACCTAAAGAGTGGTTGGATTACTTAACTAGGAGTAGTATTGATTCTTGGACTAAGTGCAAAGATGCTTTTATTGGAAAATACTATCCTCCTGCTAAGATTATATCCATGATAAGTGAAATAATGAAGTTTAAACAACTTGATAATGAGCATGTTGCTCAAGCTTGGCAAAGAATGAAATCTTTGGTAAAGAATTGTCCCACTCATGAACTGACTTCTTGGATGATCATCCAAACTTTTTATGCAGGATTCAACTATTCTTCAAGGAACCTATTGGATTCAGCTGCTGGAGGTACCTTTATGACCATCACTTTGGGTGCTGCAACAAAACTTCTGGACAATATGATGGTTAATTATTCTGAATGGCATACTAAGAGAGCTCCCCAAGGTAAGAAGGTAAATTCTGTTCAGGAAACTTCCTCCTTGAGTGATAAGATTGATATTATTATGTCTATGCTTGTTAATGGGAAAGCCCATATTGATCCAAATAATGTTCCTTTAGCTTCTTTGGTTGCTCAAGAAGAGCAAGTTGATGTGAACTTCATAAGAAATAACAATTTTGGCAACAATGCTTATGGTAATAATGCTTATAGGAACAATTTTGGTAACAACAATTATAAGCCTTATCCTCCTAATACTACTTATGGCTATAATGGTAAATCTGAATTACCTAGTGAAGGAAGAATTTTAGAAGTTGAAAGATCCACTGAAAACTTCATGCAAATGCAATATGAGAAAAATAAGCTATTTACTAAAACTATGGAGGAACAATCTATCATTTTGAAGAACATTAGCCATCAACTTGAGAGTCTAAATAGGGAAATTCCTGGTTTACAATTGAAACTCTATAATGCTAAAAGAAATATATCATCTCTATCTGAAGCTCAATCTTCATTGATTAATAAAATGGCTGCTAAACCTGAAACTAATGAGAATCCTTTGCAGCTACTAATGCCATACAAGTAAGAATTGATGAAAATGTTAGACTATTAGCTGAATTACATGCTAAGTGGGAGAGAGAAGATGAAATTTCTAGATATATTAGTGTTTCTACTATTACCACCACTAGTGTTGAGGCTAGTAATAGTTCTACTACTTTAGATGATAAAGTTGATTTTGATCTTGATGGTTGCAACATCTCTGAAGTTATTAAGTTCCTACAAAAGCCTGCTAAAAGTCCTAATGCTAGTGCTATGAACATGGCTTTTACAAAACACATTACTGATGCTCTCATAAAAATTAAAGAAGAAAAGATGAAACATAAAGCTTCTATTCCTATAAAGCAAGAAGATGGTTGGGAACCCATCATTAATATGAAAGTGAATGATTTTGATTTCAAAGCTTTGTGTGATCTTGATAGTAGTGTTTCTATTATGGCTAGAAGGATTTATGATATGCTTGATTTGCCTCCTCTTGAAGATTGTTATTTGAATGTCCCACTTGATGATAATGCTAAAAATAAACTCATGGGGAGTCTTAATGATGTTCTTATTATGGTTAATGATTCCTATGTCCCCGTTGATTTCTATGTTTTGGATGTTGAATACAATGCTTCTTGTCCTATTACTTTGGGAAGACCTTTTCTTAGAACTGTTGGTGCCATCATTGACATGAAAGAAGGCACCATTAAATATCAACTCCCACTCAAGAAAGGTATAGAACACTTCCCTAAAAATAGAGAAAAGATTTATTTTGCTTCTCCTATGAAAACAAAATTTGGTCTTAATGCTTCTTCATTTGAGAACACTTGATTCTTTCTTTGCTTCTTATGCCTGACTTAAAGGCGTTAAACAAAAGTACTTGTTGGGAGATAACCCAAGAGTTTTAGATGAGTCTTGGAAGTTATTACCTCTGTAATAACCGCTCCTTATCCTTTTTATTTGCTTTTTGTGCCAAGAGTAACCTATAATGAGAGTGAAGTAATGATTGGGAAAGTTGCTGTCCCGAAACAGATTTTTGTGCTTCACCGTAAAAATTCCTGAGAGAGCTCTGTATCTCGGATTGAGATGTAATTTGTTGTGCTTATGACTCAGGTTGTTATCTAACTTTCGTTAGTTCAAAACTGTTTTATTTGAGCAACAGAAGGTCTTCGAAAAAATTCGTCCTTACCTGCTGGTCTGTTTTGACAGATTTCTGCCATTTTCTGCATTTGCTTCTTGTTAGGTCCTTCTTGAGTTCCTTTGGGGAATTGAGATTTTTGAGGGAAGTTCTACAGTATCTAGTGTTCTAATGGAAGTTTATTTGGTGTTAGAACTGAACCTTAAGACTTATTATCTTGAGTGCACTAATGTTGCTAATAAAGATTGTGTGAAGTTTTGTATGAAGGAAAATTTTCAGGTGTATGGAAGGAATGAGTAATGAGATGAAGAATGTACTAAAGCTCAAGCTTGGGAATGCCACGCATGTCACCCCAATAAATATCCAAGAAGTACAAGCGTCAAAGCTTGGGGATGCCCAAGGCATCCCCTTCTTCATCAATAAAAATCCCAGGTTTCTTCCAAACGCTTCCTTTTTATTGTTTCATGCACAGTTGTGTTTTTCTTGGAGCGTCTTATTTTTCGTTTTAGTTTTGGTTTTTAGTTTTCTTGGTTTGTTTAGTTTTTTGAATAAGTTGGTTGGACCCCCTCTTTCATACATTGGTTTGCAATTAGTTTGTTTTGGTTTGGAAAAGAGTAGGAAAGTTCATGCTTATGTGGTAAAAAGATCTCTTTTTGACTGTGGCCTATGCTTCGTCATGCCATGCTTGATATTGTTTTGGCTTTATGCTTAGTATTCTTTGATGTAGCATGACTTGTTATAAACAATTGAGATTTCTTAATGTGTCTTGGATGAATCATGCGTTGTTTTAGCATATTAAAGCATAGTATAGTGGTATTCTCCTTTGATGCTTTATTTGGGTTGACTTGGCACATGCTCACACCATGTTATGACTGTCACAAGTCACCATAGCCTTTATGATCCTTTAGTTTTCAACTTGTAGTATCACTTTATGCTTTGATCAATGATGTTTTGTCGCTCTGCATGATTATGGCCATTATTGCTCTCTTAGTTTGTCGCCCCCAGTCTTTTGCTAGCCTCCACCACCAAGTATGAGTTCCACTCATGCATCCAACTCCCTAAACCAAGTTATTCCAAAGAGTCCACCATACCTACCTACTAGCTTATGCTATTCCAAGTATATTCATGCTTTTGTTTACCTTCCACTTGTTATGAGAAAACTAGTGATTAAAGCTCTCACGAACTTGATGGCACACTTTACTTTTTTGCCTCTAATAAACTTGAACCATTGGGTCGTTCTTTGTTGTGTATATGCTTGCGCTTTATAAGTTGAAATTAGCAGAACCATGTTTCATGGGGAACGCTTTCAACATTGCACTTGTACTTTGTACCCCGTTGATATCATGTTCTTTTGCTTATGGATCCCGGCGGTGTGAAATAAAAGTGGAACTTGTAAGATCATCGAGTTTGTATGTGTGTTAGAGAAACGCCTGGGCCGCTAGCCTAAGCCATGCCTAATCATGGTGGAAACTTGCAGCATCACCATAATGAGCACTCTATGAAGCATCCTCAATAAAAACCTATGCAAATAGCAAATAAAAAGATCGCTGAGATGCTCATTGTCTGCTTGCCTTGTCATTTTGATTATGGGAAAGCTCCCGTATCATGTGCAAGGGGTACCCCGTTGGCGGTTCTTAATGATACACATATACTTACAATGACAAGAGCTTACTCGTGACTAAAGTTGAGCAACATGAGGATCGGTCTTTGTAAGTAAGGGGCATGAGATTTCGGTTTATAACTTGTCAAGCATATCCTCTTAGTTGTGTCACTTTAATCTTAATCACCTTCAACATGCTTATGATAGGGGCAATGAGAGCTTAAAGCTATAAGTACCATAATTTTTGGAAGCTCTTTATGAGACTTGAATCCCTACTTCCATTTACAAAAGGCCTTTCTTCCACCATTATATTGAGTCTCCACCTTCTATCTTTATGCACTACTTTGAGAGCATAGTGGCCATTCTTAGTTCTATGTGCATTGTCCCAAGACTAGTTGATTGATGCATAACTTGTTATTGCTTGTTTGAAACTATTGTATCTAGTCACTCTTATGAACTTTGAAGGTGTCCTACGCATTTATATTTGCTACTCTATTGAGGGACAAGCTGAATACGATTATGCTATGTTTTCTTTATGTGAAACAAACAAACGTCTTGCAAAGCATGTTATTCATGAATCTTTTGTTTGTGCCTTTTCATGTTGCATCATAGTTTCTTTGCTTATTGCTAGAACTTTGTCTTTCATGTTATGATTGAAGTACTATGATCCCAGCCTTGAATGTTTTGCAAATACTTTGATCAAGTCTTTGATGGTGCATGTCACCTCAAAAATTCTTTCTTTTTATCACTTACCTACTCGAGGACGAGCAGGAGTTAAGCTTGGGGATGTTGATACATTGCAAATGTATCTATAATTTTTGATGTTCCATGCTTGGTTTTATCCACTTTCTTGTGTTTTGTTCCAACTTTGGAGTACTTTTAATATGATTTCTTGCACTAACCTATTAACAAGAGCCACAGTGTCAGCTGCCTATTTTCTGCTTTTTTGGTTCCAGGAAAGTCAGAAAATGAATATTCTCGGAATTAGACGGGACAAAAGCCAAAGTGCCTATTTTTATGGAAGGGATCAAGTGCCAGAATACGAGACGGAGAGGGGCCAGGGGCCGGCCACACCACCTGGCCGCGCGGCCAGGCCTGGCCCGCACCAGGGGGTGGTGTGGTGGCTCCCGGCACCCCCTCGGCCTCTCCTTCCGCCTATAAGTTGCCCTCGGGATGAAAACCCTAAGTACCCGATCAAAAATCCACGAAAGACTATGTAGCCGCCGTCATCTCCATCCCTAGATCGGGAGGGATCTGAAGCTCTTCCCGGCACCCTGCTGGAGAGGGGAATTCACCCTGGAGGCCATCTTCATCACCATGCAAGCCTCCGGTGTGATGCGTGAGTAGTTCATCCTTGGACTACGGATCCATGTAGTAGCTAGATGGCTGGTTTCTCCTCCTTTGTGCTTTCATGTTTAGATCTTGTGAGCTCCGTTCATGATCAAGATCATCTATTTTGTAATTCATACATGTTGTGTTTGCGGGGATCCGATGGATATTGAGATGCTATTTCAGATTGATTATTGATTCTATCATGTATTTGTTATTTGAGATCTTGCATGCTTTCCGTTGTTAGTAGCTATCTTGGCCAAGTAGATGCTAGCAACTCCAAGAGTTAGTATTTATGCTCGATAGTGGGTTCATGCCTCTGGTAATCTAGGGAAGTGACAGAAATCTCTAAGGTACTAGATGTGCTGTTGCTACTAGGGAGAAAACAATAATCCTTTGTTCATAGAACAATCATATTGTTTACTTTACACGCAGTTCGTAAAGGAATAATTTGTTGCTTGCAACTTAATACTGGAGGGGTTCGGATGATAACCTAAAGGTGGATTATTAGTCATAGATGCAGTTGGATGGCGGTCTATGTATTATGTTGTAATGCGCAATCAAGTCTCAAAGGAGTCAAGATGATTAGTATATGCATGTATTGCTTTCTCGGTGTTTGTCAATTGCCCCGCTGTAATTTGTTCACCCAGCATGTTTTCTATCATAAGGAGAGCCACATCTAGTGAACTATGGATCCCGGTCCTTTTTCTTTACATACAAACTAAACTGTTTCTGCTTTGTGTTTACTTCCTGCAAACTTTTATATCTTTCCATTCGATACGTTTAATACTTTGTTTTCCGCAAAACACGGTGAGATTGACAACCTCATCGCAAGTTGGGGACAAAGTTCTGTGGTTGTGTTGTGCAGGTCTCCATGTTGCTACTAGCACCGGTAGTGCGCCCTACCAAAGCTCAGCTAGTAACACCTTTGGGGTGTTTCCTTGCTCCTACTGGTTCGATTAAACCTTGGTTTCATAACTGCGGGAAAACTTGTTGTTGTGCTCATCATACCTTCCTCTTGGGGTTCCCAACGAGCTCTACGTCGATCGTCGAGCGCATCACATACACATACACCAGATCCAATCTGCGCATCCATCGCCATCAGCGACATTGTAATCCTTAGGATCATCATCAATTAAGAGAAGACAAGCAGGAGTAGGGTCCTCTACGAGGCCTGAACTTTGGTAAACTTCGTGTCACCAGTGTGCTTGTTTGCTAGCCGATCGAGACTTCCAGTGCATCCCTCCTTCTCTAAGACCCAAGTCCATAACAATGGGCATTGATGAGTTAAACCCTCGTCAATTCGTGATGTTTGTGGGAACTGGGAACGCTGATGTTACGGTCTCGACGGCTCCATCATCAGCAATCTATGATTTGGCGATTTATGACTCATCGACAATATCATGACAGTTGATGACCACCATGGGTCAAGCACTGATCCGGTTGAGATTCTTCCGGCCATGAACTGTGAGATTGCTTTCCGCTAGTTCAATCTTCTTCGACGTCAATAAGGACTTTGTCACCAACGCAGTCGGCTGGCCTCGATTTTGCTGCCAGGCCTTTGTCTTTCTCTTCTTCACTTGGCCGCGCAGCTGAGTTGAGGACGGCAGAGCAGTCAAAATCAAGTCCAATCCAAATCGGGTAGGAAAATAGCTTTGTTGTCTAATCCATTGTTGTATAAAATTTGGACTAATCCCGTCATTTTGAAAGGCTCTAGGTACACGCACGAGAAACATGCACACCATTGCATCAATCAAAGAGACAAAGACCAAAGAAAGTAATCTGTGTATTCTCACGTCTTGTTGTGATTTCATCATGGGAAAAAATCAAGTAGCCATATCAGATTACATCCATCAAGTCCTGATGCAGCAATTCGGATCAAGCCCGCTCTCGCGTGCAGAAGCAAATAAAATTCACAGCTCGGTTCGATCAAGCCTTGCATCACGACCGACCTTATGCCATCCAGCGAGGTCTATGAGGCAAACTCGCACGATCGATGTATATGTACCACACAACATGGATTAGATCATGGAGACGAGATGGAGCTGAGGCCTCGGCAAGTCTGTGTTTGTATGAGAGACAACTTTCTTTTGGCCAAATTTATCAGCCGGCGTACGGACACAGTGATTTCGCCGGGACAGATTTTGTCCGCTGAGTCAACTGTATGTTCGCCGCATCACTCGCCGCCGCGTCAACTCCCTCCAAACAAAAACCGGCAACCCCGCCGCGACGACTCCGTCCGCCGACCTCGATTACACAACCGCGTTCACTCTACACCCGGGGACTCCTTCGACTCCGCTGTGCGATCAATGATGGCCTTTGGCTCCAGTGACTTGGGGGTTCCTTCGGCTCTAGTGACCCGCTGTGGTCTTCGGGTCCACCGACCTGTTATAGTCTTTGGACTTCAGCTTCAGCGACCCACTACAATCTTCGGTTGTGGCAAACCGCTTCCACCATCGGTTTTGGTGAACTGCTGCCATGTCGACCACGGTCCATCGCACTGGCTCTTGGATGTCGCTTCGACTACATCGACCACATCGAATCTACACTCGGGGGCTCCACCAACTCCACCGCAAGGGCCGTTATCGCCTTTGGATACGGTGACTCACTGCGGTCTTCGACTCCGCTGACCTACTGAGTCTTCGACTCCATCACGCGACTCGTTGAGGTCTTCGGCAATAGCGACACACTGCGGTCTTTGATTTTGCTGACCTATTGTGTCTTCGACTCTGTCACGCGACCCACTGTCGCGTCGACTATGTCCATGATTGCATCGACTTCGTCCACGACAACTACTAATAAAGCTAAGTTTCCCTCTACTTAGAGCTGATTTTTTGTAACTCGCACTCGAAACACTCGTTGGATGCGCCCTCTTCGAGTAACCTAATGTGTCATCGACTCCACGCACTCGAGCACCTCATATGCGACAGCTCGAGTAGTTGATTCTTCCTGATTGTCTAATCCTTGAACTCCAAGTACCTCGGCAAGGTACTGAGACTAAGGGTAATCAGGCTAACGAAAATACCTAGCATACAGTGCAAAAGTGTTGACTCGATTGGCACCAGAATTTTACTTTACAAGCCAACATGCAAATATTCTTTACAAGATACAAGTACTTCACAAATTTTAATGTTTTATGCAGCTTACAAGGATGTCGACTGCCTTGAGCTATTCTATCGGGTCCTCCAACAGGAGTCGACAAAACAACTGGCTACGACATACACTCAAGACTCGAGTCGAGTACCTCCTCGGATGGTGCTTGATGCTACACACATGCGACGTTGGTCGCGCACCCAACAGAAATGATTGTGTCGACTCCATCTGCATCATCGACTCACCCGACTAATCACCACATGACTTTGACTACATCGTCGACTCTTGGCTCCTTATGCATGAGACGCTGACTCGATGCACTTCCAGGTCAGTGGTTTCTCCTCGCGTGATTGTCAACTACATCTACAAGATACAAGACTCGAGTCTCTGCCCGAGTCTACGACTCCGCCAAACACTCGGGGGCTACTCCAAACTAGAGCGCTGGATGCGCATATACAAGATCTTTGAGTGGCACGCTCCGAATCCTCACTCGAATCCACGATTCGACTAAGGACTCGAGGGCTACTCCCATAGGGAGCGCTGGTCGCGCATTCGAAAAAGTGCCAGTGTTGATGGCATTCACAAGATCATCTGAAATACTTCCGGATTGTTGTGTCTATGCAACTGACGACTATAAGTCTCTGCTCGAGTTTATGACTCGAACAGACACTCGGGGGTGATGACCCGCAAGTACAGGGGGTGTATCATAGTATTTTCGAAAAGTAAGAGTGTTGAACCTAACGAGGAGCAGAAGGTGTTGACGAGTGGCTTGGAGCCGGAATTCTGTGTAAATACTTAGCAAACAGATTTTTAGGGTTTTTCATAATGCAGGTAAATAAAGTACGAGTAAATAAAAGACAATAATAATAAATGCAGCAAGTGTCCCAATCCTTTCTTTAGCAAAGGACAAGCCGGTTGTATTACTTAAGATGACCAAACATTCTCGAGGACACACGGGAATATCGTCAAGTGCTTTCGCTTCATATAGTTGATTAATCTTCTTTAGTTTGATAAGTGTTGTGTGGGTGAACCTGTGCTAATGTACCGACCTTCCTAGGACTAATACATACTTGTGATTAAACCCCTTGCAAGCTTCCGCAAGTACAAGAAAGTAATTAAGATAGAAACCTAACCACAGATTTAAACTCTAAGATCATGACATCCCTTGTGCAAAGGTTTCCTAACGGGGGTTCAGGTTTCTGTCACTCTGATAACCCCTACAATTAGTATCCAAATACACAATGCATTCCCCTAGGCCCATAAAGGTGAAGTGTCATGTAGTCGACGTTCACATGACACCACTAGAAGAATAAGACCATAACTTAAATAACACACTATTGAATCTTTCTCAACACAACTCCACTACTAACAACTTGACTTCTCCCATGTCCTCAAGAACTAAACGAACTACTCACAAGACATCATATGGATCAAGATCAGAGATGAAATAATGATAAGCAACAATCTGAACATAACAATAATTCAATGGTTCCACTCAATAGCATCAACTACAACAAGTAATCAATACTAGGAAAGTTTCCCCAAAGAACTATGCAAGATTCAACCCAATTGTTACAGCGGTATGGAGTGGTGATGATGGTGATGGTGGAGATGATGGTGATGATGATCCCGATGAATTTCAGCTTGATGGTGGTGTTGATGGCGATGATCTCCCCTCCTCGGGAAGGAATTCCCCTGGCAGAATTCTGTCTACCGGAGAGATCTTTCTCTCTCTGTAGTTTTCCGCCCCGCAGAGGCGGGAGAATCTTTCTGTGGTCGCTCCCCAGGTATTAGGGTTTTGTGGGGATAATATACGCCAAAGGGGAGAGCCAGGAGTGGGCCAGGGTGGCCACACCACCTGCTGGTGCAGCCTAGGGTAGCCCGCGCCAAGGGGTGGTGTGGGCCCCCTGTGGCCCATCTCCGCTCCCCCTTCTGGCATCCTTCATCTTCTAGAAAAATAGGATTTTCCATGTATTTTCCCGGATTTTCTGATCTTCACGAATTTCGCCTACAAATAGCACCTTTTCCATCAGAATCCTGATTGTAGCAGTCCATGCTCCAAAAGTTATCAACTGTGCAAAAACAGGTGAAATAACATAAGTATCATCTCTTAATATGAAATATATCGATGAATAACAGTAAATGATGATATAGAATAGTGATGCAAAATGGACGTATCAACTCCCCGCAAGCTTAGACTTCGCTTGTCCCCAAGCGAAAACTAAGCTCAATAAACATGACCTCAGGTTTATGGAGTGAAGAGTCGATAAAAGAATATGGACAAGAAGCATCACATTCATCAATACACAAATAATAATAGAAGACAACTCACTATTATACAACTTAACTTGCAATAAGTAAAGGAAACACAATAAATATACATAAAATAAATCATAATTGGTAATGGCAAACTTAGCTCTTGGTCAAAGAATGGTTACCAATTTGCAGGAGTTCAAACATAAAGGGGTTTTCAATGATAGCTTTCAAAGTACTATTCAATAAGATAAGAGAAATGTGCAAAACAAGGAACAGAAGAAACATGATTGAATAAATCATCGTATGAATGAATGAAACACAACAACTCAAAATACTTGCTGAGATAGAAGGGAATAGGTTTACTGACTCAACTAAAAAGTAAAAGATAGGGCCTTCGCAGAGGGAAGTAGGTATTTCAAGTTTCATAAAGAGCTTCCAAAAATTATGGTACTTATTAGCTTTCAGCTCTCATTGCCCCTATCATAAGCATCTTTAGGTGGTTAAGGTTAAAGTGAACAAACTATGGAGTATGTGCTTGAAAAAGTATAAGTTGGCAATCTCATGTCCCTTGAATACGAGGGCCGCTCCTCATGCTACTCAAGTTTAGTTACCGGTAAGTTCTGGTCATAGTAAGTACATGTGTATAATAGAGAACCGCCAATAGGGTACCCCTTGCCTGATGATATGGAAGAATCCCCATATAAAAATGACAAGGCAAGCATACAACAAGCATCTCAGCAGAATTCTTATTTACCAAGCGTTTCTCTAACACACATACATAAATCCATGGACTTACAAGCTCCCCTTTCATTTCACACTGACGACATCCATAAACAAAAGAGCATGATATCAACTAGGTACAATGTACAAGTGCAATGTTGAAAGTGTTCCCCATGACAACATGGTTCTGCTAATTCCCAACGTATAAGTGCAAGCATATACAACTTAGATGACACAATGGTTCAAGTTTATTAGGTGCAAAAAAAGTAAAGTGTGCCATCAAGTTCGTGAGACCTTTAATCACTAATTTTCACATCACAAGTTTAATTCAGAATGTAGATAAAAACATGAATTAACTTGGAATAGAAAATGCTAATAGGTCGGTATGGTGGACACAAATGGCATAGGTTTTAGTTTTAAGGATTGGATGCACGAGAAGCATTCCCTCTCAGTACATGTTTTTGGCTAGCAAAGCTGGGTAGCAAGCATAAGAGTTGAAGGAAACAAACAAACATACAGGTGATAAAAACAAACATGCAATCTTCCTTGGAAGCACAAAAGATCTTAACTAGAGAATACTAAGCTTATGAGCAAATCAAGAAAGATGATGATGAAATTATATTTCTTAAGAGTACTTTCTTTTTCATTCAATTCTCATAATAGTGTTGCTACTGACTGAGCCAGGTTTACCAAAACCAACGAAATTAACTCAATGATCCCAAAGTGATACCAATACTAATAACAAGATCAATCATATAACAGAAATTGAAACCTAAAATAAGATATGCAAAAGAGTAAATGATAGAACTTCTCATTAATAATCCATAACAGCAACTCACACCAAGGGATACATAGATATCTAACAAGAGGGGGGACACTTCCATAATGCAAACCATCCTCCATGATAACTTCTCTATTCATGATATGACTCTATTAAAAAGGTAAAAAGATAAAAGATAGTGATGTCATACCGCGGCACTCCTCCAAGTTTGGAACAAACCAAGGGGATGCCAAACCTAATGATGAATTACTCCTTCGGTGGTGGTGGTGTTCTCTCGATCTAAGTGAGATAATATTCCAGGATCTTGCGGAGCATGTTATTCTCTTCTTGTAGTATATCCACCTTTCTCGTTAGGACTCGGTACTTATCACAAAACAAATCAATGGCCCATAGAGTTTCCACCGCTGCAGGGCAGGAATTAAGCTTTAGAATTGGAGGTATCGGCCCTTGTCCTTCCATGCCTGCCGACATGCCCTTCACTTCCTCCTTGACGCTTTGATCCATATCTTCTTGCCTAGCTGTGAAACTTTCTTCTTCCACCCATCCTATGAAGGTCCTCTGCTCAAGGTCGTGATGGAGCTCGCGCAGGCGTCACTACTCATAGTTCTCCAAAAACAAACCCTAAAACGACATCTGAACAGCAAAAACACGACGAGAACACAATATACGAACCTTGGGGGATCCGGGGGATTATATATTATGATTTTTTACAACATCAGGAAGGTACTAGGAGAAAACGAGTCGGAGACGGAGTCCGAGGTGGCCACACCACCTGCTGGCGCGTCCAGGGGGCGCGCCAGGGGGTGGTGTGAGCCACCCTGGCTCTGTTTTTGTCCCTCTTTCGCTTTGTTGCCTTCCCTGTTGGATAAAAACTGCAAAAGTATAACTTGACAGATTTTTCGTGGACTTTTCCTTACCAGAACTGTTACCTATTCAAAAACTGACTCTACAGGTCTCTGAAGTTGGCATTTAGTATATTCTTCTGAAGTCACCGCTTGAATAACATCAATATCTTCATCTTCATAAAAATATTGCTTGAGTCATTTAACCTTTCACTATCTCATTACACCACTTTCTCCTACAACTTAGAAATTTCTTTCACACAAAACTTCACACAATTCTCATTAGCAACATTAGTGTAAGCGAGGTAATAAACCTTTTAAGTTCAATTTCAACTGAAATTCATCAAAACATAAGCTACTGTAGCAACTCCTTCTGAAAACCCAAAAAGAATTCAAAAAGGAAATCAATTTAAGAGGCAAATGCAAGAGTGGCAAAAATCTATCAAAACAGACTAGCAGGTAAAGATCAATTTTTTAGAAAATCTTATGTTGCTCAAATCAAATGGTGCAAAACTAAAAAAAGTTAAATAACAACCTGGGGCATGAGCACAAAAATTTACAGATCAGTAGACGTACAGAGATTTTTCACAAACTTTTACAGCGAAGCACAAAAATCTGTTTCGGGACAGCAACTTCCCCAAATCTTACTTCTCTCTCATTAGAGGTTGATCTTGACATAAAAACCAAATAAAAAAGGATAAGTAGAGGTTATTGCCAAAACAATAACTTCCAAGACTCAAATAAACAAAAACTGAAAGCAAAGATATTGGGTTGTCTCCCAAAAAGCTCTTTCTTTATAGCCATTAAGATGGGCATGATAATTTCAATGATGCAAATATAAGAATATGAATTGAAGTAAAAGAGGGCATTAAGAAGCAAAAATACACATATTTAAGTCTAACCCACTTCCTATGCAAGGGAATTTTGTAAGAAAATAAATTGTTAAAACCAGAAGCTGCAACATAGGAAGGCAAAAGAAGTGCAACATAAAGACTTTCAGCATAAAGCGAGGAAACTTGAGATTAATGAGATGCATAAGAACACTTTTCCCTCTCTCATAATAACTTTCAGTATCATGCATAAATTTATCGATATAACTATCACATGAACCATTATAGCAATGATCACTTATCCTAACAGAAAACACAGGGACACTAGCTCTCATAACACTACTTTGTGAAACGATATTAGGGATATCCTTACAAAGGATAATGTGTCCCTCTTCTACATATTTAGTGACAAAGTCTTTCACATTTGCTATCATAGGTTCAACATCTACTTGTTCATCAGGTTCAACAACTTTATTTGTACTTTCATTAACCATACTAGCTATCATAGAATGTTCCTTTATCTTAACTGGGAAAGATATTTTCTCAATGTAAGGTTCAGGTAAAACATGATTAGCAGTATAAACTTCAGTACTTCTTGCAGGAACACTATTAACAATGTCTTTATAAGGTGCATGATACTTATTCCATTTCTTTTTAGGAATTTTTATATAGGAAACAAAAGCCTTAAATTAAGTTGCAATAGCTTGATAGTCTAGACCATAAGTATTTTTAATATTTTGAAAGTCATCAGTTCCCATAAAAGATTCAATGCATTCATAATCATAATTTATACCTGACTTTCTTCCTTTATCATTCTCCCATGCTTCAGCATTGTCTTGAATATGGTCTAAAACATCCCATTTAGCTCCTTCTTCCATGCGTGTAAATGATCTAGCACAAGAAGCATCCAATAGATCCTTATCATGAAGAGAAAGCCTTGCATAAAAGTTATTAATAATATTATTATTGGGGAGCTCATGAATAGGACATTTGAGCATTAGTAACTTCAATCTCCCACAAGCTTGAGCTGTACTTTCTCCATCAAGAGGCCAAAAGTTGTATATTTGATTCCGATCTTTATGAATCTCACTAGGAGGATAAAACTTTGAATAAAAGAGAGGTACTACTTCCTCCCATTCAAGAGCTTAACCATTCTTTAGAAGCTTATACCATTCCTCAGCTCTTCCTTTCAGTGATAATGAGAATAACTTCTTCTTGACTAGATCTGTTGTAATACCTACACACTTGTACAACCCGCATAATTCGTGTATAAAGAGCAAATGATCACCGGGATGGACAGTTCCATCACCAACATAATAGTTATCCACACGATCAATAATTCTTGTAGGTATTTTAAAAGTATCATTTTCAGTAGGTGGTGTTTCATCTACTACCTTAGCAGTGGTAGTAGCATTACGAAATAAGAAACTAAGCGAATTATCCATATTGAAATAAAGTAACTAACAGAAGTAAACAATACTCATAGTAGAAGTTTCCTTTACCAGTTCCACTCTCCAATAGCGCTTCACTCCCCGACAACGGTGCCAGAAAATAGTCTTGATGACCCACAAGTATAGGGGGTGTATTGCAGTATTATCGATAAGTAAGAGTGTCAAACCCAACGAGGAGCAGAAGGTGTTGATGAGTGGCTTGGAGCAGGAATTCTCTGTAAATACTTAGCAAATGGATTTTTAGCGGTTTTTGATAATGCTGGTAAATAAAGTACGAGTAAATAAAAGACAATAATAATAAATGCAGCAAGTGGCCCAATCCTTTCTTTAGCAAAGGACAAGCCGTTTGTATTACTTAAGATGACCAAACGTTCTTGAGGACACATGGGAATATCGCCAAGTGCTTTCGCTTCATATAGTTGATTAATCTTCTTTAGTTTGATAAGTGTTGTGTGGGTGAACCTGTGCTAATGTACCGACCTTCCTAGGACTAATAAATACTTGTGATTACACCCCTTGCAAGCATCCGCAAGTACAAGAAAGTAATTAAGATAGAAACCTAACCACAAATTTAAACTCTAAGATCCTGACATCCCTTGTGCAAAGGTTTCCTAACGGGGGTTCAGTTTTCTGTCACTCTGGAAACCCCTACGATTAGTAGCCAAATACACAATGCATTCCCCTAGGCCCTTAAAGGTGAAGTGTCATGTTGTCAACGTTCACATGACACCATGTCAACACCCGGATTTTTAATCCCAGATGCCTGTTTATGCCATACCTCGCAATCTCAGGATTACCATTTTTGCGAGACATAACGGATTGGATATCACAGTACATCATCCATTACAAACCATACATAAGGTCTTACACCAATAAGGATCTCATGATCCAGTCTTTAATACAACAAGCAGCGGAAATAAAAGATAAGCGTAGCGGTGGGGTCCATCTTCAAGGGCACAGGCAATGCTGACGAAGGTAGATAGTCCTAGTTTTAACTTTATAGTCAACTTAGATTTAGCACTTTAACTTAGAACTATAGTACCTGTTAATAGTAGTTTGCGAGTACTTAAAGAGTACTCATGGCTTTTGTCCCTAGCTATTCTCATGGCCAGACTATGAAGGAGACTATCAAGAGGATGGTTAGAAGGACGGATATGATAACTAGGACTATCTGCCTTCGTCAGCATTGTCTGTGCCCTTGAAGATGGACCCCACCGCTACGCTTATCTTTTATTTCCACTGCTTGTTGTATTAAAGACTGGATCATGAGATCCTTATTTGTGTAAGACCTTATGTATGGTTTGTAATGGATGATGTACTGTGATATCCAATCCGTTATATCTCGCAAAAATGGTAATCCTGGTGACGAGGGTTTAACTCATCAATGCCCATTGTTATGGACTTGGGTTTTGGAGAAGGAGGGAGCACTGGAGACATCTATCAGCTAGCAAACAAGCACACAGGGGACAAAGGATTTACCTAGGTTCAGGCCTCGTAGAGGTCCCTACTCCTGCTTGTCTGCTCGTGGAATTATTAAGGGAGTCAAAAGTTACAATGGTGCGCAGATGTAATCTGGCGAAGGTTGTGGAAACTAGGGTTGCGTGTGTCCTTCTCGCCGCCCCCTCCTAGCTTTTATATAGATAGGCTAGGTCTCGGGTAGCAGGTCGAGTCGGTTACAAGTTAGGGTTTTCCCTTTAATCTTTCTATCTTTAGCTTCTTCTTGTTCTTCAAGCAATCGAGAGTCCGTAGGTTACTCGAGTCCCTCATCTGGGCCTTGGCGACACCGTGGGCCTGTATGTATTTGGACCGTATATACCAAGCTCGAGTACCTGTAGGGTATACCCATGTCAGTAGCCCCCGAGTGTCTAGTGGAATCGCAGATTCAACTGGGGACTTTTTGAAGCCTTCGAGTGCCTAAATGGGTACATTTCGATTGCTTTTATTTGTGTCATAGGGATTGTTGATATATGTGCCTGATATAACCGAAGTATCGGTATCAGTTAACCACCTTAGGGTGAAACAACGCAATCTACTCAAATTCGAGTCCCCGGACTCGAATCTAGAAAAGTGCTGGTGTAATTCGACTCAGGTCGCGGAGGTCTTACAAGAGTCAAATTCCAGTTATATGGGTGTGAGCACTCGACGCGTCCGTCAAGGCATATTCATCATGCATGTAGGCACGGATACATTTCTGGTACTGCGCAGTTAAATGCGTTGCCAGGCCTTATTCAGGTCTTACCTTCACGCCGTAAGCGCGGCATCTGAATTTTATCATCACGGAGACGATTCGGGCATCCCAGGAGACGTAATCTCTTTGTAGGGAAAATTTGTGAGGCGGTGTCGCCAAGGGTTGCGAGTGCGGATGTTATCAACACACAGTTTTTTGTGCAAATAATCATAGGGTGCACGACCAGCGCTCCCTATGGGAGTAGCCCCTGAGTGCCTGGTTGAGTCGAAGACTCAGGCAGGGACTAAAGAACTTTTGCGACTGCTGTTGTCTTTTGCTTGCTTGTTTCAATCGAAGACTCAAGCAGGGACTAAAACACTTTTGCGACTGCTGTCATCTTTTGCCTGCTTGTTTCAGTCGAATTTATTTTCGGTGCTCCCTATGGGAGTAACCCATGTCCGTAATCGAACTGTGTTTCGAGTGGTTGGGTTTGCTTTGTGATTGTCCACATTCCTGCAACAAGAAAAGAAAAGTCATAGGGTGCGCGGCCAGCGCTCCCTATGGGAGTAGCCCCCGAGTGCTTGGTGGAGTCGAAGACTCCAGCAAGGACTAAAATAGTCGAAGTTTTCCACTGCGTAGCCTTGATGACGTCAATGCTGACGCTTGTATGACCTCAGTTGCCCGCGTGAGCGAGTTTGACGGGACGTGACGAGCGGTGGTCCCACTTTCTGACTTTGATTTGACTGGGCGTGCGTAATCTTATTTTTAACTGCGCCTCCTCGATTTCCGTGCGTAATGGTAGAAGTGGGGGGACGGTTCGTGCTTCCTCTTCTCCACGTGTCCAACACGATGCGTGCCACGCGTCCAATGGGTTTTTGTCAGCCGTTGGATTGCATCTCCCAGGGGTTAAGTAGCAGTGCTGCGGCGGTAATTTTCCATCTGCACTCTTTCGTCCTCGCTGCCATTGCCATTGTTGCTGTTCTTATGCTTTCCTACACTCGTCTCCTCCACAGCGTTGGACCACCTCCGTTCGTTTCCAAGCTACTTTCTGCGCTCTCATCGCCGCCACGCAATGGGAAAGAAGAAAGGAGGTGCGGTCGCTGATTCCGCGGCCACCATTGCCGCGACGAAGAAGAAGGGTGGCTCCGCTACTGCAGGCACCAGCGCCGCCGCCGGCGGGAAGAAGAAGGTCGCGGGCACCCGCGTGACAAATGGTTCATGGCGCCCCTCCATCATCAAGGCGTCGGATCTCCGTCTTCTTCGCCGGGATGGAGTTATTTCTACGGCAGCCGCTGATGCGCGCGTCCCCAGCGGTGATACCATTCCTGCTCCTCCCGCTGGTTTTTGAGTGATGTTTCCCGCATTCATCATTCACGGTCTCTCCTCGCCTCTCCACCCCTTTCTTAGGGGTCTTCTTTGCTTCTACGGGGTCCAGCTCCATTAGCTGTCCCCAAATTCGATTCTCCACATCACCTGCTTCATCACCCTTTGCGAGTGCTGGCTCGGAATCGAGCCACACTTTGGTCTTTTCAAGCGCTTGTTTAAATTGAAGCGTCAGTCCGCATCTGGCTCTTTAGTTTATGACGTAGGTGGTTGCGGAATCCACGTCGACCCATCCGCCACCTACTTCGACATCAAGCTTACCAAGTCCGTCCAGGGATGGAGGGATAAATGGTTCTATGTCCGCGATCAGAAGGCCAAAGATGAGCACTTTGGACTCGCGCCCTTCGATCCGGTGACTCCCTACAAGAAGATGCGTTCTTGGAAGAATGTAGTTATGCCTGGCAAACTCGCGGAGATGGACGTGCTGTATCAGCGCGTATGCGACCTCGAAATTTGCATAGGCGCAGAAGAGGGAGGTTGCGCTCTTATCAGAACTTGGCTGCGCCGTCGCGTCCAGCCTCTCCAAGCTAGAGTCCATCCCATGTTTCAATGGAGTGGCGCTGATGATGCCACTCGCGTGTCTACCGATGGCATGTCCGCGAGTGAGGTGGATAAGAGGATTCGACTGGTCATGAAGTGCACTGTCAAGGATGTGCTTCCAAGTGAACCAGTTGTTCCTCCTTTTGATGCTTCGAATCCTCGCAGTAGCTTATTTTCACGGTTGCTTTTCTATTTGCTTACTTGTTCTGTTTGTATGCAGGATTGGGCGGTGTCGCCTTGTATGTCTCCTCTCCCTGAGGGGATTATTCCTCGTGAAGCTTTGGAAGAGGACGAGTCTGAGTCGACTGTCCCTTCTGATGCGGAAGAGGAAGCCCCCGAGTCCGAGAGCCCAGATACTCGCAAGCGTTCGCGTAGCGAGGACTCCGACACGTCGACTCCTTCGACTCCAGGAGGCATGGCTGTTGGCACGGAGTCGCCAATTCCAGCCATTCCTATGAGGGTTGTGGCACCGTCTTCTCACAAGAAGATGCGATTACCCAAGGAGTCTTCGTCAGAGTCGGCGGCGGCCACGTTTGATCTTGACAAATTTGACTAGTAAATTTGCTAGGTCATTCATTCTTTTCTGTTTTCTTCTTGTTGACTTTGCCCTGGAGTTTGCCATTTCTCAATGTGGATTTGGTCTTGTAGTCAAGAGGCGTCCTCATCTTCTGGCGATGTTGAGTTTTTGAAGGAATCGGGAGTCGCGACTTCAAGGGCCAAGGTAGAGGTCGAGCGCGCTCCTTTCCCTCTGGTGGCAGCCCACTCCGGGCACAATTCCTTGAGCTCTCCTCACGTAGAGGAACATCGAATGGTTGCTCGGATGACCGTTCAGCAAACTTCTTCGGAGTCGCTGGAGGACCATGTAAATATATCTTTCCTTCTTTTTAGTATGGCAGTCGATGTTCTCTGTTGCCTTCTCTGATTCCTTGTTTGTGCGACAGATCCTTATAAAGGCAGCCGTGCAAGTGGCAGAGCAGGTGATGGCGATGGGTCGCCAGCATGCAATGCTAGAAACGCGTCACCGCGTGGTTGAAAGTGAGTGTTCTACACTTATTCTTTTTCGTCTCCTCCTTTTGGTATAGTCGACTGATGGTCAACTTTTGGTTGCCATGTAGCCGAGCATAACGCTTTACTGCGCAATGTCGCCTCCTTGGAAAAGACATTAGCCGCGGTTGTGAAGGGGCGCGACGAGGCAATCGCGGCTCGTGATGATGCGCAGAAGCGCGAAGAGGATCTGCGTGCCTCCTTTGCGGCTAGGGAAAATTTGTTCGAAGAGCAACTGTTCTCAGTCGCCAAGGCCCTCTCAGGTACCTTTGCTGGTAGATATTTTATTGTTGTCCTTCTCTGCATCTGGAGTTTTGCTGGTGGCGCTAGAGATTTCATCCATGTGTGGGTTTTCTGTGCAGATGCTGGCGATTTGAGCTTTGACCTGCAGGCCCTTCGTCGCGACGACGCTCTGGCAGGCGCGATGTTTGCAGTCGAGGACCGTAGCGCCGCTGTCCAAAGTACATTGTCCAAGGCCAAGGTCACCCTTAGTCGCCTCCGGGAGGAGTTGATGCTGAAGGCGGAGCTGGTCGATAATGTGGACGAGCTGGTGGAGTCACTCGCCTGGGGTGTGCCTGCCACCTACAAGAACTCCCTCCGTGCGGCTGGCGCGACCATGTCACTCGCCATGGTGCAGGCCCACGGACTCGAGATAGATCCCTCTGCAGTGTCGAAGGCGATGCCTGTTGGCGCAGATGGTCAGCAGGTAGTCTTCACTCCTTTCGCGACTGCCTGTGCCAAATATTGCCATTCCTTGATAAATACAGTTGCCAAGTATTCGGAGGACCTCCAGCGTGCGAAGAAGGAGGCGAAAGCTTCGGCCTCAGGGGCCGGCGGAAATTCAGTGGCGTCTGATACTGCCACGGACTTGATGAAGCCCCCGAAGCCGTCGAAGTCAAAGAAGCCAGCTGCTCCGTAGTTAGATTTTTGTAATAGTTAATGAATTATCCTTTAGGTCTGAGAACATGCCTGCTGGCCAGTGTGTTTGTGAATACTTTATGCTGATCCTGAATGCATCTGTTACTTTTGCCTTTGTGTTAAGTTGGTCGCCTTATTTGCCTCTGTCTTGACTTTGTGGTAGGGTACATCAAGTGATCCTGTAGGGGGAACCCAGGACTCGCCATCTCTTGAAGATACAGTGGCACCTCCGCGCTCCAGGGTAGAGGAGCTGTCCTTGCTTTCGCGACTTCGTGATCATGTTAAGCAGCTGGAGCGTGAGTTGCCCGTGATCCGTGGTAGCGTGGACGTGTGGAAGTCGAAGGCTGAAAAATCCGCCGCCCGCGAGCAATATTTGCTTCGCGAGGTGACGCAACTGGGCGACCAATTTAAGTGTTAGTTTGCTTTTTCCTCATCTTTTCCTTTGCAGTCACTTGCAGAGGTACGTTGTACTCATGCTATTGATGCTGCTTCGTGTAGTTGTTAGCGCGCGCCATCCGCAGAAGGAGAGGGATAGAATTGCCATTCGCCTTCATGATCTCACCCAGGAACAACTTCAAGAGAGTGGATACTTCTGGGTAGATCATGATCGTGCGACTGCGTTGGCGACCCTGCAGGATCGCGCATCACGAGTGCTTCTCTTCCTGAAGAAGTCGCAGTCATGCTTGAAAAGCATTTATCGGGCTATGTTCCCGCTGGACGATGCTCCGTCAAGCCTGCTAGCTCTTCTTGCCAAATTTCAAGATCTATCCATGGTTCGCGAGTGCATGAGGCAGCAGTTGGTGGCTGGAGCCAAGGCTGCCCTCTCGATGGTGCGTTTGCACAGGCCTAGCGTGGATATTGCCGCCATTGCCTCTGGGCCACCGGCGCCACCAGTAGGATCTTCCTGGAATATGGTGTTGCAGTATCAGGCGGTGGACCGCCCAGCCGAGGAGATCATTGACTTCTTCGAGGAACAAACTAATGGTCTTCTGTTGCAAGGGTAGCCAAATATGTATCTTGCACATAAGTGTACTTGTGTTATAAAGTTCGTATAAATGTTGTAGATAATCTATTGTCGAATGTGCATAAGGAGCTTTGTGAGCGTGAGGTGCGTTGCACTATGCGAGTCCTTTTCGTTAGCCTGACCATCCTTTTATCTCGTTCCCTTGTCAACCTGCCAGGTGCGTTGTAGCTGGGTTGAGTTTGTGTTTAAGGGGTTCGATTGATGTGCTAGCTACTCAGGATGTCGCGTTTTGGTTCAAAGAACATATGTGTATAGGGTGGCACAGCCCCCGAGTATGAAAATTGACAAAGTAAAGGAGAACATAGAGTTTCGGGGCACTTAGCTTTTATTTATTCGAAGAATGGTATGAAGTACAATGTATGGCTAAGTAGTCTTGGATGAGTAGCCTTATTTGCGATGTAAAAGTAAAGAAAACGACTAAGGGTAGAAGCATCGCAGTTGTGCGACGTTCCAAGGGTTGGAGTATGCGACTCATGTCTCTAAATCTTGAAGGCGATAGGCGCCACCTGGAATTACTTCTGTAATCACGTACGGTCCTTCCCAGGGGGACTCGAGCTTGAGATGTCCCTGGTGCTTCAGTCGTAGGACCAGGTCACCTTCGACGAAGGATCTGGGGCGAAGCCTTCTATTGTGGTAGTTGTGCAGGTTCTGCTGGTAGATCGTAGATCTTTCTGCGATGATTTCTCTTGCTTCGTCGAGGAGGTCGATGGAGTCTTCGAGTGCAAGGGATAACTCTTGTTTGTTGTAGGCGACCACGTGCGGCGCCTTGTACCGTACCTCGGCGGGTAGTACTGCTTCTGCTCCGTGCACCATAAAGAATGGCGAGTAGCCCGTGGCGCTGTTTGGAGTTGTACGTAGACTCCAGACTACGGATTGCAGCTCATCTGGCCAGCAACCCGCCGCTTGTTTGAGTAGTCGCAGGAGTCGCTTTTTGATGCCGTTGTAGACGAGCCTGTTTGCTTTTTCCACCTGACCGAAGTCTGTGGATGCGCTACTGAGGCGTAGCTGATGTTGATCCCCAGGTTCTCGTAGAATTCTTGGAACTCCTTGGATGTGAAGTTCGTCCTGTTGTCGGTAATGATGTTGTGCGGCACGCCGAAGCGGTAGATGATGGACTCGAAGAACTTGACTGCGCTGTGTCCGGATTGGTTAGTCATTGGCATGGCCTCGATCCACTTGGTGAATTTGTCGACTGCCACCAAGAGGTAGACGTAGCCTCCACGCGAGGATCTTGGCAGCTTGCCAACCATATCGAGCCCCCATTGTGCGAAGGGCCAGGCCAATGGAATAGGTCGTAGCTCTGCGCCTGGTGCGTGTGGCTTGTCCGCGAATCGCTGGCAAGCATTGCATTTTTGGACTATGTCCTTGGCGTCGCGCATGGCCATGGGCCAGTAAAATCCAGCTCATAGAGCTTTGGCGACGAGGGCACGACTGCCTGCGTGATGCCCGCAGGTCCCTTCATGGATGTCGAGGAGAATTGCTCTTCCGTCAGCCATGGAGACGCATCGTTGTAGCACTCCTGTGATGCTGTGTTTATACAGTTCGCCGTTGAGAACGGCGAATGCCTTGGAGCGCCGCGCGATGTGCCGTGCATCTATCAGATCGTCCGGTAGTCTCTTGCTGAGGAGGTACGTAATGTACGGCTGCGTCCAAGATTGCTCGATCATCATGACGCTCATTGGTCCCTCGAATCCTGTGTCCAGCTCCAAGTCATCGAGTGCCATTGGCTCATTGGGTGGCGTAGCCCCCGAGTCCGTGGCTATGCTTGTTTTCTTCTCTGGGGCCTTTGGCTTGATGGAGCGTTCGCATATGCGCTCGAGAAATACCCCAGGTGGTATGGGGGCGCAGGTAGAGCCTATGTTGGCGAGTGTGTCCGCCTCCTCGTTGCTTTCACGACCTATGTGTCGCAACTCGCAACCATCGAAGTCTCCTTCGAGTGTATCGTAGAGGTCGCGGTACGCGATCATGTTGTTGTTCAGTGCGTCACACTCGTGCATTGTTTGGTTGACGACCAACTTGGAGTCGCCATATATGATGAGCCTTTTGGCGCCACAGGCTTTTTCCATCCTCATTCCATGCAACATGGCCTCGTATTCAGCCTCGTTGTTTGAGGCTGTGAACTGCATTCGCAGGATATATTTTAGCTTGTCCCCTTGAGGTGATATCAATATGACAGCTGCGCCTGCTCTGTCTTTCCGTTTGGACCCATCAAAGTGGATTGTCCAGAGGTAGGACATATCTGGCTTGTCCGAGAGCTGGTTCTCCATCCAGTGCACGAGAAAGTCAGGGAGCACTTGCGACTTGATGGCGTCGCGTTTTTCGTATGTGATGTCTCGTGAGGACAGCTCTATTCCCCAAAGCGCGACTCGCCTTGTGGCATCGGGGTTATTGAGGATATGCCCCAACGGGGTGTCGTTGACTACCACGATTGGGTGTTCCTGAAAGTACTGGTGCAGTCGTCGGTCGGTCATAAAGACGCCGTACGCCAGCTTCTAGTAGTGCGGGTACCGCTGTTTTGTTGGCGTGAGGACCTCGCTGAGGTAGTATACCGAGCGTTGTACGCCATGGACTTTGTTTTCCTCAGCTCGCTCTGTGCTGACCACCTGGTTGGTAGCGGAGATGTACAGCAACAGTGGTTCCCTTTCTCGTGGAGTCACCAGTACTGGCGAGGTGGATAGCAGGCGCTTGAGATCTTCGAATGCTTCTTGCGCTTCATTGGTCCACTCGAATTTTTCGGCTTTGCGGAGGAGCTGGTAGAAGGGCAGTGCCTTTTCACCCATCCGACTGATAAATCGACTGAGGGCCGCGATTCGTCCGGCCAGTTGCTGGACGCCTCTTATGTTCTTCGGCTTCTCCATGGCCAGTATGGCTTTTATCTTCTTCGGGTTCGCCTCGATCCCCCTCGTGGAGATGAGATATCCGAGTAGCTGCCCAAATGGTACGCCGAAGGCGCATTTGTCTGGATTGAGCTTGATCCGGTAGCGATCGAGGTTGGCGAAGTTTTCGCGCATATCGTCGATTAGAGAGGCTTCCTCCTTGGTCTTGATTACTATGTCGTCGACATAGACTTGGATGTTGCAACCTAGTTGTTCCTTGAGGCAAGCCTGCATGCATCGCTGGTACGTGGCTCCCGCGTTTTTTAGCCCGAAGGGCATTGTGTTGTAGCAGAACACACCAAAGGGCGTTGTAAATGCTGTTTTCTCCTGATCTTCCCCCTTCATTCGAATTTGATTATAGCCTGAGTAGGCGTCGAGGAAGCGGAGGCGCTTGCATCCTGCGGTGGAGTCGATGATCTGGTCGATCCGTGGCAGCGGGAAGTGATCTTTTGGGCAGTGCTTGTTTAAAGAAGTGAAGTCCACACACATACGTAGGGTGTCTATGTCCTTTTTTGGTACTGGCACCATATTGGCGAGCCAAGTGCTTTCCTTGATCTCGTGTATGAACTTGGCCTCGAGGAGTCTGTTGATCTCCATTCCGACTGCCTGCGCTCGTGGCTCAGATAGTCGCTTGATTGTTTGCTTGACTGGCCTTGCGTCGGGGTTGACGTTGAGTGCGTGCTCAGCGAATTCCCTGGGAACTCCTGGCATGTCCGCAGGACACCAGGCAAAAATTTCCCAGTGCTCATGGAGGAATTCGACGAGCGCGAGTTCCTATGCGGGACTCAAGTTGTTGGCGATGAGGGCCGTCTTGGCGGGATCCGATGGATGGACCTGCACCTTCTTTGTGTGCACGGATGAGTCGAAGGAGAGATCAGGTGAGCTTGGCCTACTCAAGGGAGGCAGACTGTTGCCTGTCGTCTCTTTCAGTCTTGCGAGTTCCTCCTGCATGCCGAAGGACTAGGAGATTCTGTTGAATTGCCTGTCGCAAGCGTCAGATCGCTCAAAGTTCCCGTTGATCGTTATGACGCCGTTGGGAACTGGCATTTTCATCTGTAGGTAGGCGTAGTGGGGTACGGCCATGAACCTGGCGAATGCGACGCGCCCAAGGATGCAATGGTATTGTGAGGGCCAGTCGACAACCTCAAAGTCGATGCGCTCGCGTCGGAAGTTCTTCGGCGTGCCAAAGATGATGTCGAGGTTGATTTTGCCTAGGGGGTATACGCCTTTCCCTGGGACGATGCCGTGAAACATTGTGTCTGATGCCTCCAAGCAGGTTAGAGGGATCCTCATTGCTCGCAAGGTACTCACGAATATGAGGTTGATGCCGCTTCCGCCATCCATGAAGACGCGACTCATGTCGAAGCCTCCAATTTGCGCCTCGAGTACGAGGGGGCAATGACCTGGGCGAGGTACTTGAGGCGGGTGGTCGCATTTGTCGAAGGTAATGCACGACTCACTACCACTGAGGTACTCAGTGATGGATGGTGGCGAGTGTGTGGCCAAGTTGACTTGGCGAGTGATGGCCTTCTGCACCCTGTTGGAGGGGCGCCCCTTTTGGATCATCATGGTACCCATGGCCCGTGGGTACGGTTCGCCTTCGTGGTGCTGGTCCGGTGCAGCTCCGTTCGGGGGTGGCCCGGGTGGTGGTGGCCGTGCGCCATGTGCCACGGCGCCTAGAACGACTCCGTAGCCTCTTGCGACTGCGTTGCGGTTCATCCGAACCAATCCCTCGTGTAGCGTGAGGAACTCGCAGCAGTCCTTGAGGAGGTGGCTGGACTTTCTCTTGACATCATGCTTGTCGATGTAGAAGTGTACCGTGCATGGCCCGGACAGTTTGTCCTCGATGGAGGTCGCGGGTGCCTCATCGCGAGTGCGGTGTTGCCATACTTGCGTGGTTTTCTCGGAGTCGCGGTATTCGCTGCTGCGGTATCCGCTGTTGCGCTTATCGTCGCGTCTATCAGCGTAGCCGGCTGCGACCATGTTGACGTCATCGCGACCGTCGTAGATGCGCATGCGACGCTTGCCTCGGCGGTCACGTCTGCGTTCGAGTTCTGCCTCCTCGTCAGAGTGAACGCGATTCTTCACTGAATCTTATCCATCGGCCCACCGATTCGCGATCTCCATCAGGTGGTCGATGGTCTGGGGCTTTGAGCGGCCTAGCTCCTCCCTGAGTTCCATGCGGCGGACACCACCGTTGAATGCATCAATCGCGCAGTCTTCCGAGATGTTCTCCGCGGAGTTCTTGATGATGGACCACCTTTGGATGTAAGAGCGCAGCGATTCGCCAGATCTTTGATGGCAGCATCTCAGTTCTTCGATTGAGGCGGGCCGTTTGTACGTGCCCTTAAAGTTGTGCACGAAGCTGTAGACCAGCTCATCCCAACTGCAAATGGATCCGCGTGGGAGGTTATTGAGCCATGCCCGGGTGGCGCCTTGCAGCTGTAGCTGCAAGAATTGCATGGCAGTACTTCGACTGCCTCCATGTAGCCTGATGGAGGAGATGTGGTCCTCCAGCCAGATCTTGGGGTCCTGTAGACTGTCAAATTTCGGGTTCTCCGATGGGAGTTTAAACCCTTTAGGCATTCGCTTTTGCCTGATGGATCTGCTGAAGCATCTGGTGCCGCAGAGCTCCCCATCTTCCTCTTCCGAGTCAGTCGATCGAGCACGTCGTGCCCTTGACTTGTCGATCTTGCGCTGTGTGAGGTCGTCGCGTGCATCGTAGTCGCGATCGTGTCGCCGTGAGCGGCGGCATCGAGACAGGTCGTGACTGTCATTACTGGACGAGGGCGAGGAGTAGCGCTTTGCTAACGCTTTGCCCTTTTTTGGGTCCGGTACCGGCTCCTTGTCGAGGGCGGCCTCGATTAACCCCAAACCCACGATCGTAGATCGGTGCATGTAGGTTCGGGGATCTCCAGCTGGCGGCTGGTTATTGAGGAGGTACATGGTGGCTGCTGTCACCGCAGCCTGTGGCGTCCTGGGAACCATGTTGCCTCTCGTGTCAACTGTCATAGAGCCGAAGTCGAGGACTTTCGTGGATTCTATGCGCTCTTGTTCGATGAGGTGAGCCATCCGCGACTGCCTCTTCTTGGCGAGGTACTTGTTGCCTCTTGAGGAGGATCCTCCGTAGGAGGAGAGCCCAGCACGACGAAGGCTCGATTCGTCTGCTGCCTTTTTATGCGCCTCGAGTTGCGCGATTGCTTTTTTTGGCGCTTGAATTCCTCTTTTAGGAGCCAGTGGTAGCCCATCAGCAGTTCCTGTGGGGACCCGAAGGGTAGAGGTGCACCCCGTAGGGCTTCGCGGCAGCGATCCCACTCTTGCTCGTTGAGCCTGATCACGACGCGTTCGCCGGTTTGCTCATTGATCATGCTGGGAGGTTCGACTGCTCCTCCGTAGCCACCGTTACCGTCGTTGCCACCATTGCCGGCGTTGGGTGGATCGGTGCCGTTGCCGGTGTTACCACCGTTACCATGATTGGGTGGATCGGTGCCGTTGCCGTGTTACCACCGTTGCCGCGATTGGCGGAGGTGTCGCCTGTGTTGATGACGGCGCACATGAAGTGATTGGGGAAGTTGTTGCTTCCACAACTTTCAGATCTGGAACCGTAGGTTCCATCTTCAGTGGCCAGATCGCTTAGATCGGAGTCGCGACTACTGTTGCTGACCGTTATCTCGACTGCCACCGGAGCGTTGAGCTCACTGGGGTGCCGATCGATGGAGGGAACCATGATGACGGGGCAATCGCCAGTGTTGTCGGCTGATCAGGCATGCGAAGCGTGCCCATCTGACCAACTTGGAAGCGGAAGCTCCCAATCGCCAGGCTGATTCCGTCGCCCACGGACTCGAAGGCCGGGCGGGTGGCCGGCGTGTGGACGGTGAAGTCGAAGGCGCCGAAGAGCTGACGAATCTCCACTGTTGCGGAGTTGTAGATCGCAGTTGATGGGGCTGAAGAAGCCGCAACATCAGCACTCCCAATTCCCACAGATGGCGCCAATTGACGAGGGTTTAACTCGTCAATGCCCATTGTTATGGACTTGGGTTTTGGAGAAGGAGGGAGCGCTAGAGACATCTATCGGCTAGCAAACAAGCACACAGGGGACAAAGGATTTACCCAGGTTCAGGCCTCGTAGAGGTCCCTACTCTTGCTTGTCTGCTCGTGGAATTATTGAGGGAGTCGAAAGTTACAATGGTGTGCAGATGTAATCTGGCGAAGGTTGTGGAAACTAGGGTTGCGTGTGTCCTTCTCGCCGCCCCCTCCTAGCCTTTATATAGATAGGCTAAGTCTCGGGTAGCAGGTCGAGTCGGTTACAAGTTAGGGTTTTCCCTTTAATCTTTCTATCTTTAGCTTCTTCTTGTTCTTCAAGCAATCGAGAGTCCGTAGGTTACTCGAGTCCCTCCATCCGGGCCTTTGCGACACCGTGGGCCTGTATGTATTTGGACCGTATATACCAAGCTCGAGTACCTGTAGGGTATACCCATGTCACCTGGGATTGCGAGGTATGGCATAACGGGCATCTGGGATTAAAAATCCGGGTGTTGACACACCACTAGAAGAATAACACCACAACTTAAATAACAAACTATTGAATCTTTCTCAACACAACTCCACTACTAACAATGTGACTTCTCCCACGTCCTCAAGAACTAAACGAACTACTCACAAGACATCATATGGATCAAGATCAAAGATGAAAATAATGATAAGCAACAATCTGAACATAACAATAATTCAATGGTTCCACTCAATAGCATCAACTACAACAAGTAATCAATATCGGGAAAGTTTCCCCTAAGAACTATGCAAGATTCAACCCAATTGTTACAGCGGTATGGAGTGGTGATGATGGTGCTGGTGGAGATGATGATGGAGATGATGGTCCTGATGATCCCTATGAAGTCTAGCTTGATGGTGGTGTGGATGGCGACGATCTCCCCTCTCCGGGAAGGAATTCCCCCAGCAGAATTCTGTCTGTCGGAGAGATCTTTCTCTCTCTGTAGTTTTCCGCCCCACAGAGGCGGCGGAATCTTTCTGTGGTCACTCCCCAGGTATTAGGGTTTCGTGGGGATAATATACGCCAAAGGGGAGAGCCAGGAGTGGGCCAGGGTGGCCACACCACCTGCTGGCACGACCTAGGGTAGCCCGCGCCAGGGGGTGGTGTGGGCCCCATGTGGCCCATCTCTGCTCCCCCTTCTAGCATCCTTCGTCTTCTAGAAAAATAGGATTTTCCATGTATTTTTCCGGATTTTTTATCTTCACGAATTTCGCCTCCAACCAGCACATTTTCCATCAGAATCCTGACTACCGCGGTCCATGCTCCAAAAGTCATCAACCATGCAAAAACAAATGAAATAACATAAGTATCATCTCTTAATATGAAATATATCAATGAATAACAGTAAATTATTATATAGAATAGTGATGCCAAATGTACGTATCAGGGGGCTACTCCCATAGGGAGCGCTGGTCGCGCACCCTATAGTCCATTGTGTCGACTATGTCCACAATGTCGACTCGCTTACAGCAATCGAACTCATAGGCGACTTCGCCCGCTATACATTCCAATGTCAACTTTAGATACAACGTCTCCTTGGCCACCCGAATCGCCTCTGTGGTGACAAACATTCGGATGTTGCGTCTACGACATAAAGATATGACCTATAGATACAATCTGATGGCCTGGCAACCGCATCCATTGTGCTCTACCAGAAAAATACCGTGTCTACGACATGAAGAAAATCCCTACGGACGCGTTGGGTACATACTTATAAACTGGAGTTCAACTCAATAAGGCCTCCACGGCATGAGTCGAACTACACCAGCAATTTCTGAATTCGAGTCCGAGGACTCGAGTTTGAGTAGGTGACGTTGTATTTGCCCTAGAGCAATTAACTGGTCCCGATCCGTCGAGCGCACTAGGCATGTTTACCATCATCCCTATGAACTACTACAAATTTTGCTGACCCGAAGGAACTTCTGGGTGAGTGCTTTGCACTCAACACAATTGTCGACTCCGACATCCTAATGCAAATATCAAGACTTCTAACTCTCCACCCGAATCTACGATTCACATGGACACTCGGGGGCTACTGACATGGGTATGCCCAATAGGCACCCAACTACAGCGTACCTGGTGCAGCTCGACAGAAGGCCCACTCGACGAATTGCCAAGGTCCATGATGCCTATGACGGTTCGAGTGGTATGAAACCCATATGGACACGGACTCCCAAACGCACAAGACAAGGAAGTCTCAATACTATAGTTTGAATCTAACTTGTAACCAACTCATATTGGTACCTGAGACCTAGCCTTCCCATATATAAAGGCTAGGAGGGTCCAACGAGAAGGCAATCGCGACTCCTACAATAGATCGCCATAATAGACAATAGATCTAGACAACACCCGTAGCATACACATACGCCAGATCCAATCTGCGCATCCATCGCCATCGGCGACATTGTAATCCTTCGGATCATCATCAATCAAGAGCAGACAAGCAGGAGTAGGGTCCTCTACGAGGCATGAACTTGAGTAAACCTCATGTCACCTATGTGCTTGTTTGCTAGCCGATCGAGACTTCCAGTGCATCCCTCCTTCTCCAAAACCCAAGTCCATAACAATGGGCATTGATGAGTTAAACCCTCATCACCTTGAGTGCGACAGAAACACCACATAAAAACACTTACCTATCCTCCTTATTGGGATCGATATAAAAACTAGACCTAATACTTCCATGAAAACATGCTCTGGTGAACCTGCGCACTTGCAGGCCATCATAGAGCCTGTTGCAGGCTTTACATCGGGAGTCGGGGGAGCAACGATGGACGAGGACTTGGTCAACATCTCGCTAATATTCATAGAACCTCCAAAGTATTTGGAGGTCCATTTCAAACTAACACTATATCTCTTCCTGAAACATACAAAGTATAAGTACATGAATGAAAAGGTGCAAAGTAAAGTCAAAGAATGAATGTACTTACACTACAGCAAGTTCCTTAGTTAATGGGATGCCGGTGGATTTCTTCTTCTACGCCTCTAAGGCGGAAGTGGATTTCTTGGAGACTCCACTCTCTGATTTCTTCTTCTTGCCCTCGGCAACAGCATTAGAGGTGGATCTCTTCTGCTTCCGCGTTGCCGGAGCTGGATGATCCTTGGATGTATCATCGTCAGATACGACTTGCACATCCTTCATCCTTGGATAATAGACCTGGGAGGCCATTTCTTCCTCCACCAAGGTCGCTAGCTGATAAGTCAAAAGCATGATAGATGGTTGATACACCCAAGTAAGAAAACTCAGAGTATATATAAAAGCAATAAAGGAAACATAGTTACCTTTGGGCATTTGTCGCATTCATACATGTCAAAGATGATTTTGACGAGACGCTTCTTGTCCTTCAGCTTGATGATGTCCTTAAGGCGTAGCTTGATGGATTCCTTGGAAAAGTTCTCCACAGAAATCCACATAGGATCTTTCCTCTCCTTGGAATTATTATGCATCATATGGGCGCGGTGCTGTAGATGTTGGATCCGCCTTATGAACCAGCACATGGCTAGGTCCAAGCCGGTTAGCCCTCCATCTACCAACCATTCTATGCTCCTTACGGCACAGGAGGCTTCATCATGGGATAAGAGGGGTCCTTGGGATCTCCAGGTGGGGCCGTCGGCGGTAGCTCCATCGACAAAGTCGGGGTACGAGTCTTGGTAGCCAGCCAGAGGTATATTTGGGTCGTAGAAGTATGTCCTTTGCCAATTTTTGCAGGACTCATGGCTAATAATGTCGAGGAACCGCTGATTAGGATGCATCTTGAAGATCATGGTTCCACAGTTCCGTAGTTCATCCTTGGACTTCCCAGACTCTCTCTTGATGATAAAAAGTAAATAAACAAATCTAACCTAGGCTTGATCCCTAGGTATCCTTCACACAAGGCTATGAAATTGCTAAGTGCTAGAATGATATTGGGATAAAGGTTATGGGGATGACCCGGAAGTGCTTCAGGACTTCAAGGAAGAAATCGGATACTGGGAGGAAGACACCGTGTACCATCTAAGACTTGAGGTATACCTTTTCTCCGGCTTGGGGAGAAGGGATGACCTCGCCGGTCGACGCTGGTCGCTAGACCAGGTCCTCCACCAATGGGAGGTATCCTTCAGCAACATATTCCTTTAGATGATCCACAGAAAGCTCAGTGCCCCTCCAGAATCCCTTGTGGGAATCATCCTCCTCCTCCATGGCTTCGAGCACCGCCCATGTTGGTCGTGGCTAAAGGAAATATGCCCCGAGAGGCAATAATAAAGTTGTTATTATATGTATTCCAAGTATATGATAGATGTTTATTTTGCATGCTATAATTGTATTAATACGGAAACTTTAATACATGTGTGTTTAATAAACAAATAGAAAGTTCCTAGTTATGCCTCTCTTAAACTAGCTTGTTGATTAACAAGATGATCAAAGTTTCTTGATCATGGACATTGGATGTTGTTAATAACAAGGTCATAACATTGGTGGAATGATGTGACGAACATTCATACGAAGTATAGCATTACGATCAAAGTCATTGTGTTTAGATTTCTATAACATCATATGAAGTAATCCTAGTCCTTAGACAATGACATCATGTCAATCACTAACACTGGAAGAGTATCTTGATCACATCAAATATCACACCATGAAAGGGTGACTATAAAGGTGGGTTCAGTGCTACAAAGGTGTTATCTAGAGGCTCATGGACCAAGAGTGAGATTTTTCCATCCTGATGACCGATAGATATACTCTTGGCCCTCTCGGTGATATCACATTAAGACAGCTTGCAAGCAAGTGATGTGATCACTAGAATGTTATATCACGGGAACGAGAAAAGAGTGCATGTCAGTAACGAGATCAAACTAGGTATAGATACACCGATGGTCGAATCTAGGACATGTAATATATCGCGAGACAAAGGGATTTAGTTACTAGTGTTAAAGGTTCTCATGATCACAGAAGTCATTGTTGAATGTGTGGGAGTTAGTATGGATCTCTAGGTCCCGCTTTTGACTATTGATCTAAGAAAGATTTGCAAAGCACTGGAATTATATCAATGGACACCAGAATTGTTTCAGGTGAAATTGCTGAAATTGGTTCTGCATGTGATATTGAGATATTGCAGTGGGTTTTAAGTGAATGTTTTTTAATTGAATTAATTAACAAAATTCTTAATAAAATAAATAAAATAGTTTTATTAAATGAGAGTTGTATTAAATTTGGTGGAAATTTAATGCATTTTGAGTGGGATTTTGAGTGGAGAAAATGGAGGGCCAAATTTATGTGAGTGGAGCTTCCCCACATGAATGAGGAAGAGGTCAGGGCACCCTCCATGGTGCGCCATCCATGGGGAGGGGCTTCCCCCCCTCTCCTATAAAAGGCCCCCCTCTCAATCCTTCTCACTCATAGCTCCTCTTGAAGGATCTCTCTCCCCCTCTAGAATTATTTCCCCATGGTCTCGGAATAGCGAGATACATGTTCCCGGTGGAATTTTGTTTGGAAGGAGTTGCTGCTTTTGTTGCATCACTAGAGCCAGGAGGTGAGTATCTAAGTTACGAGTTTAGCACACATATGAGAGATTGTGGAATAGTTTCACAACTCATGCCCGTCGGAACACCACAGTGTAATGGTGTGTCAGAACGTCGTAATCGTACTTTATTGGATATGGTTCGATCTATGATGTCTTTGACTGACTTGCCACTGTCATTTTGGGGTTATGCACTGGAAACCGCTGCATTCACTTTAAATCGGGAACCATCTAAATCCATTGAAAATACACCATATGATTTGTGGTTTGGAAACAAACCTAAGCTGTCATTTATTAAAGTTTGGGGATGTGATGTTTATGTGAAGAAACTTCATTCTAATAAACTCAAACCCAAAGCGGAAAAAATGCATCTTCATAGGATACCCTAAGGAAACAATTGGGTATTCCTTCTATCACAGATCCGAGGGCAAGGTTTTCGTTGCCAAGAATGGATCCTTTCTAGAGAAGGAGTTTCTCGTGAATGGTGTGTGTAGTAGGAAGGTAGAACTCGAAGAGGTTATTGAACCTTCTCGTCATGAAACGGTGAGTGGCGCAGCGCCAGAAATTGTTCCGGAGTTGAATTCACCGAATGAAGAAGGAACTAATGATAATGATCATGAAACTCCGAAAGAGAGTACTACCGAACCTCATAGGTCAAGTAGGACACGTGCAGCTCCTGAACTATACAGAAATCATGTTATGAATTTCATGGTTGATGAAATAGATGACCCTGCAACATATGAAGAAGTGATGATGAGCCTGGATTCCAACAAATGGCTAGAAGCCATGAAACCTGAGATGGAATCCATGTACGAAAACCAGGTTTGGACCTTGGTGGACTTACCTCACGACCGAAAGGTCATTGAGGATAAATCAATTTTCAAGAGAAAAAGTAATGCTGATGGTAATGTGACCATCTATAAAGCTCGACTTGTCGCAAAGGGGTTTCGACAAATTTAAGGAGTTGACTACGATAAGACATTCTCTCCCGTAGCGATGCTAAAGTCGGTTAGGATTATGTTACAATTGCTGCATATTTTGATTATGAGATATGGCAGATGGATGTCAAAACTACGTTCCTCAATGGTATATGATACAACCAAAAGGTTTTGTCAATCCTAAGGATGCTGACAATGTATGCAAGCTTCAATGATCCATCTATATACTGAAGCAAGCATCCCGGAGTTGGAATCTCCGCTTTGATGAGGTGATCAAAGAGTTTGGATTTGTCCAAACTTATGGAGAGGCTTGTATTTACAAGAAAGTGAGTGGGAGCAATGTGGCATTTCTGATATTATATGTGGATGACATATTACTGATTGGAAATGATGTAGATCTTTTAAAATGTGTTAAAAGTTACCTAAACAGCAAAATTTTGATGAAGGACCTTAGTGAAGCGTCATACATATTAGGAATAAATATCTATAGAGATAGATCAAGACGCCTAATAGGGATATCACAGAGTACATACCTTTATAAGATTTTAAAGAAGTTCAAAATGGATGAAAGTAAGAAGGGGTTATTACCTATGTTACAAGGCAAGACATTAAGTAAGACTCAAAGTCCGACTAAAGCAGAAGAAAGAGAGATAATGGATAAGATCCCCTATGCTTCAGTCATAGGCTCTATAATATATGCCATGCTATGTACAAGACCGGATGTGGCACATGATATTAGTTTGACTAGTAGGTACCAATCTAACCCAGGTACGGAACACTTGATAGCAGTCAAGAATATCCTTAAGTACTTAAGAAGAACTAAGAAAATGTTTCTTGTGTACAGAGGTGAAGAAGAGCTGGTCGCTAATTGTTATGTCGACACTAGCTTTGACACTGATCTAGATGACTCTAAGTCCCAATCCGGTTACGTATTTGTAATGAACGGAGCAGCAGTTATTTGGGGGAGCTCCAAACAACCTGTGGTGACAAGATCAACAATGGAGGCGGGATATATTGCTGCTTCGGAAGAAGCGTTGGAAGTGGTTTGGATGAAGGAATTCATAACTAAACTAGGTGTGGTTCCTAGTGCGTTGGACCCAATGGTGATCTATTGTGACAACAATGGAGCCATAGCCAACGCCAAGGAACCAAGGTCTCACAACAATTCCAAGCATATTAAGTTTCGGTTTCACTCCATCTGTGGCCATGTCAAGAATGGAGATATAAAGATTTGTAAAATACACACGGATCTCAATGTAGCATATCTGTTGACTAAAGTTCTTCCTAGGGCAAAACATGATCAACACCAGAACTCCATGGGTGTTAGATGTATAACTATGTAACTATATTATTGTCTCTAGTGCAAGTGGGAGACTGAAGGGAATATGCCCTGACAGGCAATAATAATAAAGTTGTTATTATATGTATTTCAAGTATATGATAGATGTTTATTTTGCATGCTATAATTTTATTAAAACGGAAATATTAATACATGTGTGTTTAATAAACAAATAGAAAGTTCCTAGTTATGCCTCTCTTAAACTAGCTCGTTGATTACCAGATGATCAAAGTTTCCTAATCATGGACATTGGATGTTGTTAATAACAAGGTCACAATATTGGTGGAATGATGTGATGAACATTCATCTGAAGTATAGCATTACAATCAAAGTCATTGTGTTTAGATTGCTATAACATCATACGAAGTAATCCTAGTACTTATACCATGAGATCATATCAATCACTAACACTAGAAGAGTATCTTGATAACATCAAACGTCACACCTTGAAAGGGTGACTATAAATGTGGGTTCAGTGCTACGAAGGTGTTATGTAGAGGCTCATGGATCAAGAGTGGGATTTTTCCATCCCGATGATGGATAGATATACTCTGGGCCCTCTCGGTGATATCACATTAAGATAGCTTGCAAGCAAGTGATGTGATCACTAGAATGTTATATCACGGGAACAAGAAAAGAGTGCATGTCGGTAACGAAATCAAACTAGGTATAGAGATACCGATGATCGAATCTCGGACATGTAATATATTGTGATACGAAGGGATTTAGTTACTAGTGTTAAAGGTTCTCACGATCACATAAGTCATCGTTGAATGTGTAGGAGTTAGTATGGATCTCCAGGTCCCGCTTTTGACTATTGATCTGAGAGAGGTCTCAATCATGTCTGCATTATTCGTGGACCATAGGGTGACACACATAAGGGCTACCAACACCATTTGGAGCAAATATGTTCTAGACAAATGATTTGCAAAGCGCTAGAATTATTTCAATGGACACCAGAATTGTTTTGGCTGAAATTGCTGAAATTGGTTTTGCATGTGATATTGAAATATTGCAGGGGGGTTTATGTGAATGTTTGTTAATTAAAGTAATTAACAAAATTCTGAATTAAATAAATAAAAGAGTTTTATTAAATGAGAGTTGTATTAAATTTGGTGGAAATTTAATACATTTTGAGTGGGATTTTGAGTGGAGAAAATGGAGGGCCAAATTTGTGTGATTGGAGCTTCCCCACATGAATGAGGAAGAGGTGGGTGCACCCTCCATGGTGTGCCAGCCATGGGGAGGGGCTGCCCCCCCCCCCTCCTATAAAAGGCCCACCTCTCACTCCTTCTCACTCACACCTCCTCGTGAAGGATCACTGTCCCCCTCTAGAATTATTTCCCCATGGTCTCGGATTAGCGAGATACATGTTCCTAGTGTCATTTCGTCTGGAAGGATTTGATGCTTCCGCTGCATCGCTGGAGCGAGGAGGTGGAGGTTGTTCGGTCGCCTGAACATGTGTGCGATCACGGATGTGCTGCTGAGTTGCGGCGCTGGACTTCCTCTCGATCGTGAGATCGACAAGCATTTGACTACATCATCCATGAGTTCAACCTCGTTACACTTTGTCGGTCTACAAGGATATGTTCTCTATAGATCTATATCCAGCCGTAGCTTGTATCTAGTAGATAGATCTTGGTGCTTAGAAGTTCCCATCATAGGAAATTTTTTGTTTTCTATGCTACGAACACAACAGTCGCTGGTGGTCCCTCCACCACGGCAGAGACAGGCACCACCACTCCCTCCGGAGGAATGGAAAATGCCCTTGGACGACTCTGTTGATGCCTCAGGGACCAGCATCGTTGATGGAGTGCTGCTGCTTCTGGCCATTGGGTGGATTGGTGGAGGATGAGGAAGGGAGATTTCTTGTCTAGGGTTTTGTGAGATCTAACACATGGCTTAATAGGATTGATAGGATACTCATACCAACAAGTTGCAACTTCTTTTCTGGAAGCTCATCCAAAAAGAACTCTGAGGTTAAGCGTGCTTGGCCTGGAGAAATTTGAGTATGGGTGACCGGCCGGGAAGAGGGTACGAGGTGCGCACGAGTGAGGAAAAAGTTCGCACAAAAGACTAGTGTTGGTCTATGGGGCCAGTCTAGAGATCCTAGTAAGCTTCCAAGAGTGACACCCCCGGAGCCCAGTGGATGGGGTGTTACAAAGTGGTATCAGAACCGATCCTCGCGGTTAAACGGGTGTGTGCGGGTCAGTGGCGGGACATGTGGACGCGCATGGCCCGGAGTGGACATGGCATGGCACATGTGCTGGCACTGGACGCACAGAAGCGTGCCAACAGGAGACATTCCTGGCATGTGCTTGATCGATGAGGGCATCGATCTTCTAAGGGTGGGTGTATGTGAGATCCAACAGATGGCTTAATAGGATTGATAGGATACTCATACCAACAAGTTGCAACTTCTTTTCTGAAAGCTCATCCAAAAAGAACTCTAAGGTTAAGCGTGCTTGGCCTGGAGAAATTTGAGGATGGGTAACCGACCGAGAAGTAGGTACCGGGTGCGCACGAGTGAGGAAAAAGTGCACAGAAAAGACTAGTATTGGTCTGTGGGGCCAGTCTAGAGATCCTAGTAAGCTGCCAGGAGTAACACTCTCGGGGGCCAGTGGACCGGGTGTTACAGGTTTTCTCGCCGGGAGCTGAACGGTCGTGCGGTGAGAGGAAGAAGACGATGCATGTGAGAATGCAGGTAAAAGAGATTTCTCTGGCCATAGCAAATATGTATAGCCCCTGGCATCAAGATCCGTGCGTGGGAGATCTAACTGTTGTAGCATCGACAATGTGTGTGTGAGCGTGCGTGGTAATTTCGTCATGACCCCCGTTTGCCTCTTAACGGTTCAGATTTTACGCGTGGGGAAATCGCTAATGATTAAACCACTGCCATATGTGAGTTTTGAGGAAGCGTAGGTTGTAGCCTATGTCATCCTACTGACTGTTGCAGTGAAGTAGTCACGTATGAAGATTCCACTGAAGGCGTACATTGTCGAACTCTGGAAAAGAAGACTTGGAGAATCTCCGTCTTACATATTGAAGACGGAGAAGATTGCAGGGTTCTTTGGGAGAACTTCGAGATATTGCTTGACGAATTGCAGACAACACCTAAACGGAGCATTCAAGACCAAAGGGTGGGACGACGCAAGATCTCAAAGTCCTTTGGGGTCTACTGTTGGAGACATCCTAAATGGGTATCATCATTGCATGTCTGTAATCCAGATAACCCGGGTGACCCACAGTTAGTAGCACGGTCCATGGCCTGCTGGACGGCCCAGTTAGACGGAACCATAAGGGAGGCCCATGTCGGAAGAAGGAAGGCTATGGTGCAGTTACTTACCAACCCGGAGCCTTAGAGTACAAGACATGAATACTAGTTAGTATTAGTATATGACTTTGTAACATGTCCAGCAAGGTCCTTTCCCTGTAACCCTAGGTTCTGGTGCCTTTATAAGCCGAATATGTGGGAGCCTTTAGGATAACAATCATAGTGCTTAGCGCAACACCTCGTACAGATCCCTGTAACTCGATGTATTGTTGTTATAGTGATTTATAGCAGGAGTAGAGTTTCGCCACCATTGTGGAATTTGAACCTAGGTAAGTTGTATTACCTCGTACTTGTTAACTCGCCGCCTTCCCCCACCTCTCTAAACACGCTATGTGAGGACACCTCCATAATGTACTCGTCGGCAATTCCACGACACTAGCTGCAAATAAAGATGTTGTTTTTGTGTTTTGTGTAAAAAATGCCACAAAGGCTGATGTTAGTTGCAATTTTCTCCCGGTAGGTGGCACAGTTGCCCATCTTAAATAGTACCTAATATAGCACGTATATAGGTGTCGGAAATCAATTTAGAGGATGGGTATCATTGAACCTATTTTTGAATTTTTCAAAATCATCAAAAACCTTTGAAAAATATCTACGTGTAGACAACAACACGAAATACATGTCTGCAAATGTTTATGGAAAATACCTTGTATTTCGAGCACAACAAAATAATACAAATGACAAATTGAGGAAAACAAGGTACATTAAAATTTGTGCGGTTCACGCCGAGATCTGAATTTTTCTGTTTTTTGCTGAGGCATGAATACAAAGTATTGCGCACGATTGTTTGCATCCCTATATTATAAATTATTACCTCCATCCCAGTATTTTTCAGATTTTTTTAATCTTTAAATTTAAACTTTTCAAAAATATAAAGTTCTATCCTAAAAAGAAGCTCTCATATGGGTGTCGAGCTCCCCCTTCATTGGAGACTGGATGCGCGACACAGATATCGGGCTCCCTGCCAGTGGCGGATCCAGCAGGAAAATTTAGCGGGGGAATGAGTGGGGTATTTCTAGTATAAATTCATATATTTTGAAATATTTCCTTCAAATATGAACATATTACACCGAAATTCAAAAAGTGTGCCGCCACTCAGCAATACATGGGTTCGCCCTGCTCACTGTTCGGGTGCCGCAACAAGTTTTCAGCATTGTGGTTACTTGTACGAGCAAATATAATACTCCTCGTCCCAAAATAAGTGACACAACTTTGTATAGATACTATGTCTAAATACATGCGTATCTAGAAAAGTTGCGTAAGTTATTTTTAGGACGGAAGAAATAATATACTTATAAAAATCATAAATATAAATAGTATTTACTTCCAAACTATTTGAAACTTTTTATTCCTAATTATTAGAAAATGCTAGAGCTTCAAAATAATTTAGAACATGAAGAAACATGTATCTAGGGTTGAAACGGTAAGGAAACTTTCCGTCCATTTTCAAAGAAAAAGGAAAAGGAGAGAAAAAAAGAAACAAAAACAGTATTTTGCGAAAAAAGAGCGTAAACGGAATATTCTAAACAGAAATGGAAAAGGAAACGGTGAAGCCATTTCCGGAGAAAACGGAAATGGTAAGGAAATTTCAGATAAACAAATATGGAAAGTTTCCAGAAATATAACTAGTCAAGCCTATTTACAAAATAGGGATTTCTATTTTCGTGCCCCTGGTTCGTTAGTTGTACTCAGTTTTTTCCCAGCCGCTTAGTTTTTCCTTACTTTTGCCCTCCCTCCATTCTGAAACCCTCACATGCGCTCGGACGGAGGAATGCCATCAGGTTAAAGGCTTGACCGTTACATCCTGACCGGTGGGACCGTGTTGGGTGGATCGTGCGGTGAGTGTTACGTTATGTCGCCTCGACCATTACATGCTGATAGGTGGGGCCAAGATGCAGAGCGGACCAGCCATCCATGTCTCGCTGATTATGAGGGACATAGTGTGGGACCATGTGAGACGCGTTTGGTGGTTACGTGTGCCCTGTCGCCTAAATTGGAAGTTTTCTTTGTTGTTATTTTTATGATTGGCCTTTTTAAGAGCGCATTTTCCCCTCTCTCGCTAACAGTTGTGTTCTTTTTGCCCAAAAAGGTAGCGAATCTAGAGCAGCTTCTCTCTTTATTTATTGTTCTTTTTGACCTTGTTTTTTCCCAATCTGGTAGCAAATCTAGAGCAGCAAAACTAACCAGCCGGAATACGAGATCTAACACAAGAGGATTAGCTAATGTAAAAATACGAACAACCGAGCCTTAATAACATACGATCTAGCATCCAACGATGGGTATGGGGGAAGAACAAGGGAAGGGGAGAAAACCCTAGTTACCTCCAACCATGGGTCGGCGATGCTGGTGTCATAGGGATTCTTCGGCCTTATGTAATTAACGTCCTCATAGGGGTCCCAGCCGAGCGGGATCTGCACGAGACCGGTGGGGGCCTCCTCTCTGGCGACTACGACGGATGCAGGGACGAGGACGGGGGCCTCCTCGCCGATGGCCACCGGGACATTCTTCTCCATCGCCGGCGTCGTTGGGTTTTCTAGGAGGTTTGCAGAAGGTGATAGGACAGTCGAGACAGTTGAGTGAGTGATGAGTGAGAGTGGGAGGCCTCTATTAAAGGAGAAGGGAAGCGACATTTCGTTGCACAAACGTGCACCGCGTAACCGCGTATGCTACTGCACCGTGCACGGCCACACGTGTCCGCTACCGCCCCGTGCACCGCACACGCGTACCGTGAGTCACGTTTGTTCCCTCGTGTCTAACCCTGGCGACTCAATTGTACTCAGTATTGACCTCGAGTCTAACACCGGCAGTTTGGTAGTACTCAGTTTTACCCTCCAGTACTAACACTGCCGTGTGCAATATACTCAGTTTTACCCTCCGGTGGCTGGTCAACATAGAGTCAATTAATAGGTTTTAGCTAGCTAATTGACTCATTTTATGCACAACAAATTCAAAAAGAGCAAAACATTGTGGCATCTACCCAGGGAGTCTTATTATGTGACCTGCCACCATAAGCAATGTATATAAACCAAGTTTTAACCTAAATCACCACTTCTCAAATCACCTACTATCTATGAAGGTTCATGGCTTTTTACTCAAGTCTCTTCCCAAAACACCCCTGCTCAAAACATAGTTTGTCTGAATGAGGCAATAATTGTCAAACTGGTGTATATTTGAATTGCAAATAGTTTGATGTATACCAAGATGTATTTTATTGTATAAAAGACGCATTTTCAATTTTTTAAATCTTTTTCTATTTTCTATTTGAATCCCTTTGTCAGTCTTGTCCTTGGTTTTTAAGTTCTACTCAGTTTTTCCCTTGGTTCTTAAGTGCTACTCAGTTTTCTCCTCTCTTAATATCAATCTCTCGTACTTGTGCTCATCTTCGCTGCTATGCTCTGATTGGTCGAGACAGTTTTCACACGGATCGTGCCCACCAACCATTGATCCTCTATGATCTAGCGGACAGGATAACCCCTATATCTGTCGGGGGTACCCCTTTATCCATGCAAAATAACTAGTTTTCCATTGGTACTTTAACTCCATAAACAAATGAACTTGAATATAATTTGAAGGGAACGTGTTCGAAGGTGTATAATTTCTGCATTACATTCCACTCTATGAAAATGATAATCTCTTAAGATTTTCTTAGCACAATATTATCACGTATTAAGTGCGATTTCAAAAGGATCAAATGTGTATAATTTTCGTATATGCAAGTTTATGCATTATATTCCACTCTATAAAAATAGGGGGAGAAAATGCTAATCTCTCAAAATGTTGCAAGCACATCATTATCTCGTTATTAAGTGCGATTTCACAGTGTTCAAAGGTTTAAAATTTTCGTATACGCAAGTTTATGCATTATATTTCACTCCATGGAAATGATAAATGATCAGGATTTTATTAGCACAATAGTATCATGACCTAAGTGTGATTTCAAAGAATCCAAAGGTGTATAATTTTTGTATATGCCAGTTTATGCATTACATTCCACTCTATGAAAATGATAATCTCTCAAGATTTTCTTAGCACGACATTATCACGTATTAAGTGCTATTTTAAAGAGTTCAAAGGTGTATAATTTTTGTATACGCAAGTTTATGCATTATATTTTACTCCATGGAAATGATAAATGATCAAGATTTTATTAGCACAACATTATTATGTCCTAAGTGCGATTTAAAAGAGTTCAAAGGTGTATAATTTTCGTATATGCATTACATTGCACTATATGAAAATGAAACAACGGCACGGGCGCGGGCGCGGGGCTGGCTCGGGGTCCCATCTTGCAACGCCAACCTGGGTAAGCTATGGGTCCGGCGCTCACGTAGATAAGCTATGGGTCAGGCGCTCATGTGGATAAGATGTGGGTCCGATGATGATCTGGATAAATTGAGAGAGGTGTCCACTATGGGAATCAACTGAACATGGCCCCACTTGTCAGCATGTAACGGCAAGGGTACACTACGAGACCCGACATAACGTGGACCTACTTGTCAGCAAGTAATGGAGAGGGTCCACTACCGGACCCGACTGAACGCGACCTCACTTGTCAGCATGTAACAGCAAGGCTAACGGATGGTGAGTTTCACACCATGTGAGAGTTTCGTATAAGGAGATGGGAAAAGGTAAGGAAAAACTAAGCAGCTGGGGAAAACTGAGTACAACTAACGAACCGAGGACACGAAAATAGAAATCCCTACAGAATAGTATTATGTGTTAGTGATTTCTCTTGCTCTTGTTGAACATAAAATATATGAAGAGTCTATCTGAAGTTATATGCTTATTGAAGTATTGAATTATGTGTGTTACTTTACGTTCAACTGTCGTTTTTCGAAGGTGTGAGATATTTTTTATCTGTTATATATTATTTTAGTGCACACACCATGATATTGCACCACTATTATATTTCGACGAATGTCTGTTTTCATATCGTATCCGTCCCGTATCCCTTCCATATTCGATTTCGATGATTCCATTTTTATGTTTTCCGTTTCGTTTCTGATTCCGACAACACAAGAGGAAACAAAAATCAAAAATGATAACGTATTTTTTCGTCCGTTTCTGTTCAGTTTCAACCCTACATGTATCTATCCTACTTAAAAACGATCAACGTGCTAATAATCAGTCTACTTGAGTACGTACTTAATTAGCAGATATACTCGGAAGCATAATTAAGCTACTCATCATATCCCAAATTACTTGTAACGGACTTTTTGAGATACACTACAGGAAACGTTCAAGAAGCCGACGGCCATTCTCTACGACGATAGCCATTTTTCGGGGTTGTCGGCGTAGGGCCCCGAGCTGGCCGGGCAGCAAACCGGCCGTTGGCCCAGGATAGCCATCGGCGTAGACGGGGATGGCCGTCGGCATAGAAAGGTCGTAGGCATAGACAAAGGTGGGTCGACAGCTACCGTCGGCGAAGGTGGGCCTCGCGTGGGCCCAAAATATCGGGCCGTGACGGCGCAGCGGGCCCCTCGGATTAGGGTTTCGCTGGCGATGGACCGCCTGAGCAACGGAATTCCATGATAACTTGTGTGTGGCCCTAGCGTACATGCACAAGTGTGGTTCTTAGATGAAATACCTAGCTCCCGGGTGTGACCGTCTACGGTGCAAGCGATAACACTTAGAAAACTGCTGGACCAGTAGGAGGAAACAACACCCTCGTTGGGTCAAATAGAAGGAAACCGGTGGAACCATGGTCTCAACCTAGATTTTCTATGTAGGTATGTCCTAAACAATCGTAAACCAACACTAAAGTACAATAGTGAATCCTCGTACGAAGAAAGCTAGGGGCTAGACTAGCGGGGCCCTCGGATTAGGGTTTTGCTAGAGAAGAACCAACTGGGCTCCAGAATGCCACGGGAACCTGCGTGTTTCCCTAGCATACATGCACAAGTGTGGTGGAATGTTCCAAGATGGAATACCTAGCTCACGGGTGTGACCGTCTATGGTGCATGCTATAACACTTAGAGAAGTGTTAAACCTATAGGAGGAAACTCCTGCGACGGGTCAAACGGAGGAAAACCGGTGGAACCATGGTCCCAACCTATACTTTCCTTGTAGGTATGGCCTAAAAAATCCTAAACCAACACTAAAGGTCATTGGTCAACCCTTGTACGGAGAAAGCTACGGGGCTAGAATAGCGGGACCATCGGATTAGGGTTTCGCTGGAGAAGGACCGCCTGAGCGTCGGAATGCCATGGGAACCTGCGTGTGGACCTATCATACATGCAAAAGTGTGGTGGAATATTCCAAGATGGAATACCTAGCTCCCAGATGTGACTGTCTCCGATTCATGCGATAACACTTAGAGAAGTGCTGGACCTATAGGAGAAAACTCCCGCGGTGGGTCAAATAGAGTGAAACCGGTGGAACCATGGTCCAAACCTGCGTTTTCCATGTAGGTATGTCCTAAAAAATCCTAAACCAACACTAAAGTACATCGGTCAACCCTCGTACGGAGAAATCTAGGGGGTTAGACCAGCGAGGCCCCCGGATTAGGGTTTCGCAGGAGAAGGACCGCCTAAGCACCGGAATGCCACGGGAACCTACGTGTGACCCTAGCATACATTTCAAGTGTGGTGGAATGTTCTTAGATGGAATACCAAGCTCCCGGGTGTGACCGTCTACAGTGCATGCGATACACTTAGAGAAGTGCTGGACTTGTAGGAGGAAACTCTCGCGACGGGTCAAACGGAGGGAAACCGGTGGAACCATGGTCCCGACCTAGGTTTTCCATGTAGGTATGGCCTAAACAATCCTAAACCAACACTAAAGTGCCATTGGTCAACCCTCGCAAAGACAAATCTCGGGGCTAGACCAGCGTGGGCCTTGGATTAGGTTTTCGCTGGAGAAGGACCGCCTGAGCGCCGGAATGCCACGGGAACCTGTGTGTGGCCCTAGCATACATGCTCAAGTGTGGTGGAATGTTCCTAGATGGAATACCTATCTCCCGGGTGTGACTGTCTGTGGTGCATGCGATAACACTTAGAGAAGTGCTGGACCTGTAGGAGGATACGCCCGCGAGGGGTCAAATGGAGGGAAACCGGTGGAACCATGGTCCCAACCTAGGTTTTCCATGTTGGTATGGCCTAAACAGTCCCAAACCAACACTAAAGACATTGGACAACACTCATACAGAGAGATTTAGGGGGCTAGACCAGCGGGGCCCTCAGAGTAGGGTTTCGTTGGAGGAGGACCGCCTGAGCGCTAGAATTCCATGGGAACCTGCGTGTGGCCCTGATGTCTACACACTTCTATTCTTGTAGCCAGTTGTTGGGCCTCCAAGTGCAGAGCTTTGTAGAACAGCATCAAGTTTTCCCTTAAGTGGATCACCCAAGGTTTATCGAACTCAGGGAGGAAGTGGTCAAAGGTATCCCCTCTGAAGCAACCCTGCAATCAAGATACAAGAAGTCTCTTGTGTCCCCAACACACCCCATACAGTTGTCAGGTGTATAGGTGCACTAGTTCGGCGAAGAGATAGTGAAATACAAGTGGTATAGATAATTATAAGTGGTAACGGTGATACAAAATAGCTTGATGGCGTGGAAAAGACTATAGTAAAACTGAAATAAAGATAGAAGCAAGCAAACATATAATAGATCTAATAGCAAATGATGTTTCATTGCTTAGAAACAAGGCCTAGGGATCATACTTTCACTAGTGAACACTCTCATATAAATATATTCTTCTTTATGATACTACGCTGAACTACTCTCCGGTTGAACACTCTAATCCATGGTCGGGCTATAACAGCACACCTCAAAGTAAGCCTTTCCCATCTAGATAACCCCACACTGTCACCTTGAGCACTAGATGGTTCAAACAAAAACCACAATTTCATAAAGACATCCAACTCCAAATATAACCCATAACAAGTATTTGTAATCTCTAGCCTATGTGCCACCATGGTGTGCACACTGTCAACTTCACACACATGGGGAGAGCAGAGATCTATTAAAGCACTTGAGTAGCAAGGTAGATCTATAAATTACAAGCTCATGATCTCAATAAGATCATGCATAGAGAGAGAGATGAACACATAGCTACAGGTAGAACCCTTAGCCTCGAGAGAGAAATACTCCCTCCTCATCATGGGAATCAGCAATGGTGATGGAGATGGCGGTGGAGATCGATGAAGATTGCTCTGGGGGCACTTCCCCGTCCTGGCAGGGTGCCGGAACAGAGACTTTCTGTCCCCCGAATCTCCCTTTCGGTGGCGGTGGTGCTGTGGAACTTTTCATGGCTGGAGGCGTGACGATTTAGGGTTTTTGCATCGGGAGGCATCTTATAGGCAAGCTCGGTGGGCAGCCAGGGGGCCCACACCATGCCCTGGCGTGGCCTGGGGGACCCGTGCCTAGGGGTGGTTTGGCCACCCTGTGGCCCCCCTTCGTCTCTCCTTCTGGCTCCGTGAATCTTCTGGGAAAATAACGACTTTGGATTTTGTCCGGTGCAATTCCGAGAATATTCATTTTCTAACTTTCTGGAACCAAAAACAGCAGAAAACAGGCAATTGGCACTATGGTTCTTGTTAATAGGTTAGTCCAAGAAATCATATGAAAAGTACTCCAAAGTGTTGACAAAACATAAGAAAATAGATAAAACCAAGCATGGAACATCAAAAATTATGGATACATTAGCAACGTATCAACATCCCCAAGCTTAACTTCTGCTCGTCCTCGAGTAGGTAAGTGACTAAAAGAAAGAATAATTTTTGAGGTGACATGCACCATCATAAACTTGATCAAAGTATTTGTAAAACATTGATAGCTGGGATCATAGTACTTCAATCATAACATGAAAGACAAAGTTTTAGCAATAAGACAAAGAAACTATGTTGCAACATGAAAAGGCACAAACAAAAGATTAATGAATAACAATCCTTTGCAAGACGTTTGTTTGTTTCACATAAAGAAAGCATAGCTTAGTAGCATTCAACTTGTCCCTCATAGAGTAGCAAACATAAATGCATAGGACACCTTCAAAGTTCATAAGACTGACTAGATACAAATAGTTTAAAACAAGCAATATCAAAGTTATGCATCAATCAACAAGTCTTGGAACAATGCACATAGAACTAAGAATGGCCACTATGCTCTCAAAGTAGGTGCATAAAGGTAGAAGGTGGAGACTCAATAAGAAGGTAAAAGAAAGGCCTTCATAGAAGGAAGTAGGGATTCAAGTTTCATAAAAAGCTTCAAAAAACTTATGGTACTTAATAGCTTTCAGCTCTCATTGCCCCTATCATAAGCATCTTGAAGTGATTAAGGTTAAAGTGAACAAACTATGGAGTACATGCTTGACAAAGTATAAGCTGGAAATCTCATGTCCCTTGAATACGAGGGCCGCTCCTCATGCTACTCAACTTTAGTCACCGGTAAGTTCTTGTGTATCATAGAGAACCGCCAACTGGGTACCCCTTGCCCGATGATACGGAAGAATCCCCATATCAAAATGACAAGACAAGCAGACAACGAGCATCTCAGCAATCTTATTATTTACCATGGGAATATGGTGCTTTTTTCTCTCTTTCCTCTTTTCTCATATCTCTTTTTTCTTTTTTTCTCTTTTTTCTCAATATCTGACTCTTTTTTTATAAGAAGAATGCTTCATAGACAGCTCATTATGGTTACGCTGTAGGTTTCCACCATGACAGCATGGATTAGACCAGCGGCCCAGGCGTTTCTCTAACACATATACATAACTCCATGGACTTACAAGCTCCCCTTTCATTTCACACCGATGACATCCATAGACAAAAGAGCATGATATCATCTAGGTACAAAGTACAAGTGCAATGTTGAAAGCATTCCCCATGACAGCATGGTTCTGCTAATCCCCAACAAATAACTACAAGCATATGCAACATAGACGACACAATGGTTCAAGTTTATTAAGGGCAAGAAAAGTAAAGTGTGCCATCAAGTTTGTGAGAGCTTTAATCACTAGTTTTCTCATAACAAGTTTAATTCGAAAGGTAGATAAAAACATGAATATACTTGGAATAGCATATGCTAGTAGGTTGCTGTGGTGGACTCTTTGGAATAACTTGGTTTTAGGAGTTGGATGCATGAGTGGAACTCATACTTGGTTGCGGAGGCTAGCAAAAGACTGGGAGTGACAAACTAAGAGAGCAATAATGGCCATAATCATGAAGAGTGACAAAACATCATTGATCAAAGCATAAAGTGATACTACAAGTTGAAAACTAAAGGATCATAAAGGCTATGGTGACTTGGGATAGTCATAAAATGGTGTGAGCATGTGCCAAGTCAACCCAAATAAAGCGTCAAAGGAGAATACCACAATACTATGCCTTAATATGCTATAAAAACGCATGATTCTTCAGAGGCACATTAAGCAATCTCAATTGTTTATAACAAGTCATGCTACAGCAAAGAATACTAAGCATAAAGCCAAAACAATATCGAGCATGGCATGACAAAGCATAGGCCACAGTCAAAAACAAGCTCTCTTTACCACTTAAGCATGAACCTTTCCTACTCTTTTCCAATCCAAACCAAACTATTCGAAAACCAATGTATGAAAGAGGGGTTCCAACCAATTTATTCAGAAAACTAAAGAAACCAAGAAAACGAAAACCAAAACAAAAACAAAAAAGAAGACACTCCAAGAACAACACAACTGTGCATGAAACAATAAATAAGTGTTTGGAAGAAACCTGGGATTTTTTTATTGATGAAGAAGGGGATGCCTTGGGCATCCCCAAGCTTTGACGCTTGTACCTCTTGAATATTTCTTGTGGTGGCACGTGTGGAATCCCCAAGCTTGAGCTTGAGTCCATCCTTCATCTTATTACTCATTTCTTCCATACACCTGAAATTTTCCCTTCATACAAAACTTCACACAATCTTTATTAGCAACATTAGTGCACTCAAGATAATAAGTCTTTAGGTTCAGTTTTAACACCAATAAAACTTCCATTAAAACACAAGCTACTGTAGCACATCCCTCAAAAAGCTCAATTCCCCAAAAGAACTCAAAAAGGAACCAACAAGAAGCAAATGCAAATAATGGCAGAAATCTGTCAAAACAAACCAGCAGGTAAAGACGAATTTTTTAGAAGACCTTATTTTGCTCAAATCAAAAAGTGCTGAACTAACTAAAGTTAGATAACAATCTGGGCCAGAAGCAAAAAATTTCACGCCTCAAAAGGACGTACACAGATTTTACACGAATTTTTACGGTGAAGCATAGAAAACTATTTCGGGACAGCAACTTTCCCAAGCATTACTTCTCTCTCATTGGAGGTTACTCTTGGCACAAAAAGCAAATAAAAAGGATAAGGAGCAGTTATTACTGAGATAATAACTTCCAAGACTCATCTAAAACTTTTGGGTTATCTCCCAATAAGTACTTTTCTTTAACGCCTTTAAGTTACGCATGATAGTTTGAGAAGATGCTCACATAGGAAATATGAATTGAAGTAAAAGAGAGCATCAAAAAGCAAATTCAAAACACATTTAAGTCTAACCCACTTCCTATGCATAGGAATCTTGTAAAAAACAAGTCATGAAAGCACAAAGCAACAAACATAGGAAAGCAAAACAAGTGCAACCTCAAGACTTTCAACATAAAGAGGGGAAAGTTAATATTATTGAGATGCATAAAACCATGTTTCCCTCTCTCATAATAACTTTCAGTAGCATCATGAATAAAATTAACAATATAACTATCACATGAAACATTCTTATCATGAGCCACATGCATAAAAGAATTAATACTCCCCACATAAACATAGTCATTCTTATTAATTATAGTGGGGGCAAATTCAACAAAATAGCTATCTTATTATTCTTATCACCATAATCATCAAATATAGGAGGCATATTATAGTCATAATTAATTTCCTCCTCAATAGTAAGTGGACTGAAAATATCATATTCATTATTGCAATCATCGTATATTGGAAGTATAGTTTCATCATAAGCAATATAATAGTTATCTTCCAAAGTGTGTTCGTTTGTAAACATATCATCATTGGAAGGAACATGGATAGCACTAATAATAAAGTAATTATTAATATCATCATTTTCAGAATTGGTACCGAAGAGATTTCAATATCAAAAGTAGTGTGCTTTTCCCAATCATGATCGCTACTATAGGTAATAGGCATAGGAACATCATCGAGTTCAGACTCATCAAAAACTATAATAGGAGCAACATGCTTAGGGGAAAATACCGTTTCCTCTCTCCTTTTACTCCTCCTCTTCTTCTTTTTCTTCTTCTCTTTAGGAGGGAGAGGCTTGAAAGGAAGCTTCTCCATATACCCTGGTTCATTGTTAGAGACAATAGAAGAAACTTTGGAGGATTCCTTCTTTTCATTAATAAGATCAAAACACATATTAGTCCTATCATATTTTGGTAAAATCTCATCTTCTATAATATTTTGTATGTAAGTATTTGTGTGGCAATTATCAACACAATAAAGATGACAACCATGCAGGACACTATTCATATCAAAAGCAATCATATCTACCAAAGAGGTTTTTCTTGATAACTCTTCACACCCCAAAAATAATGTAAGTTCATCATGTTGATTAGGAGTGATCATGTCATCACAATACAAACTTGCAATACTCATTGGATTAGAAGGGCTATTATTATGGCCTGAGCATTGAAAATTGAAATGACCCACTTTGAAGCAAAGTTCACAAATGAAAGGATAAAGGGCATAAACTTTTTTACCAAGATCATTTAAAGCCCTATACCACATTCTAGTTTTTTCATTCTTGTGGGTGATACAATATTCTTCTTCAATTTGATTATTCTCAAAAGTTCTATGTATTCCACAAAAATTAACATGCTTATAAGAAATAGCACTTTCAGGGATTGGAGCAAGTTTATTTCTATCATCAATAACAATTTCATTTTCCATGCAAGTGTCTTTAAAAGGCTCATGATACATGTCCCATTTTTCTTTAGGAGCATTAATATGAGAAGCAAAGGATCTAAAACAATCAACAAGAATTTGAGGATTAAGACCATATTTAGCACTAAGCTCTTGAAAATTAGCAGTTTCAGCGAAAGACTTAATGTAGTCATACTCATAGTTTATACCTAGTTCTTTACCTTTGTTGTTATCCCAATCTTCGGTATTGCTTTGAATTGTGTCAAGAAGATCCCACTTAGCTTTGGCCTCCTTACTTGTGAAGGATCCCTCTAAACAAGTATCTAGATAATCCTTGTAATGTCTTGAAAGCCTTGCATAGAAATTATTAATAACATATTACTAGGGAGCTCATGAATGGGACATTTGAGCATTAGTGACTTCAATCTCCCCCATGGTTGGGCAATACTTTCTCCATCATGTGGATGAAAATTATAAATGTAATTCCTATCTTTATGAATTTCATGAGGAGGATAAAATTTAGAGTAAAGGAGAGATTCAAGTTCCTTCCACTCCAAATGATGAGGATCATCTAGTAGCTCATACCACTCTCTTGCTTTGCCCTTGAGTGAAAAAGGGAATAGCTTCCTCTTAACTTCGTTCATTGAAATACATGCACACTTGAACAACTCGCATAATTCGTGTATAAAGAGTAAATGATCACCAGGATGGACAGTTCCATCTCCCAAATAACAGTTTAAAATAACACGTTCAACAATTTTTATAGGTATTTTAAAAGATATGCTTTCAGTATGTGGATTTAAAATATCACAAGTATCATTAGAATTATCACATATGGGAGATAAAGTATCATCAGAGCAAATTTTCTTCTTTAAAGCTAGGGAACTAAAAAGATCATTTTCATAAAAACTAACTTCCCCAAGCTTAGACGTTTCCATAGCATTAGTAACAAAGGTGTTCAAAAGATTCATACTAATAACATTGCTATTAGCATGCAAAGAAAGTTCCCTAGTTTTTTAATTTTCTTTTCAGACAATTCATGTTCTACATTAGGAAAAATACTAAAAAGCTCTCTAATTTTTTTGTTGTTTTCCATTAAGCCTAACTAGTGAAAACAAGAAACAAAAGGACAAAATTGCAGAATCTAAAGGAAATAACTTCGAGCACTCACACCGGAGGATGTGAGTACCTTTTAACTTACCTCCCCGGCAACGGCGCCAGAAAATAGCTTGATGTCTACGCACTTCTATTCTTGTAGATAGTTGTTGGGCCTCCAAGTGCAGAGGTTTATAGAATAGCAGCAAGTTTTCCCTTACGTGGATCACCCAAGGTTTATCGAACTCAGGGAGGAAGTGGTCAAAGGTATCCCCTCTCAAGCAACCCTGCAATCAAGATACAATAAGTCACTTGTGTCCCCAACACACCCAATACACCTGTCAGGTGTATAGGTGCACTAGTTCGGCGAAGAGATAGTGAAATACAAGTGGTATAGATAATTATAAGTGGTAACAGTAATAGAAAATAGCTTGATGGTGTGGAAAAGACTAAAGTAAAACTGAAAGAAAGATAGACGCAAGCAAACATGTAATAGATCTAACAGCAAACGGTGTTTCAGTGTTTAGAAACAAGGCCTAGGGATCATACTTTCACTAGTGAACAGTCTCATATAAATATATTCTTCTTTATATTACTACGCTGAACTACTCTCTGGTTGGACACTCTAATCCATGGTAGGGCTATAACAGCACACCTCAAAGTAAGCCTTTCCCATCTGGATAACCCCACACTGTCAACTTGAGCACTAGATGGTTCAAACAAACACCACAATTTCATAAATACATCCAACTCCAAATATAACTCATAACAAGTATTTGTAATCTCTAGCCTAAGTGCCACCATGGTGTGCACACTGTCAACTTCACACACATGGGGACGGCAGAGATCTATTAAAGCACTTGAGTAGCAAGGTAGATCTATAGATTACAAGCTCATGATCTCAATAAGATCATGCATAGAGAGAGAGATGAACACATAGCTACCGGTAGAACCCTTAGCCTCGAGAGAGAAATACTCCCTCCTCATCATGGGAATCAGCAATGGTGATGGAGATGGCGGTGGAGATCGATGGAGATGGCTCCGGGGGAACTTCCCCATCCCGGAAGGGTGCCAGAACAGAGACTTTCTGTCCCCCGAATCTCCCCTTCGGTGGCGGTGGTGCTGTGGAACTTTTCGTGGCTGGAGGCTTGACGATTTAGGGTTTTTGCATCAGGAGGAATCTTATAGGCGAAGAGGCAAGGTCGGTGGGCAGCCAGGGGGCCCACACCATGACCTGGCGCGGCCTGGGGGCACCCACGCCTAGGGGTGGTTTGGCCACCCTGTGGCCCTCCTTCGTTTCTCCTTCTGGCTCCGTGAATCTTCCGGGAAAATAACGACTTTGGCTTTTGTCTGGTCCAATTCCGAGAATATTCATTTTTTGACTTTCTGGAACCAAAAATAGCAGAAAACAGGCAACTGACACTATGGTTCTTGTTAATAGGTTAGTCCAAGAAATCATATGAAAAGTACTCCAAAGTGTGGACAAAACATAAGAAAGTAGATAAAACCAAGCATGGAACATCAAAAATTATGGATACGTTAGCAACGTATCAGGCCCTAGCATACATGCACAAGTGTGGTGGAATGTTCCTAGATGGAATACCTAGCTCCCGGGTGTGACCTTCTATGGTGCATGCGATAACATATAGAGAAGTGCTGGACCTGTAGGAGCAAACTCCCACGATGGGTCAAACAGAGGGAACCCGGTGGAACCATGGTCCAAACCTACATTTTCCATGTAGGTATGGCCTAAGCAATCCTAAACCAACACTAAAGTACATTGGTCAATCCTCGTACGGACAAAGCTAGGGGCTAGACCAGCGAGGCCCTCGGATTAAGGTTTCGCTAGACAAGGACCACCTAAGCGCCTGAATGCCAAGGGAACCTGCGTGTGGCCCTAGCATACATGCACAAGTGTGGTGCAGTGTTCCTAGATGGAATACCAATTTCCCGGGTGTGACCTTCTATGGTGCATGCTATAACACTTAGAGAAGTGCTAAACCTGTAGGAGGAAACTCCTGCGACGGGTCAAACAGAGGCAAACCGGTGGAACCATGGTCCCAACCTAGGTTTTCCATGTAGGTATGTCCTAAACAATCCTAAACCAACACTAAAGGCCATTGGTGAATCCTTGTACGGAGAAAGCTAGGGGCTAGAACAGCAAGACCGTCAGATTAGGGTTTTGCTAGAGAAGGACATCATGAGCACTGCAATGCCACGGGAACCTGCGTGTGGACCTATCATACATGTAAAAGTGTGGTTGAATATTCCTAGATGGAATACCTAGCTCCCGACCGTCTATGGTGCATGTGATAACACTTAGAGAAGTGCTGGACATGAAGGAGGAAACTCTCGCGACGGGTCAAACAGAGGGAACCCGGTGGAACCATGGTCCAAACCTATGTTTTCCATGTAGGTATGGACTAAACAATCCTAAACAAACACTAAAGTACATTGGTCAACCCTCGTACGGAGAAGCTAGGGGGCTAGACCAGCGAGGCCCCCGGATTAGGGTTTCGCTAGAGAAGGACCGCCTAAGCGTCGGAATGCCATGCGAACCTGCGTGTGACCCTATCACACATGCACAAGTGTGGTGGAATGTTATTAGATGGAATACCTAGCTCTCGGGTGTGACTGTCTACAGTGCATGCGATACACTTAGAGAAGTGCTAGACTTGTAGGAGGAAACTCTCGCGACGGGTCAAACGAAGGGAAACCGGTGGAACCTAAAGGAGATATGCCCTAGAAGCAAATAATAAATAGGTTTTTATTCCCATATCTCAATTAGTTTATAATAGTTTCATATTATGCTATAACTGTATCAAGTAGAAACATTGGTATAGGTGTGGTATGAAACAAACAAGTCCCTAGTAGCCTCTATTTATACTAGTTCGTTGGTCATTGATACATCCATTTTGCATCACTATTCTATGTCATAATTCACTGTTATTCATTGATATATTTCGTATTGAGAGATGATACTTATGTTATTTCATCTATTTTTCCATGGTTGATGACTTTTGGAGCATGGACCGTTGTAGCCAGGATTCTGATGGAAAAGGTGCTGTTTGGAGGCAAAATTCGCGAAGATCAGAAAATCCGGGAAAATATACGGAAAATCCTATTTTTCTAGAAGACGAAGGAAGCCAGAAGGGGGGCTGGAGATGGGACACAGGGGGCCCACACCACCCCCTGGCGCGGGCAGCCCTAGGCCATGCCAGCAGGTGGTGTGGCCGCCCTGGCCCACCCAGGCTCTCCCCTCTGGCGTATATTATCCCCCCGAAACCCTAAGACTCAGGGGCGATCACAGAAAGATTGTGCCGCCTCTGCGGGGCAGAAAACACCGAGAGAGAAAGATCTCTCTGGCAGACAGATATCTGTCGGGGGAATTCCTTCCCGGAGAGGGGAGATCGTCGCCATCAACACCACCATCAAGCTAGACTTCATCAGAATCATCATCATCATCACCACCACCACCATCATCACCATCATCACCCTCACCACCATCTCCATATTGCTGTAACAATTGTGTTGAATCTTGCATATTTCATAGGGGAAACTTTCCCGGTGTTGATTACTCATTATAGTTGATGCTATTGAGTGAACCATTGAATTATTGTTTATGTTCAGATTGTTATACATCATTATTCCATCTCTGATCATGATCCATATGATGTCTTGTGAGTAGTTTGTTTTGTTCTTGAGGACATGGGAGAAGTCATGTTGTTAGTAGTGGAATTGTGTTGAGAAAGATTCAATAGTTTGATATTTAAGTTGTGGTGTACTTCTTCTACTGGTGTCATGTGAACATCGACTACATGACACTTCACCTATATGGGCCTAGGGGAATGCATTATGTATTTGTCTACTAATCGTAGGGGTTGCCGGAGTGACAGAAACCTGAACCCCCGTTAGGAAACCATTGCACAAGGGACGTAAGAGTCTTAGAGTTTAAAGTTGTGGTTAGGTTTCTACCTTAATTAATTTCTTATACTTACGGATGCTTGCAAGGGGTATAATCACAAGTATGTATTAGTCCTAGGAAGGTCGGTACATTAGCACAGGTTCACCCACACAACACTTAGCAAGCTAAAGAAGATTAATCAACTATATGAAGCGAAAGCACTTGACAGTCTTCCCATGTGTCCTCGAGAAGGTTTGGTCATCTTAAGTAATACAACCGGCTTGTACTTTGCTGCATAAAGGATTGGGCCACTTGCTGCATTTATTCCTATTGTCTTTTATTTACTCGTACTTTATTTACTTCCTTTATCAAAAAATCCCTAAAAATCCGTTTGCTAAGTATTTGCAGAGAATTCCAGATCCATACCACTAGCCAGCACCTTCTACTCCTCGTTGGGGATAATATACGCCAGAGGGGAGAGAACCCAATGAGGAGAAGAAGGTGCTGGCTAGTGGTATGGATCAGGAATTCTCTCTAAATACTTAGCAAACGGATTTTTAGGGGTTTTTGATAAAGCAAGTAAACAAAGTACGAGTAAATAAAAGACAGTAGGAATAAATGCAGCAAGTGGCCCAATCCTTTATGCAGCAAAGGACAAGCCGGTTGTATTACTTAAGATGACCAAACGTTCTTGAGGACACATGGGAAGACTGTCAAGTGCTTTCGCTTCATATAGTTGATTAATCTTCTTTAGCTTGCTAAGTGTTGTGTGGGTGAACCTGTGCTAATGTACCAACCTTCCTAGGACTAATACATACTTGTGATTATACCCCTTGCAAACATCCGTAAGTACAAGAAAGTAATTAAGGTAGAAACCTAACCACAGCTTTAAACTCTAAGACCCTTACGTCCCTTGTGCAATGGTTTCCTAACGAGGGTTCAGGTTTCTGTCACTCCGGCAACCCCTACGATTAGTAGCCAAATACACAATGCATTCCCCTAAGCCCATATAGGTGAAGTTTCATGTAGTCGACGTTCACATGACACCACTAGAAGAAGTACACCACAACTTAAATATCAAACTATTGAATCTTTCTCAACACAACTCCACTACTAACAACATGACTTCTCCCATGTCCTCAAGAACAAAACGAACTACTCACAAGACATCATATGAACATGATCAGATATGGAATAATGATGTATAACAATCTGAACATAAAAAATAATTCAATGGTTCACTCAATAACATCAACTACAAAGAGTAATCAACACCGGGAAAGTTTCCCCTATGAACTATGCAAGATTCAACACAATTGTTACAGCAATATGGAGATGGTGGTGAGGGTGCTGATGGTGATGATGGTGGTGATGATGATGATGATCCCGATGAAGTCCAGCTTGATGGTGGTGTTGATGGCGACGATCTCCCCTCTCCGGGAAGGAATTCCCCTGGCAGAAATCTGTCTGCCGAAGAGATCTTTCTCTCTTGGTGTTTTCCGCCCCGCAGAGGCGGCGGAATCTTTCTGTGGTCGCCCCCGAGTCTTAGGGTTTCGGGGGGATAATATACGCCAGAAGGGAGAGCCTAGAGTGGGCCAGGGCGGCCACACCACCTGCTGGCGCGGCCTAGGGCTGCCCGCGCCAGGGGGTGGTGTGGGCCCCCTGTGGCCCATCTCTAGCCCCCCTTCTGGCTTCCTTCGTCTTCTGGAAAAATAGGATTTTCCGTATATTTTCCGGGATTTTCTGATCTTCATGAATTTTGCCTCCAAACAGCACCTTTTCCATCAGAATCCTAACTACAGCGGTCCATGCTCCAAAAGTCATCAACCATGCAAAAATAGATGAAATAACATAAGTATCATCTCTTAATATGAAATCAATCAATAACAGTGTATTATGATATAGAATAGTGATGCAAAGTGGACGTATCAATCCTCGTAAAAGGTGATCTTCTCTTCTTGATACAATAACCATTAGGAGATAATTCGATGACTCCACAATGTTTGTGTTTTCTCCATAATCATCCAATAAGACATTCTTCATTCGATGGAGAGTTGGACTACAATTTTGTATTATGCAAGATCTGGTACATAAAGTATGAGCTGTTGGATGGGTTTTCCTCCATCATGGATGAAAAGAGAATATTTGGAGAAACACTTAGTGATCTTGCATTACAGTTGAGAATTCTTAGAAGGACTTGATTGCAATGGAGGTCATGGATGAAAAAGGTATATGTTAGATATACAAAATTATAAATATGGTTTTTTGCAAAAACTCGTTGTAGTTTGCAAAGTATTTGATACTTGTCCTGCTTTGTGAAAAACAGGATGATGTTCTTGAGAATTGCTGGATTTGAGGCAATGTGACTTGATGATGGCAGGCAAAACAGTTGATGGCCGACATCACCCCTTTCCTCAAAGTTTATCATTTGGATTAGTGGAACTTGAATATAATTTGTAATCCTTGTTTGTGTGTCTTGCTGTTGGCAAGATGATTATTCATATGAATGAGTTACAAGCCAGTTATACTATTCTTATGAATAATACCTTATGGTCACATTATGATTATATATGAGTTATTCTCATCACTGTGTTAATGATAACAGTTTAAGCATTTATAAAGGATTAGAATGCTAAAAGATATCCAAAGTTTAATAATGAAATAACATTATAGTTTAAGTCATTTTGGTTATTGCATGTTCTTCATTATAAATGAATATTGGGGTCCTAGATGCTTAATCTAGAGACTTTGCAAAACCATGCCTCGTTGGGCAGAATGACTAAAACTCCACATTCTGGTAAAACGGTGATATGAGAAGAAATATTGAATCTTATACATAGTGATGTGTCGTATTTTCAACAAGTAGTGGAAATCATTAGTTAATTTTGGACTTAAGTGAATAAACATATTTACTTAATGAAACATGAGTTTGAAAAGATTTGAATTGTTCAAATGAGTTCACAACAAAAGGAGGATATTGAAATTAACAAGAATACAAGGTCTCTTCAATTTGATCGATATAACTAAGGTATTCAAGTTAAGATTAGCATAAAAGGGACTTGTGAAAGATGTTTAAAAAATTATGATAATTGGACGAATTCAAACTGTATTGAAATGTCTAAATATCATAATCATTTTGTATTAGATACATATGATCTAATATTATCTCTTATCAGGGTTGTAGTTGTCGTTTAGAGTTAGAGATCAAAATAAGCAAACACTCATTTAAAGGAACATCTAAAGATTCGTGGAAACAACACCATAAGAGTTATGGCACGTTCGAGTTTCTAGACATTTTGATAAGTCGAAATCGTGGCGAATAAACAAGTCTTTCTAGAGCATTGTTAGGAAGCTATGAATGCATCTTCCACAAAGGGTAAACCTGTTGTTGTCCTAAGTTGATGTGTCTGGATGAATATAATGGTGGAAGAAAGTAAAAGGTCAAAACAAGGTATTTGACCTTACCTCCTGATTATTGAGTGGTGCAGCGGAATTTGTTTCGTGAATCCAAACTCTACAAATAGAGAAACTAATGATAAAGATCATAAAGTTTCAAGCAAAAACTTTTACTAAAGAAAGTAGGATTCATCTATATATCCTACAAGTTTGTGGAATTATATTGTTGATCCAATTGTCATGTTTTGAACAAGACATACCTACGAAATACAAAGAAGCGTGATGGACCTAAGTGCGAGAAATGAATGGTCATTGAAATCTCGCTAGTGGAATTCTCGATTTGATGGTGATCAAAGAATTTTGGAGTGTCCAAGATTATCGAAAGGACCTAGATCTGACTGGGAGCAAATCATCTTGGCTAAATCATAATATGTAGCTAACATATTTTGAGTGGGAGCTAAGTGAAATCCCTGGGTCTCAAATATGAATTTCATATTTGAGTGGGAGCGTGAAATCATTCTAGGATATGTGGACGACATATGTGAATGATATGATTGGTGTTAATAACATTTAAGTAGATAAGTAAGGATGAAGTTGAAGTAATTAAACAATGAGATCTATCAAGGTAGATTGGTGAGTTTAATAAAAATCAAATGTCGAATGCTTCCTGGACTTGATTCTGAAAGATGTTCAGAATGTCCTAAGCAAGATTCTGAAGTAGCTCAGAATGGAACAAGGTAAGAAAGAAATTCTTACTATATGAAGCATTGAGTTAGTATTACAACTATGGTTGAAATAAAGAAAGAGATGTGTTGCATCTCCTATGCCTCAGTCATAGGTTCTTCCATACAACCATGTTGTATACTCGACGTAATGTGACCCGAGGTTCTGGTTGGAAGGACTAGCTCTTAACTATAAGAACATGCCTTGAAGTGATTCCTGAGTTTATCACTGAACCAGAATTAATTTTGTACTTAAATGGAAAGAAGCAAAGTAAGAGGCATAGTTGCATTTAATGCACTAGGATCTGCATAGATATACAAGTATAAAGGCTCCATTTGATATGATGTATATTGTTATGGCGGGACTAGTTCGTCTTTAACGTAGAATGATGTGTCCCAGGGGCACAGTGCCCATGAGAAAGCCCATGAGGTTGATCTAAATTCACTGTAGGCTCCTGGAAAGCGGCCTTGTTCTGCTGCCATAATTGTCGTACATACACAAAGCATTGCAAAGTGTGTTTCGAAGTTTAGAGGACAATAGTGAAAATGATCGTCATTATAAACACTAGATCATCTTTATTACGAATTCATAATAGTGTTAGGGTTTCTCCATCTCCCCAAGAACAAGGGAACTACTCACTCATGGAATAAATCAACAACATCATCATAATCAACTAAATTGATAAAAGTGTGGAGGTAGATCTAATGCAAACCACATTTGAATCTGGAATTACAACAAGATCTAGATGAAAGATGGGGGTAATGGAGATGTAGCAGCTGATGATGAAGGGGATGATGCGTTGTCCTCCAATGATCCGTGAAGCAGCTGGGATTTTCCCTAGCCAAGTTCCTCCTTCAGATCCCTTTCATTTGTAGTTTTCGTGGTTTTTGGTGGCTGTGGATGTCAGATCTCTCTCTCGTCTTTGCTAGGAGAAAGTATTTAACGAGGCGATCACGATGGCACTTGGTACGAGCGGACAATACGGGCGGGCTCCGCCGTACCACCGGTCATTATTGGTACTGGTTGCTCCTCCTCTATTTGAATTCTCCCAGGTGCGAAGGTAAATCCATAAGATGACATTTATCAGTTAGAAATATCATAAAATTGCACAATATGACAGTTCCAATTGATATGTTCATATAGGACTCAATGATTTGGGATCATGTTGAAACAAGAACAAAACGGCGCATGCAAACACGGTGAAATACAAAGATCCCTACTATATTTATGCAAAAACAAAAGGTAAAAATGTTTGAATTTTGGACTCATCAAGTCACCCAAGCTAGGCTCTTGCTCGTCCCCGAGCAAGATGGTGGCTTATGGACAAGATTATAATGTTCATGAGACACGAGTCGTTACAATAAATGAGGCAGAAATTGAAACAGTAATACAACATCGGATGTAGAGATACTTCGGGGGTATTATCATACCCTTACACATTACATAACTTGGAGGCTTCCACACCTTTTCCAATATTAATGAAATCATAAGAAGCTGCTAGTGATTTAACATATCATATAATCACAGAGTTTAGAGATATAGGGCAATAAGTTTAGTAATGAAGATTCATGGTCATTCTTTTTCTTCTATGTTTGATTCTTTTGATAGTTTCTCTTTTTTCTTTCTCTTTCAAGAACTGTGTGTATATATTTTTACTTGCTCCCCTTCCTCTTTTTCTTTCAATACAGTTATTTTGATCATTCTCACTACTTCAGTGGCTTTCAAAAACTCTTAATTTTAATATGCTGCCAGAATTCTTCTTCTCATAACTTAATAAATACTTTCATTGGTGTGGAAGTCCCTAAAATCATGACAGTTGTACAAGTATTATAACACTCAACCTAGTTCAATCATCTAATATAATAATCATGAATCAAACACAACTTCAATTATCATAAAGTCTCGCAACTCAACAGATATAAATCTTCTCTTGAACAAAGGGAGCTCAAAGTTGATGCAACTAATGCAAATTCAGGAATTAAAGTCTAAGATGCATGTAGAAAAGTAAACATGCTAAAACTGTAAGATAGATTACAAGGTTCTCATAGATCCCCCCAAGCTTGGAATCAAGCCGGGTGGATCAAATAATTCCTTGTGATTACTTACTCCTTTTTGGGAGTAAAAAGTCATCGTCTTCCTCTTCTTCATCCGCCATGAGACTGCAAGCTTCAACAATACACGCGAATCGAGTGGACATCCCTATGATGCCAACATGAAATTCTTTAATTATGTTGCTTAAGGTCTTCCTGTCATCGGCCATCTCCATGATAATCCTGGTCAGGAGTTGTACTCTACCATCGATGTCATCGACCTTCTTTTCCAGGTATTTGCCCATCATCCGGTAAGAGTAAACTCCTTCTCCAATGGTTTCAACACAAGATTTCGAAATCTTTTCAAGGTTCTTGATCTTTTACCGAATATCACCTCGGTTTTCCCCTTTTATGGAAGAGGATCCTTGAGGGGATTTAAGAGAAGATCCTCGAAGGTCATACCTGTAGGGGTTGAGAGGAGATTCCCCTTTGTTCCTTCCTTGTTCCACGTGCGTGAGCATCTCCAACGTTTGCGGGAATATGTCTTCCTAGTTGGGGAGTGGAACCACTTGTGCGGACTCGTGGTTCGAGGAAGATGAAGTATCTCCTTTGGGTCCCTTCTTCTTGGCTTGTTCTTCAGAGACGAGCTCCTTCTTGGTCCATATCTGCTTAATATGAAAAGGCGGCATGGACCTTGAGTAATCAAGTGAGATCTGAGGTTTCATTGTAAATAAGAAAAAGAAAGATTTAGATCTGAAGTAAGATGGAAGAGAACAAGAAAGAGGAAAAGTGCAAATAAAAGGGTGAAATCCATAGATAAAAGGGGTTAAAGTCGGTCACAGGTAATGCTATGGGCGGGATTTTCTCGTACCACGTACCTGTATGGGTTTCTTACCGCCTTCCTCTCTTCTTATTTTTAATCAAAACTTGTCGAATAAGCGTGGAAAGGAAGAGCCCGTAACAATCATCGGTATGGGCATGCATGCCTGTACGGTCCAACCGTACCGTATCGACGAAAACAGCATTGGTACTCCGACCGATTAACGACAACTGGTACGGGCGCGGCCGACTGTACGGTTCGTGCGTACCAGGTCGAAAAAACAGCTCGGAATAACCAGAAAAACTAACTGAGTTCAGTGAAAAAGATAAAATCGACTAAAAAATTTCTAAAGTAATAGAACTAAGTAACTAAAACTTTGTTACCTCACTTTTTCTTGTTGTATTCTTCGGCCCAGGCTAAAGAGATTAACCCCACAGTGTTTACCTCGCCTACTCTATAATGCTTCAATCGCTTCCCGTTAACAATCCAGGAAGAAGAAGAGGGCTTAGTTGTTTCAGTCTTATTTCTCCCGAAGGATATGCTTCTTCAAATTCATATGGTTCTTCCCACCTGGATTTCAATTTTCCTGCAAAAATCTTAATCCTAGAGTTGTAGAGCAAAACTTTATCTCCAGTTTTAAATCCCTTGCCCTCTAATTTAAATCGCGCCAGTTCTTCACCTTTTCTTTAAATATTCTAGCATTTTCATAGGCTTCAATTCTGAGTTCATCTAACGCATGAATATCTAAGATTCATTTTTCCCCTATAGTTTTAAAGTCAAAGTTCATAGTTTTAATAGCTCACCGATCCTTATGCTCAAGTTCTAAGGGAAGGCGACAAGTTTTACCGTAAACTATTTTGTAAGGTGTCATTCCCATAGGATTCTTGAAAGCTGTACGATACGCCTACAGTGCATTGATACATTGCAAATGTATCTATAATTTTTGATGTTTCATGCTTGGTTTTATCCACTTTCTTGTGTTTTGTCCACACTTTGGAGTACTTTTCATATGATTTCTTGGACTAACCTATTAACAAGAGCCACAGTGCCAGCTGCCTGTTTTCTGCTGTTTTTGGTTCCAGGAAAGTCAGAAAATGAATATTCTCGGAATTGTACGGGACAAAAGCCAAAGTGCCTATTTTTCCGGAAGTCATCAGATGCCAGAATACAAGACGGAGAGGGGCCAGAGGGCGGCCACACCACCTGGCCATGCGGCCAGGCTTGGCCTGTGCCAAGGGGTGGTGTGGCCAGCCCAGGCACCCCCTCGGCCTCTCCTTCCGCCTATAAGATGCCCTCGGGACGAAAACCCTAAGTGCCCGATCAAAAATCCAAGAAAGAGTCTGTAGCCGTTGTCATCTCCATCCCTAGATCGGGAGGGATCTGAAGCTCTTCCTGGCACCCTGCCGGAGAGGGGAATTCACCCTGGAGGCCTTCTTCATCACCATGCAAGCCTCCGGTGTGATGCGTGAGTAGTTCATCCTTGGACTACGGATCCATGTAGTAGCTAGATGGCTGGTTCTCCTCCTTTGTGCTTTCATGTCTAGATCTTGTGAGCTCCGTTCATGATCAAGATCATCTATTTGTAATTCTACATGTTGTGTTTGCGAGGATACGATGGATATTGAGATGCTATTTCAGATTGATTATTGATTCTATCATGTATTTGCTATTTGTGATCTTGCATGCTTTCCGTTGTTAGTAGATATCTTGGCCAAGTAGATGCTAGCAACTCCTAGAGTTAGTATTTATGCTCGATAGTGGGTTCATGCCTCTGGTAATCTGGGGAAGTGACAGAAATCTCTAAGGTACTAGATGTGTTGTTGCTACTAGGGAGAAAACAACAATCCTTTGTTCATTTAACTCCCTAAGCCAAGTTATTCCACTCATGCATCCAACTCCCTAAGCCAAGTTATTCCAAAGGTGCCACCATACCTACCTACTATCTTATGCCATTCCAAGTATATTCATGCTTTTGTTTACCTTCCAAATTAAACTTGTTATGAGAAAACTAGTGATTAAAGCTCTCACGAACTTGATGGCACACTTTACTTTCCTTGCCTTTAATGAACTTGAACCATTGTATCGTCTATGTTGTATATGCTTGCACTTATTTGTTGGGAATTAGCAGAACCATGCTTTCATGGGGAACGCTTTCAACATTGCACTTGGTACTTGTACCAAGTTGATATCATGCTCTTTTGTATATGGATGTTGTCGGTGTGAAATGAAAGGGGAGCTTGTAAGTCCATGGAGTTATGTATATGTGTTTGAGAAACGCCTGGGCCGCTGGTCTAATCCATGCTGACATGGTGGAAACCTGCAGCGTAACCATAATGAGCTGTCTATGAAGCATTCTTATTATAAAAAAGAGTCCTATATTGAGAAAAAAGAGAAAAGAGAAAAAAATGAGATTATGAAAAGAGGAAAGAGAGAAAAAAGCACCATATTCCCATGGTAAATAAGAAGATTGCTGAGATGCTCGTTGTCTGCTTGCCTTGTCATTTTGATATGGGGATTCTTCCGAATCATCGGGCAAGGGGTACCCCGTTGGCGGTTCTCTATGATACACATGTACTTACGATGACAAGAACTTACCGGTGACTAAACTTGAGTAGCATGAGGAGCGGCCCTCGTATACAAGGGACATGAGATTTCTAACTTATACTTCGTCAAGCATGTACACCATAGTTTGTTCACTTTAACCTTAATCACTTCAAGATGCTTATGATAGGGGCAATGAGAGCTGAAAGCTATAAGTACCATAATATTTGGAAGCTCTTTATGAGACTTGAATCCCTACTTCCTTTTTATGAAGGCCCTTCTTCCACCATTATATTGAGTCTCCACCTTCTACCTTTATGCACCTACTTTGAGAGCATAGTGGCCATTCTTAGTTCTATGTGCATTGTCCCAAGACTAGTTGATTTATGCATAACTTGATATTACTTGTTTTAAAATATTGTATCTAGTCACTCTTATGAACTTTGAAGGTGTCCTATGCATTTATATTTGCTACTCTATGAGGGACAAGCTAAATACTATTATGCTATGTTTTCTTTATGTGAAACAAACAAACGTCTTGCAAAGCATTGTTATTCATGAATCTTTTGTTTGTGCCTTTTCATGTTGCATCATAGTTTCTTTGCTTATTGCTAGAACTTTGTCTTTCATGTTATGATTGAAGTACTATGATCCTAGCTTTGAATGTTTTACAAATACTTTGATCAAGTCTTTGATGGTGCATGTCACCTCAAAAATTATTATTTCTTTTTATCACTTACCTACTCGAGGACGAGCAGGAGTTAAGCTTAGGGATGTTGATACATTGCAAATGTATCTATAATTTTTTATGTTCCATGCTTGGTTTTATCCACTTTCTTGTGTTTTGTACACACTTTGGAGTACTTTTCATATGATTTCTTAGACTAACCTATTAACAAGAGCCACAATGCCAGCTGCCTGTTTTCTGCTGTTTTTGGTTCCAGGAAAGTCAGAAAATGAATATTCTCGGAATTGGATGGGACAAAAGCCAAAGTGCCTATTTTTTCGGAAGTCATCAGATGCCAAAATACGAGACGGAGAGGGGCTAGAGGGCGTCCACACCACCTGGCCGTGCGGCCAGGCTTGGCCCATGCCAGGGGTGGTGTGGCCAACCCAGGCACCCCCTCGGCCTCTCCTTCCGCCTATAAGATGCCCTCGGGACGAAAACCCTAAGTGCCCGATCAAAAGTCCACGAAAGAGTCTGTAGCTGCCGTCATCTCCATCCCTAGATCGGGAGGGATCTGAAGCTCTTCCCGGCACCCTGCCGAAGAGGGGAATTCACTCTAGAGGCCTTCTTCATCACCATGCAAGCCTCCGGTGTGATGCATGAGTAGTTCATCCTTGGACTACGGATCCATGTAGTAGCTAGATGGCTAGTTCTCCTCCTTTGTGCTTTCATGTCTAGATCTTGTGAGCTCGGTTCATGATCAAGATCATCTATTTGTAATTCTGCATGTTGTGTTTGCGGGGATCCGATGGATATTGAGATGCTATTTCAAATTGATTATGATTCTATCATGTCTTTGTTATTTGTGATCTTGCATGCTTTCCGTTGTTAGTAGCTATCTTGGCCAAGTAGATGCTAGCAACTCCAAGAGTTAGTATTTATGCTCGATAGTGGGTTCATGCCTCTGGTAATCTGGGGAAGTGACAGAAATCTCTAAGGTACTAGATGTGATGTTGCTACTAGGGAGAAAACAACAATCCTTTGTTCATAGAACAATCGTATTGTTTACTTTACACGCAGTTCGTAAAGCAATAGTCTGTTGCTTGCAACTTAATACTGGAGGGGGTTCGGATGATAACCTGAAGGTGGATTATTAGTCATAGATGCAGTTGGATGGCGGTCTATGTATAATGTTGTAATGCCCAATCAAGTCTCAAAGGAGTCAAGATGATTAGTATACGCATGTATTGCTTTCTCGATGTTTGTCAATTGCCCCGCTGTAATTTGTTCACCCAGCATGTTATCTATCTAAGGAGAGCCACCTCTAGTGAACTATGGATCCCGGTCCTTGCCTTTACTTTTACATACAATCTATAAATTGTTTACTGCTTTGTGTTTACTTTCTGCAAAATATTATTTCAGTCCATTTGATACGTTTAATCCTTTGTTTTCCGCAAAACACGGTAAGATTGACAACCTCATCGCAAGTTGGGGACAAAGTTCTGTGGTTGTGTTGTGCAGGTCTCCACGTTGCTACTAGCACCGGTAGTGCGCCCTGCCAAGGCTCAGCTAGCAACACATTTGGGGTGTTTCCTTGCTCCTACTGGTTCGATTAAACCTTGGTTTCATAACTGAGGGAAACTTGCTGTTGTGCTCATCATACCTTCCTCTTGGGGTTCCCAACAAGCTCTACATCAACACTGCACCAGCACTTTTCTGGCGCCGTACACTGAGCCATCATGCATCATTAAGCTTCAAAGCCCAGTCCTTTCTTGACCTATTCACCGTTTTCTAAAGTATGACCTTGATTTATATGTTAGATAATTCCACTTGTCCACTAGTCTGAGGGTGGTAACGTGAGGCTACGGTGGTCTAGTCCATACTTTTGAGGTATCTTGTCAAAAGTGCCCTTTATAAAATGAGTTCCACCATCAGTAATCCAAAATCGGGGTACTCCAAATCTGGGAAAGATGATGTCCTTGATCATCTTAATGGAAGTAGTCGCATCTACATGAGAAGTGGGTATAGCTTCAACCCATTTAGTAACATAATCAACAACAAGAAGAATATGATTATAATAATTAGAGGGAACAAATGGTCCCATAAAGTCCATTCCTCATACATCAATTGGCTCTATTACTAAGTTATATTTCATATTCATTTATTGTATTTTACCAATATTACTCATACATTGACAAGCATCACAATTTCTAACATATCAATGAGAGTCTTTAACTAGTGTAGGCCAGTAGAAACCTAACTGCAAAACCTTAGCTGCAGTACGATTCCCAGCGTGATGCCCACCGTAAGGACTATCTTGACAAACCTTAAGGATGGCCTTTGCCTCATCCTTGGGTACACATTTCCGGATTATCCCTTCTATGTTGTGCTAGTATAAGTAAGGTTCATCCCAAAATTATGTTTTAAATCATTAAAGAATTTCTTTCGTTGATTGTAATCCACTCCCTTTGGTAAAAACCTGCCTACAAGGAAATTAGCATAATCTGCAAACCAATGATCTCGAGGTTCTATAACTGCAAGGTATTCTCCTAGCAAAGATTCGTTAGTAGGAATAGGATCTTCTATGATTCCTTCCATCCATGACAAATGGTCGGCCACAGGGTTATCCTTTCCTCTCCTATCTATTATATGTAGGTCATATCTTGTAGTAACAAGACCCATTTAATTAGACGGGGCTTAGCATCTTTCTTAGCTAGAAGGTGTCTCAAAGATTGATGATCAGTATAAACTATTACTTTTGAGTTGATAATATAGTGTCTAAATTTATCACAAGCAAAAACAACAGCTAGAAATTCTTTCTCGATTGTTGCATAGTTCCTTTGATCCTTATTAAGAACTCGGCTAGCATATTGAATGAGTTGAGATTTGATCCATCTCTTTGTCCTAAAATAGCCCCAATAGCATAGTCACTAGCATCACACATAATTTCAAATGGTTCATCCCAATTGGGTGGTTTAATGACCGGTGCAGAAATTAGTGCCTTTTTTAACTGTTTGAAGGAATCATAGCAATATATATCAAAAGTAAAAAGGGTATCTTTATCTAAGAGACGAGTTAAAGGGGCAGCTATTTTAGCAAAATCTTTAATAAAGCATCTATAAAAACTAGCATGTCCAAGGAAGTTCTTTACTCCTATCTTGCGGAATCGACAGCATTTCTAAAGTAGCCAAATTTGAATTATCAATCTCAATATTCTTTTCAGAAATCTTATGCCTGAAAACTATACCTTCCCTTACCATGAAGCGGAAACACTCCCAATTGAGAACCATCTTGGTTTGTTTACATCGCTGCAAAACTCTATTAAGACATTTCTCAAAAGTGGTTCCATAAACAACAAAATTGTCCATAAGGACCTCCATCAAACTTTCCACAAAACTATCAAATATTTTTAGAACACACTTTTGAAAAGTAGCAGCTGCATTACACATCCCAAAAGGCATTAAATCGATAAGCATATGTTCCATAGGGATAGGTAAAAGTAGTTTTCTTGATCTTCAGGTTGGATGGCTATTTGAGAGTATCTAGAGAACTCGTCAAGGAAACAAAAGTAAGAATTAGCGGACATCCCTCTTTCCATAATATCATTAATGAGGGATAGTTGCTTATGAATTTTTATGGTTTCTTTGTTCAACTTCCTGAAGTCAATACACATTATATATCCTATTATCATTCTAGCAAGGATCAATTCATCCTTATCATTATTAATTATGTTTATACATCCTTCCCTAGGTATGCAATGAGTTGGACTCACCCACTTATTGTCTGAAATTCGATAGATAATGCCATTGTCCAACATACGTATAACTTCCTTTCTTACTACCTATTTCATTTTAGGATTCAACCTTTTTTATTATCAACAAATGGTTTTGCCTCTTAAATCATAGATATCTTGTCAGTTACTATGGAGGGATCTATACCTTTTATGTCATTAATAGTGTATCCAAAAGTTTCACGTTGTTTGACAAGCACCTCTAACAACTTCGTATTTTCCTCCGGAGGGAGCTTATTATCTAAAATCACAAGGCATTTACCTTCCTTATCTAAGAATTCATACCTGAGACCTGGAGGGAGAGGTTTTAAAACAAGGGGCAGCCGATCCTCATCCCCTTATCTTTCAAGTTCTTCAAATTCAAGCCTGAGGCCTGGCTCGACCTCCGGTGCAGTGTTGAGAATCTCATCCAAATCTTATTTTGCAGAGTCGTTGACAAGCGAATCATCGCATGTCAAACTCCTCTCCAACTCAGATTGTGACGTGCAAAAATAGATTGCTATCAATTCTTCAATAGTCTTCTCCTCATTAATCTCAACTTTCTTCTGTAATTTATTTCTATAGTTTCTTCACCAAGCTGCAAAGATAAAGCCTGCTTTTTATTATCAATATCAATGTTCATAGAGTTGTAAAAACGATTACCAAAAATGACCGGGCAGGTGGAGTTCGAAGGTATATCAATAATATGAAAATCAAATGGGTACACAAAATCCCCAACAGAAACACAAACATTGCGGAGTATCCCACGAGTAGGATGCGAAGTTCGATTAGAAAACATAAAAGTAGCTTCTGATGGCTCAAGGTAAGATTCATCAAGATAATCACGCATTTCTTCATAGATATGCATGATTTTTGTGGAAGAACTTAAGTCACAAAACCATACATAAGTAATCCCTCCTAAACAAAAAGGAATTTTCTGTTGACTTCTATTCTTACCATCAAACTTGCCCCCTATCATTTCAGAGGATTCTTTACTTACGATTATCACTTCATCCCTTAACAATTCAGGTTCCAGAAGTTCTTTTACTATCCCAATATTCTCTTTAATGGCTCCCAAATCCTTAGTTAACCTTCCTATTCTTTTATTCCCTTCACTCCTGGTATCCATTACTTGGTTAGAATAGTTTCTTCCACGGCTAACATTTTATTTTGCATTTTCAAATATTTATCACTATGGCAAGTTTTAGAAGGTTTTTCTTCCACATGTGGTGTATAAAGTTCCCAATCTTTCGAAATCTACAGGTAGTCAGCATAAGATCTAATAATTTCAATGATCATGCGATGGTCAAGATTAAAACTTCCAATTAGTTTTTCTATTTTTCCTAAAGCTAGAAATCTTTTCAGAAATTGTACTCTATGGGATTCTCTTTATTAAACTCAGCCTCAAAATAGGATTTCTCTATCCTATTCACCGTGTCTACCAAGTTCCATGCCCTTTCAACACTAAATTCGGTGAATGTCCCATTGGTAAGGGAGTCAAGTTCATTTCTATTATTATCATTCAAACCTATCTAGAAGGTGTGTTTCACCAGCCAAGGTGGGAAATTATGATGGGGATAGCGATCAAGCAATCCCCGAAACCTTGTATATCCTTCATGCAAGCTTTCTTTAGGTTTTCCTTTAAAATTTCTGATCATGCGTCTTGCGCCAAGAGTTTTTGTCCTGGGAAAGAAATCAACTAAAAATAGAGAGGCTAGGCTCTCCTGGGAATTAGTAATCTTTGCAGAACTTTGGATGTACCAAGAACGGTCCTCATCAACGAGAGTTTGAGCAAAGAGAGCAAACTTAACCTCATCCCTAGTTTCTAAATTAAGGTGGAAAGTCCCACAAATATCTTCAAAGAACCCTACATGCTCATACGGATCCTCCGTACCATCTCATGCAAATTTCTTTGCATGCAGAAGATCCAAGAGCATGGGCTTAATATCATACCCCCTTGGGTTATTGGATTTTAAATAGGCGTCCATGGGCAGACCGGAATTCCTCACAGCCTCCAACTGGATTATATGTTGGTACTCTCCCATAATGTATCACCTGAAACTAATAAACAACTTTAGTAAAACAATTAGTAAAATAAGTAACTAAGAACAAAGACCAAAAGAGCTTAGCTCCTCAGCAAAGGCGCCAGAAAATAGCTTCATGACTGCAAGTGCACAGATCAATTGTAGTTAGTTTCGAAGTAAAGATATCGAACCCACTGAGAGCTATTGGTAAAGGTCTTTATGCCCCTCATTACTCTCTAACAAAGGATACTTATAAGATGCCTTTGATCTCAAGTAAAGGGTGTTTGAAAGGTTTATGGTTGTATGAAAGCCTGGTTGTATGAAAGCCTGGTTGAACTCAATATGGCTAAAACGTTTTCGAGGATGTAGGATACACCACTAGCATAGTATTATTGTTATATGTAATCAAGATAACATACTCCTTGTGTCATGATATGTGTGGAGAGAGCTCCATAATAAGATGTTCACTACAAGGCTCGTAGGAAGTCACTTTGTTGAGCCAAGAGTGAGGTCACCTCTAAATAACCACTGTGATGTTTGAGAGCAGTCATCCATACAAACCACCGCAATTAAGGGTTTTCTCGTGGATATCGTAATTAGCTCAGGGAGTCCCTCTTTAATCCTTCTTTGACCGTGTAGGTTATGAGCCAGCGCCAATCTATCACGGGGCCATTTTGGATACGCTTACAAGACACGTCCAAAGGATTTATCCCTCCCTTTAGTCCCGAGGGAAATGATATGCGGCCGACTACACATACCATCTAAAGAGATAGATCAAACACAAATCATAATTATATCATAGACGGGAAAGCCATATGAACACAAGAATAGATCATCTTTATTATAAATTCATAATAGTGCAAGGGTTTCTCCATCTCCCCAAGAATAAGGGAACTAATTACTCATGGAAGCAATCAACAACATCATCATAATCAAATGAATGTATAAAGTGCAGAGGTAGATCTAATGCAAACCACAATTGAATCTGGAATTACAACGAGATCTAATAGATGAAAGATGGGGGGTAATGGTGGTAATGGAGATGCAACGGTTGATGATAAAGGGGATGATGCGTTGTCCTCCAATGATCCATGAAGCAGCTAGGATTTTGCTCCAGCCAAGTTCCTCCTTCAGATCCCTTTTAGATGTGGTTTTTCGTGGTTTCTGGTGGCTATGGATATCGGATCTATCTCTCGTCTTCGCCGGGATAAAGTATTTGACGAGGCGGTCATGATGGCACTTGGTACGGGCGGACGGTACGGGCAGGCTCCGCTAGTACCACCAGTCGTTATCAGTACTGGTTGCTCCTCCTCGCTTGGTATTCTCCTAGGTGCGAAGGTAAATCCATAAGACAACTTTTATCACTTATAAATATCATAAAATTGCACAATATGATAGTTCCAATTGATATGTTTATATAGGACTCAATGATTTGGGATCCTGTTGAAACAAGAACAAAATGGCGCGTGCAAACGCGGTGAAATACAAAGATCCCTACTCTATTTATGCAAAAACAAAAGGTAAAAATTCTTCAATTTTGGACTCATCAATACTATATATGTATTTTGTATGCACATGATGGCCTTCTTTTGGATGATATACATGTATTGTGTATGTACTATATATGTACTGTGTATGCATGGTTTGTTTTTGTTGTGCATTCTGTAGGAAAAGGTAGGAAACCAATTTTTTTCAATAAAAAACTAGTAGTCACTATGCCGACGGCATTGCTGTCGGAGTACACATGACCATTTGGTCCTCCCCGCCTCTGTGCCGATGGCAGGCCGTTGGCATACGTGGACAGCTGGGTTGACGGCAGAGTCGTCAGCCATCGGCGTAGTACCAGAACCAGCCGGCCCAGGTGCAGACTCTAGGCCAACGGCTAAGCCATCGGTGTAGCTTCATCCGCTCCCGCCTAGCTCCCGCTCGGGTACGGCCACGTGGCCAGCTAGGCCGATGGTCAAGCCATCGATGTAGCTTCCTCCACTGCTAATGGCCGTTACAGGACCAAGCGGGGCCCACCGTGTCTTTACCGACGGCGAAGTAACGCCGGCGGCTCCATCTGGCCATTGGTACAGCCTATGCCAACGGTCACGTCCTCTACGCCGATGCGGTACTACACCGACGATAGTCGTCGGCTTAGGGCTATGCCGACAACTTATTATCCTATGCCGACAGGTACAGGCCGTTGGCGTAGTGACCATTCCCTGTAGTGATACGCACTTATCTAGTCATGTTTTAATGAAAGAGTGAGCACTAAAATTATTCCTCTGTACGTTGCGGCAAAATCTGAGTTTGATAATTCAATTAGACCGCTTTGTAAAAAGAAACAGACCGCTCTGCTCATGTCTCGGCCCCCGCGTGGGCGAGCAGGAGCACTCAACATGCCACCGCCTCCGCCCCCACCTCCCTAGGTGCTGGTGGCGACACCTTCTTCCTCTACCCCCCCCCCCCCCCCCCCCGCTCTGTGGGCACGCGCGGGGCGTCGCTCGCCAAGTGGTGCACTTCAAAGCGATCTTTGGGCGCGGCTCCAACCGAGGAGCGGGCACGCTGGCACCGGGAGGCTGCGGGGCGGCACGGAGAACATCCAGGAGTCGTGGCTCATGGCTGGGCCGCCGCCGGTGCTCCCACATTTGGGGCATGCGAGGCCCATCTGGCCACCCCAGATCTGGGGCCCTAGGCCCATCTAGACCGAGGCAGGCTGACCAGCCCGTGACGGTGCCTTCTAGGTGGTGGTGGAGACGTTAGCTCGATGCTAGGGTTGGTGGCGTCGGCAGCCGACCTGTTGCAGCGTGGCCGTGGACTTTACGGGCGTGCTAGACCCGACCGGACCCTATTGGTAGGGCTGGAATTCGAGCCGAGTCAACTCGGCTCGACTCGCTAAAGCTCGTTCAACTAACGAGCTAGCTCGTCTTGGCTCGTTATAGAACGAGTCCATATTTGAAACTCGGCTCGACTCGGTAAACTTACGAGTAGCTCGCGATTAGCTCATATATCACATAATAAGTTGCAAACAAGAGTACATATAAGAAAAATTAATAATTCTTCTACTAATTAAGAACTAGAACAACAATAGTACTTTTATAATAACATGAAGGCAAGATCAATGAAATATATAGTAGCTCTACACCATTACAGGTACTAATAAACATTCATATTGTGACATTCATCCGTGAAAAAATTTAAACTCTGTATTTGAACGAGTTTAACGAGCTAAACGAGTAGCTCGCGAGTAGCTCATTTAACTTGGCTGAACAAACGAGTTCAAATCGAAAACTCAGCTCGACTCGTCAGGCACCGAGTTCGAGTCGAGTCGAGCTGAGTCACAGTTACTCATTTAACTCGCGAGTTTCGAGTTATAATTCCAGCCCTACCTATTGGGACTGGTGTGCCTCTGCGGGGGGCTTTACAGTTCTTCTGGACCAGGCCGGACCCTACTAGGACTCGTTTGTCATGCTACCGCATCCGGTCGACTACCGCCTTTGGCAGTGGAGTCAGTTCCTTCCCGTGCGGCCGCGTTACTGCCGAACTCGATTCAGGCTACCTTCCACCTCCGTTTTACTGGCCCCATGTTGATAGCTTCGATGATACAGTGATGGCGTCTACATGACCATAGTGGCGCATGCTGGTGGGCGACGAATTTGGTGGTTGAGGCTTTGACCTCGCGAGACTTCTGAGCAACGAATCGTCATAGTGTAGTGGATAGGTTTTTTGGGAGAAATCCTTGTCGCCTGCCCGACACCGACGCGGTGCCACCTGCGGGTGGCACCATTCCTTCCTAGAGGGCATCCTGGCTACCGTGTCCGCTTCCCTCGGTGTGCCGAAGGAAACTCTAGGACCAGTGCACTAGCCCGGGCAACAGCGTCGTCGCTTCCTTCTTCAAGGTGTTGCTTGGTACTTGACAAGCGATGCTAGGAGTGTGGGGAATATCTTCGGTGGGCGCAGCGGTTGCGGGTCTCCTTCGTTTAGTGGATATGTCTTTGCCTCCTTTGCTTCTTCTTCTTTTCTTTTAGGTTTGTGTTTGTTGCCGCTCCAGCATTTGTGCGTGGTGAGTCTCATTGTATCATGTCCATGTGGTTGCTACATTAATATAGTGGGACTAAAGTATATTTTGGAAGAATTAATATAGCGGGGCTAAAGCATATTTCAGGAGAAAATCGGAGTTTGATCCCGCAAGCACGTGGCCGGTAGCACAATGCTGTCATCTTAAATTCATATACTAGTACAGTTATTAATAACGTACAGTACAATCCAAAGACAAGTGTTGTATCATGCAGTTAGAAAAAATAAAATAAAATGTGTGGTATCATGCTGCATCGATCAGTAGAGCCTATAAATGAAGAAAGCAAGTGGTTCCTGTGATTAAGGTTGTGCGTGCACTAGTGCATCGTGTATATACAGAGTCGAGCGCATGGAACCGTTGGTGGAGATGGCATTACCGGTCGGCGACTGTGAGCGCCGGGAGGCAACAAGGTGGTGCGCGGTGACCGGCGGGCGGGGATTCATGGCGCGGCACTTGGTGGCGGCGCTGCTCCGCTCCGGTGAGTGGCGCGTGCGGATCACCGACCTCGCCCCCACGCTGGAGCTTGAACCAGTCGAGCAGGAGGGGCTCCTCGGCGCCTCCCTCCGCGACGGCCTTGCTGTCTACGCCTCCGCCGACGTGTGCGACCTAGCACAACTTACCAAAGGTAGTTTGTGCGGCTCAATCTCAAAAATTCGCATGCATGGGCCACAAATTCAAACTTATTTTTATTTCTTTGGTTGTTTTTTAGCTTCCTAAAACGTCTTATAAAAGAGTACAAAGGAAAGGGTACAAAGGAGTACTCATATTTACGTATTTTCCCTTTTTTTATGCTATAGCTTACGGGTAGGATTAAAAACGAAACAGAAACAGATGAAAACATGTGTTATCGTTTTCGTTTTTACTTGTCTTGTCGGAATCGAAAACGAAACGTAAAACTTCGGAAATGGATATGAAATCAAAAATCACTGAAGACGGATAAGAAACGGATATCGGACAAATACGATACGAGATATTTGTCGAGTACAAGAGTGGCATAATATCTTTGTTTTTATATCAAAATGAACACACGCCGGACAAGAAATAACCGACAACTTCGACACACGACAATTGAAAATAACCGACAAGCAACTAAGTTCGCATAAATAGGTTCAATAAATGCTAAGATACTCACTTGATTAGTATGTAGCTTGAGCTGGCTACGTGTATCATGTAGACTGCCCGACAAGAGCAATGTAAATCACAGATGCAAAGAAATATTTCTATATGGCCTGGTTGGTTATATTTCTAGAAAGTTTTGGTATTTGCTTTTTTAGAATTTTCTTACCGTTTTTGTTTCCGTCACTGGAAATGGCTCCCCTGTTTTTTTTTTGTTTCTGTTTAAAATATTTCGTTTTCGTTTCTGTTTCGGTTTTTAGCTCTTCGTTTCCTTTTTCTTCGAGACAAACGAAAAGTTTTCTTACTGTTTTTAACCCTACCTGCAGGGACCTCCAAGAGACAACTATTTGTTTGAATTTGCAATCTCAAACGAAATTTGAAATGCGAAAGCGGCATCCCTCTTGGATCATAGTTTAAGCAACTCTTCATATAACACCGTATAAGAAAACAGTTATAAAATAATTGTTATACTTTACAAAAATATGTGTGTATCTAGACAAAACTGCATCACTTATTCTAGGATGAAGCTCGTACAAACCTTGTTGATGCTAACCACACCCCGGGCCACACCATTTAAGTACTAGCTATTACTACACCAACAAAACAAGTCGGAAACTCTCTTTTTTTGCAGTTAAGTCGGAAAACTCTTTGAAAGTCATCGGATATTCAAATCTCCTCTCAAGAGCATATGCGCTCACGGCCAAAATAAATAACGTTCTTGATGTTAAAAACTTAAAAAATGAAGATACATGAATGTCCCACATGAGAATGTCATGGATAAAAATATGCTGGGTGAAAAGAACAAATTTGGGTACCTGGCCGAGACCTCCCTCAAAGCGGAAAAAACCCCTCCTCCTCTCATGCGACCTGGGTTAGGGCGAGACAGGGCGGGCTAGGCCTCACTGCCTCCATTGGCCTGATGAGCGGCTCGTGACGGGATGGCGGTGATGACGCCGTGTTTGCCAGTAGGAGCTTTGCAGGATTGTCTGGGTCTGGCCGAGCCTATGAGGCCAAACAAGAGGGTAGAGGCGGTGGCGGCCTACATGCAGCAGCGTGGTGGCAGGGACTTTACGCCCCTCCCAGGGGGAGAGGGAGGGCTCGATCGGGCATGCTCGGCCTGGTGTGTCCATGCTTTCATGTCTTGTCCGTACCCGCCGATGGTGGTGGACGGCGTCCTCTAGGTGGCTGTGCAGCTGCCACCCTCCAACGCCAATGGTCTGATGTGCTCTTGTCATTGCGTCTGGTCGGCTACCATCTATGCCGGTGGAGGATGTTTCCTCCCGCGTGGTTGTGATACTACCAGACCTTATCTACGGTTGTTTCATATCGGGCCGGCCGGCCTCGCAATGTTTGTCATGGTGAGATGACGATAGTGATTACAAGACCGTGATGGCTTATGTTGGTGGATGACAAGATTGGTGGAGCACTACAGATTGTCCGGGATGTGGTTTTTTGGGGGTCGGGAGAAATTCATGTCGTTTTGGCACCGATGCGGTGACGCTTGAGAGTGTCAACGTTCCTACCTGAAGGGCGTCGGATGCACCTATTCTCCACTCCTCGGAGCGTAGGGGAACTCGTAGGACTAGTCCGGACAACAGTGTCGTTGTCGCCAGTTTCCTTCTTGGAGGTGCTTCTTAGTACACGGTGATTCTGAGTGTTAGGATCGTGGTGGGAATTCATCGAATGGCGCAAAACAGTTGTGGGTCATCTTTGTTTTCATCGATCCGCCAGTTTTGGCATTGTTTATCTTCTTGTTCTTTCTTTTAATTTTGGGCTTGATTGTGTTGTGTTTGCCCGAGAAGTGATCTCGTAGTTGTATTATGTGGTTGCTATATTATTATAACGGGACGAAAGCCATTTAGAGGAAAAGAGCAAATTTGGTGCCAAAAAACTTTTTTAAACGTTGAGTCTAATTTGTTTAGGTCTACAATACAATTTACGTCAATTATTCTTCAAACCTCGCAAGAACATGCCGACACGAAGGTGTATATTGTCAACAGAAATTCAGATTTATCTTAATAAATAGTAGTATTTGTAATTAACTTTTCTTCCCGGAAGCCAAAACACCCTTGCATCATTGCCGTTCTTTAATTAATTGCATAACCGTTAAACTCTTCCTTTATGCAGCTTTCGAAGGTGTAGATACTGTTTTTCACACTGCCGCTCCGGATCCTTTGAACAACAACTTCCAACTTCATTACAAAGTCAACGTCGAGGGTGAGTGAAATTAATTTCTTAGTCTGCTAGTAAAATACACCTAACATAGTACTCTCTCTGTCTCACTATACACTATATACTGTTAGCTTGCAAAAATAAACGTCATGTAGGACAGAGGAAATACTAAATAACCTTTTGTAATTTAGCCATTCAATTCAATTTTTTTTTTGCAAAAAATTTCACCGATCTATTAATAATCATCAACAGTAGTACAAAGAGGTCTAAAAGTAATAAAAATTACAAATAGGTCGTTGGACCACCTAGCGAAAACTACAAACACTAGCACGAGCCGAAGACGCGCCGCCGTCCTTACCCCTCCATCACCGGAGCTGGGCAAAGCTTGTCGTAGTAGAGCCTGTCGTAGTAGATAGACGGGAAGTCATCGTGCTAAGGTCCCAAAGAACCAGCGCACTAAAGCAGCAATCATCGCTAATGATGACATCAGTAGATTGAAAGAGACTGACCTGAAATTAACACGAAAAACGACTAGATCGCATGAGATCAGCCAGACACACGACTCCACGCGCCCTCCGTTAGCGCTAGGCGCACCATCAGAGCGAGGATAGAGCAGGGAGGACTTTATTCTGACTTCAAAACATAGCCGTCGGCTCAACATCCCGAAAAAGACACAAGAAAACAACCTAAACGAAGAACAAAAATCTCTCGCCGACGAGAGGCCTTTGTCCTCCACACCTCCAAGGCCCTAAGACCATCAAAGATGGAACGGACCGACGACGTCGCCAGCGAAGGGAAGGAACCCTAGATGGGTTTTTTCGGCCGCCGCCTCTCTCGTGGGAATATGTCATCCAACTCATATGTTGTATCTATGAACATACACATGAGACAGTGTTGCTCTGTAGCACCAAGATTGATGACGGAAGTGATTATAGAATAGTACACGCCAACTCTAGCCGCAGCTGCCTACAGCACCCCCCTCCCCCTCCCTCCCTTCCCCTCGCCCTAGGGCTACGGCCGGCGAAGCCTGCTCGTTGTCGGCTGTGGGGGAGGAGATCTCGTCTCCTCGCGTACAGGACGGCTGCATGGGATGCTGCCACATGGAGGACGTGGTGCGTGTGGGGCACACGGCGGCGAGGCTTCTCTGGCGTAGCCCATAGCTGCAACGGCGGCTACTCGTGGTCAGCAAGTTGGGCACATCTGAATGTCAACGTGCGGGGTGGATCTAGCCGGATCACAGATGGTCTTGCTGCTGCACGCGAGGGGTCTGGAGGCGTTGATGATGGCCGGTGAGAGCCGGGCTCCGATGTATTCAGGGACGATGATGGCGGTGGATACTGGCATCATTACCTTGTTGAAGGTGTCATGGCTATGATTATTCTGCCTCCCGTACAGATGTTTCGGGAGAAATCCTAGATCTAGGTCTCTCGAATCGAACGATGGCGCATTTTGGTGTCGCTCACCCTCTTGAGGGCATCATTTTGGAACACGAGATGTCTGGATGGGGTCTGCTGGTGGAGCGGTGTTTCTTCTACCGCCTTGACAACGGTGCGTCTCGGCAGTGTGGCGCAGCGGGGTCTCGGTGGCGGGCGTGTGTGGATGGTCCCGCGTAGGGCGGCGGCGCCGTCTAGCATCGTGGTGGTGTCGTCGGCAGGATCAGCGAAGGTTTTGCAGATCTTAACCGTGAAGATTTCTCAATGGTCCAAGGGTGCCCCCAAGGGTGATGACGATTTCTTTAGCGTGCACATGAGGTGCTAGTTAAGAGTTGCTAAACTAGATGAGCGCTCTCATTTTTCCTAGTGGGTGTCTCGGGGTATGCAATATTTCCTAGTTCCTAGATGATGGAGAGATTTCGTTGTTTTTCAGGCATAAGGCCTTGATAACATGTTTTTCAGCCATTATCGGGTCTGTAGGTGTTGTGTGGTGACTTCCTTTTTTGATGTATACTCTTTGTCTATCCTTTGTTGAATAAATTAATAAAGAATCCCGAATGCATGATGCAGAGGCTGGGTACACCCTCCATTTAAAAAAAAAAACATGCACATGACACATCCATGTATTTTCAATTTATTCACAAACATTTCCCCGTGTTTTCTCGTGTGCAGGGACAAAGAACGTTATCGATGCTTGTACCGCCTGTAATGTCGGAAAACTCATATACACAAGTTCGAGCGGTGTTGTATTCGATGGAGTTCATGGCCTCTTTGACGTGGATGAATCGACACCATATCCAGATAAGGTTACCTACAAAATACTAGAATGCATGCAAGGTTTAAATGGGTTATTATCTAATTGTTTGCTTGCTACACAATTATCTAGACGCTTGGAAAACAATTACTAAGCTAGAGCGTCTAAAAAGAGCCCGTGATAACACCTAGGAATTTCAGAACTAATTGCGTAAGATTTTTTTGAGCAAAGGTGTTTAATAGATTTTCTGGTGTGTTTTAGATGGTTTTGATTGAATTTTAAGATAAAAGTTTGTGGTCTTATAAGCTTGTTGCCTTGTTGTTTTATTGTCTATATAATCTAGTTACTGTCTTTTCTTTAATTAGCAAACGCAATACTTGCAAAACAACCATGGATTCTTTCTTTCTATTTGCCTGACAATATATGCACGTATAAGATGATCCAAAGACATGTTTAAATAGGCAGTACCTAAACAGTAAGTGTTTTCTAGAGCTGTTCGGAAAACGTTTCTATCAATAAATAACAACTATATTGCTTATGATGTCGCGTAGGCCCTAGCACTCCTAATCTCATATGTCTCACTCATCTCATGATGATGCTCAATTTGTGCTCTAATATGCTTATATTTTATAACCCGCCGTAGAAAGTTTGCCTAGAAAATAGAAAATAGTGGGTAACACAAACTCTAGAATAGAGAAGAGGGTTGAGATAATGAAATAATCATAATTTACTGTAGTGCCCAGCCTTAGTATTTGGGAAACCCTTCCTACCGTTGCACAATATGCTATCTTTTTTTTTCCTCGTGTTATTTTTTCTTGAGCTTCCCTCTACATGCATATCTTCTGATACATTTTAAACTTGACCACATAACATTATAATGTACTAGATCAGTTTCGAAATATAAGGTGTATAAATTTATTCAAAGGAAATAATGAAATACCCACCCGCATAGCTACACAACATCATCTAACTGTTGATCCGCCCTATAGAGTATTATCTGCCACACACTGAGTTTTATGTCCCTCCGCCGAAACAAAACCCACCCCGCACATCCCTCAAAAGATAATAAAAAAAATTCTTCACGATTCTCTTCTCACCTGACCCGATCCGCACCAGTCCACCACCACTCCTCCCCCTCCTCCTGAGCACGACCTCCTTGGATACCCGACGCCACGACCTTCCTTCATCGCCCTCCACATGCCCCCATCTCCGGCCATGTCTAGTTGGGACGAGTGTGCCCTCTTCTACGACCAGGCACAATTTCCCTAGGGCGACCCTGCATCCGCTGACATCATCTGCCACTCCGCCCTCTACAAGATCAAGCAATTCTTCTACAGCTTCATAGTCCCAATCGGCGACCAACTTCGGTGTGCGGGGAGAAAGGGGGTGAGGCCGACGCTCATCGGCTTCCTGATTCCATAGGAGATCTGCTTGAGCGCCGTCGAGCGGGCGGGAGTTGAGGGGCGACACAGTGTCTTGTCGACCGGGGAGAACCTGGTTGCAAGGTGGAGGATTAGGAGGAGGATGGTGGTGTTGGTGCCCCGATCCAGCGGCGATGGTAGAAGGTCGCACGTCTCGGTGCTTCGATAATGGTTTTTTGTACGTTTAGGGCGTCCTGAAATTGGCCAAACCCGGCGAACTCCCCTGAACCGTCCATCTCGATCTCATCCCCCTCTTTCTCTATCCCTTTGGCTCGATGGTGCTAAACACTGTCCTGATCGTGTAGTACTCGTACTAGTTATGCTACTATACTGGTGGTGCTAGTTCGATGGAGCAAGGAGTGGTGTGTCTGATTCTTTTACCAGCTGATTGCTACTCCATTTATCCATTTATGTGTATCCACGTCCGTAGCAAATGAAGTCCTGAATCTATTGTTGAACTATAATCAATTAAAAACAATTAATTCTCTATCGCCGCATAGCAGATTCTGTAAGTTCGTTCTCTGTAGTTTTCATTTCAACGACTTCTCTTTGCGGACCTCGGGGACGGAGGGAAAGGGGGACGAGCGGGGGTGAGACCCCCGCCAACGTTTCGCTCGTCCCTTGAAAACCATTAGCGAGATCGTTAATTTCTGTCCTTCCAAGCCACTTCGCCCCCCATGTCCGTGTCTAATCCCAGCCCATCTAGTATTATGAGTCCAACAACCAGGCCTAGCAACTAGCTTACTAGAAGCCCATTCGGTGGTTGACAAGGAATTAATGAGGAAAAAGGAAACATCACACGCACACGATCAAATCGGAACCGGTCATTTTGTTTCTTGCCTTCTATTCTATACGCCCATGTTTGATGCATTGCATGCCGCCAGCGAGGGCTCCCCCAATCCAATCCAAAATTCAATCAAGAAGACGAGAATTAAGAACTGAGAAGGGCATCGATGCTATGGTCTCGAACGAGCGAAGAGTAGATCTCATAGGATCGGATTTGACAAAGATCTATAAGGGAGGACGGCATTTTATATTAGTCATACTCTTCAAGACAAGATACTATTGCATTATTTAGTCCCTCCTACAGTATTATTGCTTATTGTTTGAAGAAGATTTATTTCATCAACATGTGAATTGCTTTGAGCATTAGATTTTCATAGTGGATCCTGATGATAGTTTGGCGTGCCAAACCGTCACTGTGCTCACGATACATGTCAGGTCACAGTTTATACCTTTACTACAAGTTCTTCTTGTTTTTGCGATATATCTTCCGCCAAGATAGAGGCAAAATTTCGCCACCCCTATGTCAGAATCCTAGCTCCGTCAATGTTTCAACATTCTTAGGAAACACATTTCACGGCAGAACTTATTCGAACGTTTGCAGGAAATAACGTGGTGGGCAGATAGTTCTGCGTACCAGAAAATATGACGAAACCCCGTACCCACTACTAACGGGTCGGTGAAAGCAGCGACCGTCAACACGTTTTAGGGTGCTCAGTTCACGGGCTTTAGCTTGCACATCGGATATTACAAAGAGATTACACTGGATACTGACCCGATGTGCACTACCTTAGCCGGTTCTTCTATCCTCCTTGCCTAGCTATGCCACACAGTGGACTCTTTGATTGACAACCAGGTAGCACAGAAGATGGTGTCCCCTCCCCTGAGAGCTCACTACAGTTCCTTTCCAGATCTCGCGTGACCAGGCCGATCCTGAGCCCCTCCGGTGGCCATGGCAGACGGAGGTGGCGGAGGGGAGGTGCCAGAGTAGATTTAGGATTAGTTCTAGGGTTGGCGGTCGTTGTGCCAGTAGCTGTGGAGTAGGGTGTGGTTGCCGAGGGTCGGGCTCAACACATACGGTGGTGGAGGTTGGGTGCGGCGTGCTCCGGCGGCCGGAGTTGGTGTGCTTCATCTCTGGATCCAGGATCTCCGTAATAAGACCCGTTGCTCCGCATTGAGCTCGTGGTGACTCAGATCTTCTGCTCCTGGACGACCGTGGTGACGGGGGGATTGGCTGAGCGGGGCCTCCTCGGCTTGATCTGGATGTGGCAGGGGCTTCTCTTGGTGCCCCGGCGCGGCGCCGTTGATCCGCCCTAGTCTGCCTCCTCTTGGATCGATGGTGGATTCGAGCCGGAGGTCTTCTGGTGGCAAGCCCCTTCATAAGGCGCCTAGGAGCAGTGCTTGGCGTGGATATTTGTCGCCTCTTTCGCTCTCCTTGGCCGGCCTTGGTGGCGAGGGAGGTTGGCGTGGAGGCGGCCGCGTGGTTTACCCGTTTCCCGGCTGGCCATGGTAGCGAGGGGGATCGAGTGGCCGCGTCGCCCTTTTCTTCTTCGTGCAGTCGTCGGTGATGTCCGTGCCGCAGTGGGCTTCCCCTCCTATCGGCGACGGCGCCCTTGGTGGTCGTCTCGTGTGTGCAGCCTGGGAACCTGCAGCGGCAGTCGCTTGAGGAGCTTGTCTCCGGTGTTTCATGGCGGTTTCTTCCCGTCACTGCGCCGGACTGAAAGGCAGTAGGGCTGCCGCTCCGCCGCTGCTGCTCTGCCTGTCGGATTCCTTCTGCTCCCCGTCTCCAAGTGGTGTGTCCCCGGAGTCACCGCTGCATCCTGACATCTCCAAAGTATAAAATGTGGCACCTACCTTGTAAAATGGTTTTTGATAAGCAGGTGCAACACGCAACGATGTGTCTAAGACATCTTTACGCAAGTAACACATGCGAACCGTAACGACCGAAGGCGAGCGTGAATACACGTTTAGATTCGCTAAACGTGGTGCACCATAAGCACGTGCATGTAGCGCAGACGTTGGCCGCATCTACGTAGGAACGGTTGCTACTAAAAGCAGAAAGATGCGAAAACAGACAAACAAAATGGACCGGTCGCTGCCGACGCGCCTCTCCTTCGACCGCGTATGCTACCTACATCTGCTATTCCACGCTGCTTCCTCCAAGGCGGCGTGATTCTTCCGTCCTAAACGCACCGCTCTTTGGACAATGGCGATGTCGTGGTCCTACAGATCATCCTCTGAAGCTTCCGTGTTTCACCGCAGCAAGTCGCCGGCAAGGACAGGACGCAAGTTCTCCGTCGCACATGACGAAGGTGCAGAGACCACATCTACATTAGCTAAACGCGTTGCACGGGCACCATCCTCTGAAGTTATCGAATGCTTCCATATTTCACCGTGGCGTGATCCGCACATGAGGATAGGCCACAAGTTCTATGTCACGAACGATGAAGTTGCACAGATCACACCTTACGTGTTGGTGGCAGTACATATTTACAACTAACTAAAGGTCAAATGTGAAAAAAAATATACCCGTGTGCACAACCACGTCTTCTGATTCTTGGTCGCCATAGATGTGGCGCTCCTTCGACAGCATACAATCCTAGCGTTCGCTACTCCATGTCACGCTATCTAGATGACAATGACGTCGTGGTCCTCCCAACATTCTCCGAAGATGCCATATTTCACCATGGCATAAGACGCACTCAAGAATAGGCGGCAAGTTCTCTATCACGTAGGATGAAACTATGGAGCCTCCATAGCCTTCTCTTGACGTACGCGCCTTTCCAATGCGACATGAGTAAACACAACCACTCTCCATACCCCCGACTAGGTCTCTAAAATATGGGATGGCCATGTTTTCATCATGGCACACAATAGGAAAAATCCATACGTCGAAGGTAGAGATGGCATGGAAGATGCGGGTTTTTGGCTACTTTAGTCTCATGCGTCGGCACTTCTCTCGTGCGTAAGCGAATAGCCGTGGCATCGTCGTATCCCGTCATCACCACAGCGTCGGGGGACGAAGGTGTGGTCGCTACTCCACTACACAAGAGAGAAAGCGACCCGAGAAGTGTCTCGGACAGAATCGTCCACTGCAGCCACCACAATGTAGCTGGACGATAACACTCGAGCAGCTCCCAGTGGGGATAGCTGCAACACGTTCCTGTGTCGAGAAGCATCTGTACCACCACTACCCACCTGCATCCACCATGGCACGGGAGGAAGAAGATGGTACGGTAAATCTTCGCCATAGGATAGTGTTGTTGTTGGGGATACGAAGAGAAAGAAAGAGAGGAGACAGAATCTACAAACATACATAAATGATTGAGGAAGGACGAAGATGGAATCGATAGAGATTAGTGAGGATTCTCGTGAAGGGGTTCGTAGCAGAAAACAATATTTTTTCTAACTAGCGCAACACCAAGGCCAAGATCTATCTATGAGTTAATGCAGTAATGGGAGAGCTTCGGTAATATACCCTTGTAGACCGAAAGCATTTAACGTTTCACGGGAAACATGGGCGATGTAGTCATACTCGTATCCGCCCTCAAGGTCGTGTTGTTCCTCGCATGATGTCTAGGTGCCACAACTGGCAGCACCTCCATGGTCTCGCACACGTCCGGTGTCCTCCAACGACTCCCGTTAGTTCTTCCTGATCCAGCCGGGATGCGAAAGTAGATCTTCTAGAACTGAGATCCGGCAACACGATGGCGTACCGGAGTGGTGTCATCTCCCAGGTGCGCGTAGTTCTTTTGGAAACCGCAAGCACGAGAGCCAACGAGAGATAGAAGGGGAAAATCCCTAAGAAATATTGCCTTAGGAATTTCCCAATTTATTGTGTGTATTTTCCCTCTCCTGGACCCCTCTTTATATAGGAGAAGAGGAGGGGCCCCCCACATTGCCAACTAAAGGAGGAGGCGCACCATGGGAGGAGGGGGCGGTCGGGTGGGCCCCTCCCACCCGCACGCCGCGGCCAATGCTTGGTCGGGCAGGGTGTCCTAGGTGGTGGAGTTATGCCCAAAAATGAATTTAAAATATTATTTTTATTATTAATTCCAATAATTAATATTAAAAGCATATTTAACATTTCCTCATTATCTAAAACACCTTGTCGGTCATTCCGAACTTCTTGGGACTTTACCCAGAACCCTTTCGATTTCTCTCTTTCTTTCCACTGTTGATCCCGATGCTTTCAGGATAATCTTCGAGCGTTGAAGAACCCATAAGTGTGTTACCCTATGATTCGGGAACATCACCAACATGATTGCGACACCTCTCATCTCAATGATCATCAAAGGGACCCGGATGCCCATAATGACCCGTGTGCATTCCATGATTTCTTATCGTTTGAACCATACACATCGACTCCAATTCCTTTTGTTACTTCGATACATAAGTCGTCCAAGATCTGATCATCAGTATCAATCATACCTTGTTCAATCTCGTTATTGACAAGTCTACTTAACTTATTCACATGATATCATACCATCATGACCTAGTCATTGCGGCAGCTTCTTGGATACAATGTCACCGAGTGGGCTAAGTGTATCTTCCTGTCATGCGGGAGAACAAATCCCGATCTTGATGTATACGCCTCAACATATCCCAATGAACTAGTTGTATAGAGGCTGCTAGGGACCTTTGTTTGTTTACATACCACACTTCTATCAATATTTTCGCTTGATGCAGTTATAGCACGGTATAAAAATATTATGAACTAACTGAGATATAATAATAAACACTATTTATTACTTACATTTAGGGCATATCTTCTTCATCTCGGTGGCATAAGGCACGTTATAAAGCGATACAATGTCAGAGAGGCATGGAAGAAATCCGAACAACGTGTGGGCTCTCCCACGATTTCAGTGAATGTCGATCGTGCATGATATTCGACCTCACGGGACGTCCATGCGCTAACCGCGAAGAGCCGCGTACGATGACCTCGCATTTCCATATCATATTGCATTGGCGCGAATAGGACCCACGAGACGATCTTGTAATAAATGCGCGTATGATTATCATATATGGGATACATTCTCCCGCACGATCAGGACCCACTGCATGGCCTCGCCGCGAGAACCCACTTCTGCTGCCACCTAATCTCTTGAGTGCAAGGAACCGCGGATGTCGAGGATTTTCGCTACCACCTCAGCTCTCAGGCACGAGGACCCGTGGAGGGCGAGGGCAGGGGGGATCCAGGATTTGACCATAGGGGTGCGAGACGATAGTGAACATAAAATAGGTATACTACAACACTTCATCGAATCTTAGATATATTCGTAGTTTTGTCATGCAAACTCATGTTCTATAATTAAATCTTTATTTTATTTGATCTACGACTACAAACCCATCAAACAATTCTATGATCTCATGAACATTAAAATTTATAGAAAACTTCTTTATAAATTTGATTAATTATATAAGGTTATAGGAGAATACTAAATAAATCAAGGGAAAGATTTACTATATGAGCATGTGGGGTGAAGAATAAATTCACCATAAAAGAGATACAAACACAAAAATATATCGAATCTTCTAGTGTATACTATGAATATTAAACCGTAACATTATATATTTTACAGTAAAAAGCTAGCTATATTCTACTAGTCTGAGTGTAGGTCTATGCGTCGATCTATCAAATAATTCAATAACTGATCAATTAGTTAATGACTAAATAATTTGTAAAAAATGCTAGTGTAAAAGATAGAGAACAGGTTCAGTTTTGCTCAAGTCATAACTACATATCTGAAAGACAAGCGTTTTAGCGATCGATTAAGGAGCCAAATCAGTGCTTGGTACTGTAGATTCACGCATCTACAGTAACCGGCACATAATCCATAATTGATCTAACAAAAATTATTGGTAGATGGAATAATAAAACTAGTAATTCTAGTAGGAAAAATGTATATATCTGAAACCATACCTTAGGATGATCAATTCACGAATTGGGAATGGCGTGCAGCGGACATAGATCGTAGTCGATAGTTCCTAGACGCATGGGAGTTGTGCTTTGTGCCTTCTCTAATCGGTAATGAAGGACACGATGATGACTAAATACAAAATACTGATCTCGTTGGTGGCGCTCAACAAATGAGACCATATCCCTGGGTAGGCGCCGCCACGATGCAGGTGGAGAAGGGAGAAATTAGTCACTAGATCGTCGAGGGAATTCGAGCAGAAAAGAAATTCAGATCCGTTCGATAGACCAGTTGATTGATATGTGGTTTTGTCAATGCTTCAGTATGCATGTATTATCCCTCTATGGCTAAATTTTTTGGGCTTGACCCTAAAAGTTCAGCAATCAGCACGTTGCACACACTGGTTTAGTCTAATGGACAGAGTATTACGATTAGCGTTTAGCATCAAAATTAGTGCTAGCCCCTGCTGCATATACTTGAGGGGGCAAACCATAGGGGAGGGCCTGGCCACCCCTCGCCCCTCCCTAGATATGCCTATGGGCGAGGGTTTCCGCTACTACTTTAGCTTTCAGGTGCGAGGACCCGCAGGGGCAAGGGTTTTCGCTACCACCTCAGCTCTCAGGTGCAAGGACCTACGGAGGGAGAGGTTTTATGGTTCCACGTTGGATCTCGATGATCCCCACACCTCGGTATGTTCTAAGCTCTGTCATGCTAGAAGCGCCTCGCACAGAGCGTGGTCCTTCCCATGACCGTTGATGGTAGGACCATGGCGCATGCATGGTCCACCATTCAGCAACGTGGGGCGGGAAAGTGTGCGAACGATACATCCATGTGAGGGAATCCCGGGCGACGGGTCCGTTTCTCAAGAGAGAGGGGCTCCACTGCGATGGCGCGTGGCTTCCCCTGCATCCATCACATGGCCAATAAGAATCAGGACAACGTGGATAGCAGAATCAGCTAAAACTTCCATGCGCTATTATTTACTCTGATTACTATGCTTTTTTTTTGTATTTTGTGTTATTCTAACCTCAGGCTTGTGTTCTGCAAAAACTATGCACTTCATGAAAACTCGAGGTTGATTTCTGTACACATTAAAGGCATCTAGAGTGCTCGTGTATTTATTCTTATTAACATGTGCTAACCCGATTGATTATGTAAGATTTTAGCAATTAGTTGTTATCATAGCAATGGTACAGTTATTGTGCCGCTAGGTAGGTAAAAATAAGATATGGTATTACGCACATATTTTAGGGTATACTTATCACGACAATAGTTGCTAATCAATTACTTGTAGAAGTAGTCATCCTTTTTAAGATTTTGTTATCACCACAACATGGATATGGTTATTTTATCTCTAGATAAAATTCACCAATATAGTAGTTGTGGAGTCATATAATTTATCGCATAGTTATCACCACAATATCGATATAGTTACCCTCCTATATGGGTAGTAGTTACCACTCAAGTACCTATGTAGTTATATATATAGAGAGAGAGTGGTGCTATTTGACATCCAGGGTGTAGAATAGTTATTCTTCACCCATCCTCTATCTTTCAAACCGTATATGATTTTTACGTCATGTAAATTTTCTCTTATCTCGGAAGTCAAGAAGAACATAAGAAAATTTAGACATGTCGAAAAAAAATCGTTTACATGCCGTATAAAAATACGACGTAAAATGCATATTTTCTATGTATTTTACACTATAATGACTCATAAATCATATTTTTATGTCGATTTTTTTACGTTTCTCATGAACATGAACATAATTATTAGTATACAAAACATAAATTTCTATATGTGAGAACATAAAAATATGTGGGATGCATAATAACTATTCTGCACCCTGGGTTATGAATAGGGTTTCTAATAGAGTGGCCCTATTTGACACCCAGGGTGTAGAATAGTTATTCTTCACCCACCCTCTATCTTTCAAACCGTATATAATTTTTACGTCACGTAAATTTTATCTTACCTCGGAAGTCAAGAAGAACATAAGAAAATTTAGACCTGTCGTAAAAAAAAATGTTTACATGCCGTAGAAAAATACGACGTAAAATGCGTATTTTCTATGTTTTTTACACTAAAATGACTCATAAATAATATTTTTATGTCGTTTTTTTTGTGTTTATGATAAATATGAACATAATTATTAGTATAGAAAACATAAATTTCTGAAAGTGAGAACATAAAAATATATGGGGTGCAAAATAACTATTCTGTACCCTGGATGCTGAATAGGGTTTCTATATATATATATATATTTAGGATATAGTTACCAGCATGACATCGATGCAATTACCCTGCTCTTGAGATAGTAATTACCAACCCAATACTTATGGAGTTGCCAAGATGATAAGGGTATAGTTATCGCCACGACATTGATGTAGTCATCCACCTCTCTAGGTAATATCTATGTACCTATTATACATGGAGTTGCCCATTTGTCCATGATATAGTTACCAACACAACACTTAAGGGGTTATCCTACTCGATCCCTGTATTTGTAGTTACCAATCCAGTACTTATGGAGTTACCCACCACTCGAGGTAATAGTTTCCACCCTACTACCTCTAGAGTTATGCATATGTTCTGCTATAATTACCAACACAACATCGATCAAGCTACCCTACTCTCTAGACTATAGTTACCAAAACACTGTTATTACGGAGTTAAACACCTCTATAGGTAACAGTTATCACCTAATACCTATGAAGTTAGGGCATAGTATAATCACTATGAGAAGATGTTGTTACCATGCTCTCATTCATTCTGTCTTAAGGTGTAGTTGTCACCACAATATCCATGCACTAAAAGTCGCCCATTATAACAGAGTTATCCATGTATTTTATTTAGAGTTATCCAAGCATTCGAGATATAGTTACCAACTCATAACATATACGGTTATCCATATGAGTCTGCGTAGAGTTATCAGCGTGTTCAGCATATAGTTACTAACCCATTATATATGGAGTTATCCAGTTGTTCAAGGTAGAGTTGCCCTGGTGTATAGGATAGAGTTACCAATGTGTTCAGTGTATAGTTATTAACCCATTAAATATGAAGTTATCCAGGTTTTTAGGGTAGAGCTACCGAGATGTTTCGGGTATAGTTTATCAACACAAAATCATTGTAGTTACCCTACTCCTTGGGTAATAGTAACCAATACAGAACTTATGGAGTTACCTAGGTGATCTGGTTATATTTACCAACCAATTACACAAAGAGTTATGCAGCTATTTATAATAGATTTACCCAGGTGTTTACGATATAGTTATAATTACCAAATCGATATAGGTGTCATGATCTCTAGGTAATAGTTACCCACCAATTACCTATGAAGTTACCCATCTATTTTTTGGTGTAGATAGTTTTTGGTGTAGTTGTGACCATGGAATGGATGTAGTTATTAACCTAGTACTTATGAGTTCTCCATGTGTTTAAGTGTAGATTTACCTACTTGTCCACCATAAAATTTATCATCCCAAAGTGGTAAACTCTTATTGTACTAGAAAATATCGAAAAGAATAATCATAAGAGAAATCCAATTTCAAGTCAAAACTAATAATTTTTATATGGTGGATAAATTATGTATTACACTTGGATAACTCGCATGTTATCAGTGTGTAACTTTCAGGTTCAAAATGATCGTCGAAACATGTCAACATCAGATCTAGTTTAAAGATATTATCGGGACTATTCCAAAGGTGAAAACAGAACCCATATCAGATAGATGGTTTAAGCTATAAATCCTTTTGTATTTTTGGATTTTGCATCTAATGCGAGACAATTTTGTGTTCTTCGCATGTATTCAAAAGAACCTCCACACAACCCCTGTATAGGGTGGGTAACTTACTACATGTTGGATACCGCACGTGTTATGGATGGTAACTTTTAAATCCAAAAAAAGTCGCTGAAACATATCAACATGGAATCTAGTTTCAAATATATCGTTGCAACTAGTCCAACGATGAAATGAATTTTCAATCGCATAAACAGTATGAGCTATAAAGTATTTTTAATGTTTGCATTTTTGCATTAAATATGATGATGTCACCATTCAACTTCTAGTACATGCACGCAACATAATATTATGAAAGATAGATGCCCGCCAAGTTTGGCTTTTTACAGAGCACCCTAAACATAGTCACATCCTTCGATAAAGGGTGCATAGAGCTCAAGGCCAGGTCCATCACGAGGATGCAGGGGGGTCTGAACTCATGAAGGGTGGTGTGGTGGTCCATCACCACCAAGACGCTCATGATGCTCCTTCTACACGTTGACGGTGGCTGCCATGGCCTTCTCTTTATTCCATGATTTTTTGTCGCCCTTCTCTATAGAAGTTGAGAAAATTTGACTTGGATGTTAGATCGGTATTGTGATAAATTATTTGTTTCGGAAGATTTGGTCAGTTTTAAGTACTTAGGGACTATCAAAAGGACAAATTTATTAACCTAGGGGAATTTACCGACCTAGGAATGGATGAGGTGACGATGGTCCTAGGTGTCAGTGGTAGAGCGGGGTACTGGCAGAGCCTGGTTATTTTTTCTCGTTGTTTTCCGTGGAATGACAACGGTGGTGAAGTCGTGCATGGTTATTTTATCCCATTGACTTTTGTGGAAACGACATTAAACACCAACAAATGATGACACAAATCTTGGTACCACATCGAATGACTCTTCATTAGTGCATGCATAGCTATCATCCCAGATATAAATCCATGTCGATTTATTCAAAAGTCAAAGATTACTAATTTCACAAAAACTAGAGAAAATATCAACATATTCGTACACTATAAAATATATTTTATGTTAAATGTATTGATTTAATTGGTATTGTAGATGTCGTCTACATACTTGGTCAAATGGTTAAAAAATGACCTTTTGTTAAATTTATACGTAGGGAGTACCTATGTTGATTTGTTGTATTAGTAATTATTTGTTTGGACACAGTCGATATTTTAAATGAATTGGATGAACTTTCTATAAGAAATAGAGTGGACACTAATGGGTTCGGCAAAGACCACTTTTTTTATGGCAGAAACATACTTCCAAGATTAGTTTTTATTCATAAATTTGTTACTTGTTTGAATTATTCACATCAAATACATGTATATTTATTAGATATTCATGAACATCTTTCATAGAGAGTAGATCATATTTGTAACAACTATGTTATGAGTTAATCCAGTATCGAAGTAGAGGGGGCATGAGTTGACCCATCATATTAGTGTGCCCCCACTTTAGCTAACCCCACCCTTACCCCCATCGGATTGGTGCAAACATCTTGACTCCGTGTGTATCTCTATTGCAGATAATTTATTGTAACAACATGTCCATCTATAGCACTCCAAAGAAAATAGAGTTCTGCATGAATAATAGAAGCACGTGTAGAGTTGTACATAGTTACTACACTGTTTACATATTTCACAACTATTGTTTCATGGAGAGTCTCAAGTATAGTATAACCAGCAGCTGGCTATATGAAATTGCCATATCGACAAGAACTATCTTTGTACAGTGGAGTTGACTCTAAGTTTGGCTATTAGTTTAGTACTTGTTGTCATTTTCACTCTTATTTATCTTATTTAATATTTTTACAGGCTACTACTGTTTTCTTACCTCTCCCATCCACATAGGCAAAAATGTCATGTCAACAGTCTTATATTCCACTATTGTACACACTCTTGCTGATCTAGTTTGGAACGACATGCATAAGTGAGCGGAGAGGAATACAAAGTATTATTTGGTTATTCCATGTTTGAATTTTTGATTCGCTTTGCTATAGATTCGATCCATATGTGGCAGTGAAATGTGATTATTTAATTAATGTTATGTTGTTTCTCTATGTATTCAAATGGCATATCATATGTGGTATATTGTTTGTGATATGTCTCACTATGTTATTAAATTCATGTTTTCTTTTAGTTTCCTGATGCATACCTACAAACTAAAGCAGAAGCAGAGAAGCAAGTGATGCATGCCAATGATATAAATGGGCTTCTTACTTGCTGCATACGTCCTGGTTCCATTTTTGGTCCTGGGGACCTGCTTTCACAAACTTTAGTTTCTTGTGCAGAAACGATGGTAAGTACATGTATATGTATATATATATAATATAATCATATTACAAAATAGAATTTAAATTTGGATATATTTATTCTCACAAAAATATATTTTCTTAAATCGTAAACATTTCCTCCCTCGTTAAGATATATAATGTGCTATACATGGTCTAGGGCATGGATCGACTAATTATTATTGTTTTCCTCATCAACATGTAAACCTTACAAACTAGGATGTTATGGAAATACTTCCACCACAAATCTGATGTTAGTATGTTCAACGGGCCAACAAGACAATTTTAAGATGGAAGAAGCCTAGATTTATGATAATCGAACTCTTTTCTCTTCCTATTCTCCACTAAAATTTCATATATATGAATGGAAAAATAAATTACGTTGACTTCAAGATTTTCAGAATATTACATACTTATGTCGATGTGTAGAAAATGAAACTCATAATATTTTCTCCTAGAATATGCCATAAAACATCGAAATTGTTCTTAAAATTTAACAATAAGGAAGTCATCCATGCAATATATTATAGCACGCCTGGGTGGAGAAGTAAAAACAATTTGTTCAAAAATGAGAAGGTAAAAATATTGATGTAATTTCTCTTGATATGCGTAAGTTTCTCGTTGAACTATAATTTTCAACAAGATAATGATTCTCGAGGAAGTGCATAATTTTTCCTAAATACATAGTAGTACAACTAAGAGCACTTGTGACTCCATTATACTCTCTTCTTATGTTGTAATAATAAATCATATGTATTAAAAATTGTACGGCAAAGCAAAGCACAAACAAAACACTCCACATTCTATTAGCAACAACCCTCTCTCTACAAAAATGTAGTGCATATTAGTTTTTTCAGAAGTCAAACGATGTAAAAGTTTTACAAAATAATGTAGAAGGATATAATAACATCTACAAAACCATATACATATAGTATGAGATCTTTTCATGATGATTCCAGTAATATAGATTTGATTATATATATTAATATATTGTTTATAATTTGTGTCAAACTTTACATGTTGGACTTTTAAAAAACTAAGATGCACTACATTGTAGCATAGAGGGAGTACCCTGGAACAAAATAGTTCACTAATTTTCAATAGTGAGATAAGCGAACAAAGCGGCTTGAACCCGCGCATGGTGGATTCACAACCCAGTGCCTTGATCCACTTGGATACATCGTAGCGAGGGAAACTAACAAAGGAGACATATTTCCAGTATTCGCACAAATATAAAATAATATAAACTTCTATCAATCTTTAACATACATGTATGAGAGCATTATAGGTAATAACTAATGTTCACATGAATCTATTATCTACCATGAGACAACTTCTAGAAAAGAAAAGTGCAGAGATCAACCCTTATTTTCTCCCACACTACACAAAAGGTTTCCTTGCACCAATTCCAACTCTAAGAGCAATGAAACCATGCTTGTAAATGTGTGGAGTGTGCTTAAAATTAATGTACCTATAACAACCATAGTCTGAATTCATGTACGCTATACCCTTGAATAGGTAATATTTTAATAAAATCAATAACTTTTTGAGCTTTATTCCGGAGTACCTGACCTAGCGTATTCTTGTAGTTCATTGTTGGTTATGGAAAAAATTGCGATGATTTTGTATATGTTGAGAATGTGGTGCATGGTCACATATGTGCTGGAAAAACTCTTTCAACAAAAGTGGGTGCAAAGATGAGTGGAGGCAAAGTATGTATTTGTTGCGGAACTTCCAAATTGACTATCTCCATTATTACTCGATAACATTTTTACTTTTTTCAGGTTTACTTTATAACTAATATGGAGCCAATGAATATGTGGGACTTTTGTTATATGCTTTTGGAAGAACTTGGATACAAAAGGTGATATTTTTTATTCTCTCAAAAATATAAACTAGGAATATTTGTTTGTTTTATTTTTTATATTCTTGTTAACAAAAATACAAAGCCACAAATATGTTGTTATACTACTTTCATGCTTATAACAAAGAAAGTTCACAATGATCTCGAGGGTGATGTCACATGTTCCTATATTTACAGAAAATCATTGTCATACTGGTCACACATATAGTAGAACAATGGGGGTAATGGGGTTATTAATCTTGTACTCATACCAAGGGTCTCATTTGGAATGAAATACATTGTTTTGAAAAAAAATAGCATTAGGTACCACGAATGGTGTACGTAACTAGTCTTGTAAACATCTAATATGATGTCTTTTAACAAAACCAACACATAGCAATGTATACAAAATTGACTACATTACGATGAAAAAGTTGCTCTCGTGAGGTCTAGTAGACAAAACCCTTTCTTGAGGCATTGTTCTAATGTACATGTTATTTTATTTATGTAATAATAAATAAACCATGTTTGGCCATTATAGTTTTTGAATAATAATTAATTAAGAAACGTTTTAGCAAGTCTGGTTGATGTAGTTTTCTAGTTAAAAAGGGTAATATTATGCTCCTTATAAGAATAACACCTCCTGGAACAAATTATATAGTTTACTTACATTACTATGTTGCAGAAGATTCAGAATGAGGATACCCGGGTATCTTGCCATGCCAATAGCATGTGTCATAGACTGGAGCTACGACAAATTATTCTCTCCATTCAAAATATGTCAACCTCGCATGCTAGTAACACCAACTACTATTAAGTACATGACGCTCAATCGAACATTCAGTTGCAACAAAGCCATCGTACAACTTGGCTACAAACCAATAATCTCACTCAAGGTTGGTACTTCAAGCCCATAAGTTAGGTTTCACTATCTAAATTTTAAATTTTATGGATATACTAACACACTTTTATGTACTTTGTTAGGAGGGTATAAAAATAACTAAGGAAGCCTTCAATCAATGTAGAGCATGAGATTTTCACGCTGATTTTGAAATACGAAAGGTGCACATGTCAAGAAATGTACACTATTTCATCAGAACAAGTCTTTTTAATTTGAACATGAATAAACGGTTATGCATCCTATTTGGTGAACCATATTTCTTCAGGTTTAAAGGAAGCTTTTTAAAATGCGAATTTCCACCAATTATTGTATTTTTAATTTTTACCACTTCTATTAATTAATAAGAAAGAACACTGATGATGGGGAAAGTTAGGAAAAATATGGTGGTGAAGACGTCAATGTTCTAGTTATAACACCCCAGACACTCCCGGACCGGAGCCTCGAGATGTGCTCGAGACCGGATTAGAAAAACTATATCGTTGATGTGTAAATGCTTTAGAGTAACCCCATATATCAACGTAAGTCTTTGTAGCGCACTTTGTTCTTACTACGCACCTTGGAAAACTTCCTAAGAGTTCATCCATTCCTAAATTACTTCCGACCACACTTAACTAAAATATTTTTGTGTACAAAGATGGATATTCACTTACAAGGAACAAAATGAGTACTACACTTTGCACGAGTAAATTCCTCCACTAGGTTAAATCAAATTAAATCACATGTAACACTTACATATATATTTACTAGGTTGAATCATATTAAATCACCTGTAACGGTTACATATATGTTTACATACGAGATTTAGGCTACTTCACTAGCTACATAAACATAAGGATTGTGCATTATTCACCTTGTATTCTTGCCTTCACGCGATACATTGTACACCCTCCATCCAAAAAATATGTCTTATACTTGTCTATATTCGCATGTATCTAGATACATTTTAGTGTACATATACATGTGAATCTACACAAATCAGCAACATCATTTTCTGTACGGAGGAAGTACCAGTTGTACAATTTTGCACGGGCTTGCCATTTTGCACTTCTCTTATCACTAAATAATCATTTGTGTAGTGCTAGCATGGTATCTAGTTCAAACAGTAAAATTTCACACTGCCTTGGAGTTATTTCCTGCCAGTAGAGATAGTGCAGAATAGTTATGCAACTGACTTCAATGAATGAAAAGGTGTGTAGGATTATGCGACTTCAGTTATGTTGTTTCAGCAAAACTTAATATAATCAATAGAAAATATAGAAAATATATGAGAGCTATATTATTTTTTCTTTATATCTTTACTAATAATAGAGAGTTGGTATTGGTACATCACTATGAACATCATACATTGGAGCAGTCACAACCATCAAATCATTCTCAAACATATCGATCAAACATTAAAAGAATCATAACCATCCGATGACATGCATGTGAAATACATTTCAAACCTCATCTAAATAAATTCAAAAGAATTAATTGAAATTGGAAATAAAAAATTAGAATTTTAAAACAAATAATCGCATGCGCATGGTGCACCGGTACCATAAATCAGGGAGCGAAAAAAGCAAATAATCGCGTCCTTGGTTTGGGCTCCTTCCTTACCGTAAGCTAATTAAGTGCCATATATGCTCCCGTGATCAAGGAGCAAATTAAAAATCTGACCGCCTTGGATTTTACTACTCCCTCCATCCTGGTTTAAAGGGCATATATCGGAAATCAAGCAATCCCCAAATCCCCTATCTTTTAGGCATAATAATCATTTAATTTCAGAGGAAGAGCCAATTAGAGAATTAGTGAGAGCCAAATTAGTCCCCAAACAAAAGAAGTCTAGGACCCATAGATTTGCTATATGTGACCTTTTTTGAGAGTACGCGAAACCGTAGCTTAATTTTATAGAATGCAGCAAAAAAATGTACAAGAAGGGATCACTAGTGTGAACACTAGGACCACACACACTCCACACAAAAAAAACACTACTCTCTCCCCTAATCTGGTCTCCTACTCCTACACGTTCCACATGCCTGATGGGCAAGTCTAAGAAGGTGTAACTCCTTCAGGATGACAGTTGTGAGTCCGATGGTAGCCTATTGTCTCTGCGGGTTGTTAAACACCGACGTGTTTATGTTCTTCCACAAGGCATAGTCAGCCATGCACACTAACCCATCAAACCACCTCCTCTCCTTCCCTCCAAAGCAATTCCTCTGTGTCCTCTGTGTCACCCACCAATCCGTGATGTTATCCTCTCGCGTAGGCATCCCAAAGTTTGTGCCTAGCGCCTGTCCACAACAGTGTGAAACCTCCCTAGCAAATACACACCGCAGAAGGATGTGCTCCGCGATGTTTTCCTCATGTAGACACACAAAGTAACAGGACGATTGTGTCTGCGCCCCATGACGAAATCTCCGGTCAGATGTTGAGGTCCTATGCTGGGCAACTAGCCACATGAAAAACTTGCCTTCGGGGGTAGCCTTGCTCTTCTAGATGGCCTCTCCAAGCTCAAATCGCTCGTGCCCCAAGAAGAGCATGGCATACGTGGATTTAGCCAAGTAGGATCCGGAGCTTGCCCACGGTCAGCTGAAGATATCCGGGCTATCCACATCCTGGCTCACTCCCCTGACTGCCAGCCAAAGCGCTAGGCATTCCATTACCTCTCTGCGGGCTATAGAGCCCGGTATGTCTAGGAGCCAGCAATTAGCTGCTAGCCCTTGCTCAACTATCATTGAGTTGCAAACCCAAGTACTGACTATGAGCGAGAGACCTGGCGCAAAGCCTGGCACCGTTTCCCCAGCTATCCATCGGTCATGCCAGAAGAGCGTACTCTTTCCATCTCCAACTTGGATGCGAACCAGGTTGTCGAAGGCCTCCCTTGCTTCGACATCCTTTGGCATCGGAAGCCCCTGCCAGGGATTGATCGTGTTCGTCCTCTGAAGCCACTTCCATCGAATCCTTAGTGCCAGCCCTTTCCGTCTCATATTTTTTATGCCCAAACCCCCGAATTCTGGTGGGTTGTAGATCTGGTCCCACACCACTAGATGTTGTCCGCCATGAGCTCTCTCCTTGCCAGCCCAGAAACAACCCCTGCAACTCTTCTGAATCTCCTCGAGTAGCCAAGCTGGTGCTTCCATACTTATTAAATGGTGAATCGGCCTAGCCACCATGACTGCCTTGACAAGCACAAGTCATCCTGGTCTTGCAATAATACCTTTTTGCTAAGCAGGTAGAATCCCCATAGCCACATCGAACATGGGCTGCCATTGGGCCATTGGGCTATACGTAACCTTTAAACCGGAACTGAGGGAGTAGGTGGTGATGGTAACCTAGTAGGTCGCACAATTTTCGTCTGTTCTCTAAATTTCCATCCATCGTTTGTGGATCGGAGTGGACTATTTTCATATTGTACGATTAAAAAACCCGGATTGATCGGTCACCTGTCTCGTGTAGAAATATAATCCCTCCGTCCAGAAATAAGTGACTTGCATTTGTCTAAATTCGGATGCACCTATAAAGTAAAACGTATCTAGGTACATACAAATTTAGACAAATCCAAGTCACTTATTTCTGGATGGAGGAAGTATCACTTTTCGGATCGAACCAAAAGGGTTGGGGTTTATTTAACATCTCAGGTTGAAGTTTAGAGGGTTACACGACGATCAAGTCACATGGAAGAGTTATAGTCCTAGTTATACTATAGCTTAAACCTGAGCAAAAGCGAGCTATCTGAGACCATATATCCGTGCGCGTGTTTTTGGTCATCTATTCTTCACTCTGAGGCATCTCAATCGTGCAGTTTCAGGTGTTGACCGAAGTCTTACGAGCTGGTTCCTCCCGTCCCTGCCCCCACCCCATCTCAATCCCGTTCCCCTCCACCCGAGCTCCCGCTCGTCCCAGCCTCTCCTTCGTCTCCCCCAGCAACCTGCGCCGCCCCCTTCACTCCCGAGATCTCCCTCTTATCTCCGCTTCCTCCGCCCCCTCCACTCACGAGGCCACCGCCTCCCGCCTAGCTCCCGCATCTAGCGTCGGTCATCTCTGCTTCCTGCCTCGAACTTTCCCAGTACCGATTCAACATCGCCCCTGACCTCACGCACCTGTCCGCTGCCACGCTTTGCTGGTGGTGAGGAAGATACGGAGAGGGTGATCGCGTGGGATGGTGGGTGAGAGAGAGAGAGGGGGCGACGCGGGTAGAGACGCTCCTATGTGGGACTATGCTAATACGTTGCATCATCCTCACCGCTCTGACTGGAAAAATCAGGGACGGATGGCGGAAAAAAATAATTGAAAAGGATAAGGCTCGTGAGGCATGCGATGGCGTGACGTATAGCGATTGCACAGAAAATAGAATCTACAGTAACCAAACGGAAGAATCACTGAACAAAAAGAGGTGAGCGCTAAAATACGGGAAATGATCGTGCCTTGCGAGAAACGGTCGTGTTTCATGTCACTTCAACAATTAACATGCATGTATTCCTGAAACAAAGAAGAACAAGCTGATGTTGGGCCCTCTTAGACTTTGTAACTGAATTTGTTTATGAAGATATTAGCATATTTCGAGAATACATGAGATGCTTATGTAAATTGATACATGTTTTACGGTGTTCTACAATTTCTACATGAGTTAATAAAAAATTTAGTGCCCTTGACTTCGAGCATGCTCTATGATTAATGAACAAGCGGGTTCCATCTACTAAGTGGATCCAAAAGAAATTTTATAACTTGTATTTTTCATTTTGATGTACAACAATTATTAAACTTGATTATATATTAGATTTGCTTTTATCGTAAAGATTCATAGCAACTTTTAGGCATACCTTCTCATTTAAATTTTATTAAACCAGTGAATAATTTGAAATATATCAAATATAACTCCTGCATAGAATTAGTATATGTAATTTGATTTTCTATATTGACTAAACTAATCATTTAATAATCCATCCACTTATAAGTGTTGAATATAAAGTTGTGCTTTCCTTTGGAACTCTGCAATCTAAATAGTTGCAAGCATCGATTTTGAGGCAGTCGAACAAGGTTACCGTGATCTTCATAAGTTAGCTTGTTTGGACATTATTATTTTTACCTTAATCATGTAACATGCCAGTTTGTTGTGGTACTGGACTTGGTCTATTGCTCGATGTATTTTTTAAAATTTGCTCAATGTACCTTTTGTTTACTTGAAAAAATATCGGTATCTTTATGTTGCTTATGGGCTTCAATCAAAATAAGGGCCCGCTTCTTGCGTTTAAGGTCAGATCCCTCAGTTTCAAACATGTCTAACACGTAAATGACACATTTTTTTACCGATTAAAACACTCAACCCCGCACAAGCTCATATATTTAATTTATAATAATACAAATAAAACAAAATGTGTTACAGCAGTGAATAAAACACACTTAACAAAAATAATAATATGGACCGAAGGAAATAGATACATATGAATCTATATAAAATTGAGACAGTTAATATGAATCGGAGGAATACTTCTACGAATGATGCATGCCCGTACAGTGGCGTTGCTGACGCTCACGAGATAGAGCTGAGCAATGATGTGTGGTTACGTCCACCACATGCACTCGGGATTGTAAGCATCGATGTTTTTCTTTGGCTCCCATAGATTCACATCTAGCTGGTGCTTCTCATCCTTGCAGCAAGTTAGCGAAGATGACCAGAGAAATTAGTCATCGCTTTGTGACCGCAAATTGGTTCGGTGACTAGAAAAATTCAAGCTGGACGTTCCAAGTTGTCATTCAAAATTACACTCCCTCCTTTTTAAATACTCAGTAATTTGGATTTGTCTAGATTTATATGTATGTATGTAATTATATTAAACGCGTCTAGGTACATTCGAATCAAGCCAAATCCAAGTCACTTTTGGAATTGAGTGAGTACTAGTATCAAGTTTCAGAGAGAATATAGGACCAACAATACGACCTGCATCGGAGATTTGAAATGTCCTACACGTATATGCACCGTGAGAGCCCATTGTGGTTGATAAGTGATGAATATTGGACTTTCCTTTTTTATCACGTGCTATTGCCGAAGGTGACGGTAACAATAGTAGAGTTCTGTTAAATATTGATACTCACGTCGGTCCATATTAATGGGTTCAACTTTATCTTAACTAGGAAGGTGGCTCTCGCAAATGCGAGGACAATGTCTGATTATGTCAAAAACATTTTATCTTTTAATAGAAACTTATATCACGCGACAATAACTAACATAATTTTATAGTCATAGTAAATACAATATCACTTGTGCGGGAGATAGTTAATTTTCCCATAGAAAATAACATATAAATGACTATATGTTGTTTTCTCACGTGTTCTTATTAGATAAGGATGTATAATAAAACTTATATTGCATGGCAAGATGCAGTTTTTATTTGATGTTACGTTACTGTATGGTTAAAATTCAAATTACACCCACCTATTTTGATCTATTTTATATGTGTTATGTGTAAATAATAATTTCTCGCTCGATGATGTCTATCTATAGTTACGAAGATCAATTTGCGATCGTGTACTCTTATATAGATATATCGCCAATAGGTTTAATGAAAAAACTATTGGTTGTGTTATCAGCTAAATATTTTGGTCTGCCGTGATACTGTCTAGAAGAATTCTCTATATTTATGCATTCATCATATGTGGTATCACAAAACAGTATAATAATTTGATCTGGTGCTTGTGTTAATATTTAAGATTTATTTAAAACTTAAATTGGATAGAAAAAATATTATTTGTTTGTATAACCGTAGGGAAACAATAAGTGAGAATTTCTATCATATTTTTTTTGTAAATCAAATGATTTCTTCATTAGTCCCTCAACTATAAAATAAAGGCAAAATTTGCAATAGGACACTGTTATTTTTTGTCATTTGCTGAAACACACTGTACAATTATGTATTTTCCAGGGACCATTACAATTTTGTGGCACATTTGCCAGAACACACCACACGGCCAGAAATGGAAAGTTTTGTCACTTTTGTCCGGGTGACCATGTTATGGCCGGGTTTGAAAAAAATGTGTCAAACTTTTCATTTTTAGTTGTGTGGTGTGTAGTGGAAAATGTATCACAACCTGACAAAGACACAATTGGCTGGTGTGTTTTAGCAAATACTAGAAAATAACGATGTCCTATAGCAAATTTTCCCTAAAATAAAACATTCTCCATTTATTCTAAGTTGTCATGTCATAGATAGAGACAACATCTCCAAGACTAAAATATGTTCATTTATAAGTATATTAGGAATAATGGAATTTCCAAATATTTTTGCCACCAACATAAATATTTAAGTCTAACCATCCAGCACTTTACACATAACAATCTGGTTGCCTATTCCTATTATCTACACAACAAATGGTAGGCTTGCCCAAGATAATTTATTACCTATATAGTTGGATATATCTGTTATAAAATAAAACAGGGGAATTTTGAACTAATTCATGACCAACACACCCTCAAGCTTCTGGTTCACAAATAAATTTTTCTTCATATACTCATATCCCGATGCTCAATAAGGAGGGTGCACAATTTTTTGTGTATCGCTCCTCAAGAATATCATATGTTTTCGATATAAATTTTATACAAAGTCTTTTTTGAAGCGAATTGAACTCATTTGTAAATGGAAAAATCATCTAAAATCTTACTTTCAGCCCTACAAAATCATCAGCCACCACTGTTCTGAAGACATTTAGTAGACTGATAATACTATCCAAAATTAATTTATAACTATATGTGTATGATTTGATGCTTCCACGTTGCATATTAATTTTAGTATACTTAAGGAAACATTTTTTTTGCCAAACACAAGCTCTAAATCATAACAAATCTTGCGGACATTGTCTGGATTCGAAAGTTATATACCGGTCATAATTGTAAGTCGTGGTACATAGACCATTGAGCCAAAACTAAGATGGACGGAGTAATAGGTTATGAAAAATAGATATTATAGTCTTTTTCGGTGGACGGACTCGGCTAGACGATTTTTCTGCTAATAGACTCTGCTTGCTTTCTCATTTATTTTAAAAACAGACTTGTATGTTCTTGGAATTTTTTTCTTTGCACGTTTCGTTCCACACGCTTTTCAAGGAAAGATAGGAAATCCAAAGGTATAATAGGCGCATACCCCAGCTTGCTCCTCAGCGATTAGGGCATATGGGCAGTTAGATCAAGCTCCTAGGGTGGATCTGGACCGTAGATTCTCGTTTAGCCTTATTTGCCCTCGTCGCTTGGTTTGCTACGGGCACTCGTAGTTGCACACGGATGTGTTTGCCCGCACACTACTACACACTACTAATGTGTTTATTGTTTCAGGGCCCGCTTGTTAGCTTCTATATTTTTCACTTTGAGGTGATTTAGCTTGGGACCCCGGGTTGTAGAGTAAGATTGGAGACGCTTAATTTGCCCTCACTCCTGCCATATCAATGCCCTGATTCACCCACGCCAGCCTCACGGGAGAAAACCCTAGCTGCCTCCCACACCCGCGCCCTCCCTCTCCTCGATCTCCGCTGGTCGTCCGGCTTCACCTTATCCAGCCCCGTTCGGCAGCAGCGCCGTCTCGCGCCAGCGCGGGAGCAGCAGTGTCGGCTGCAGCGGCAGCCATCCTCCCATGCCCCTTAGCTCCTGGCTTCTCTGCTCCATCCTCGCCACCGAGCCCGCGCGTTGTGCCTTGACGCTGGTCAAGATAAGCGTGGCCGCCGCGACCGGATCGCACACGGCGGCGCGGGACGCGCGGGCGCGCGCACGCGAGGGACGGGCGTGGGGGTGCGCGGGCGCAGCCGGACGGCGGCGGAGCTTGCAGTGGTGGCGCGGCAGAGGCGGAGGCTGGGTGCCCACGAGGGCGCTGCATGGCGCGGCCGCGGCGGGAGTCTCGCGGGAGAGCTTGCTGCGGGCGATGGGCGCGGCGCGGCGAGGGAGGACGACGCAGGCGGGCACGCAGAGGCAAAGGGATGCGCGCGCGGCGGCGGGCGCGGGCTCGCAGTCTTGCTCGCGGCAGACGAAGGTGCTGCAGCGGCGAGGACATGCGCACGAGAGCGGACGGGAAGGAGGCGCGCACGGGCGCAGCGCACGCGCGGGAGGAGGACGGGCGAAGGTGCTGCTCCTGGGGAGAGGCGCACGCACGGGCAGAGGTCGCCGACACGCAAGGGCACACGCGAGCGCGAGCGCGCGGAGCCTGCTGCAGGGAGGAGAAGGTCGCTGGGCGCACGGACGGGTGAGGGAGAGCTTGGGCGCGCGCTGCCATGGCGGCGGACGGACGGGCCGTGCTGCCACATGTGTGGGCGCGGGAGGCTGCCGGAGGCGCACGTGGTCGTGCGGCCGAGCCACGGACGGCGCGAAGCCGCCTGGCAAGGAGGACGCGGGCAGTGGCTACCACCCTGGGACCATCGCCGTCGTGCTCGCGTCGAGGCGGCATGGGAACTCGATTTGAGGAATACAGGTCCCCACTCTCTCTCTCTCTCTAATTTCTGGTACGTGTTTGCTATGGTTTCCATTTTCTGTCTATCATATAAGGTGTTTGAGAAAAATACAATCAAGTTTCTTTCAATAGATTCTATTCTTACTGACATGAATCTTCTTATCGAGGCTAGCAAATGAGAAACCAACGTCACATGCAAATTTCAGTAGCCTCTAATGTTTCTACACGCTAAGAATAATTCCTTCTGTAGCTACAACTTGCACGGTAAGAATAATCAGGTAGATGTCATGCTTGTGTGATTTATTTGTGACTGAAACTTTTCAAGTTGTGTTCAGTCAGCCATTTTTTGATTGTATTATTGTCTCACCTTGGTCATTTTCTTTCTAGCGTTTTGAGAAGGGTGATCTCTACAATGGTTGTACTAAAATGAAGTTTGCGGTGTAGCTGAGCTGATGTCTTTGCTAGTCTGCACTCATTGAAGGATCTTATCTAGCCTGGCTAGATACCTGGGATTGGTTCTACTTGAAGTGAAGGGAAAAACTACAAAAACAAGTATTTCTCCCGGTTTCAGTCAGAATCATCTTTTTGAGCTTATCGTTTGGTATCCATACATCACTTTGTTGTACTTATCCTTAATCCACCCTGGCTTCACTACTCTTGTGCATGTGCTGTAGTTTCTTCTTCAAATACCCTTATTTTTACTATAATGGATTATGGTGCTTTAATATGTCTAATGTTTGTATATTGTATACAGGTGAAAGTGCCAACAAAATTATACAGATAATAAAACCATGTTGTCATTGGAATATATAAATATACTCTTTTTAGAGTGTGGTCTGCTAGAACCGTCATTAATTTTAATTATTTTTGGCATTTTTATCTAACTAATGAGATTGCATATTCTTATGATTTTGGCAAAATGCTACTTCTGCTAGACTTGTAATCCAGTTTCCCATGGTTCTCGGCATTGTATTTCTGATTGTGGTAAATGAATCCTGTATTTTTGTTGCCATCAAGAGGGTTACGTGGCCAAGGGTGTCTATCGTTTTAGTGGAATTTATTTTCTGTAAGTACTTCTCGAAGAGTAACCATCCTGCTGTATGTTCTAACATGACGCGCTAACTTCCTTGGTTAATTTTGCACAGTGGCTTTGTAAGCAACAAGTACTCCAGGTCAGCTGATCTCTTCACCCCGACTTCTTATTATCTTCGTACTACCTTGAGACTTCGATTCCCGTGTTCGTATCTACAATCAGCTAGGTATAGCCTGATCTCGGTTGCTTTATCCATAGAGAAGGCTTCGGTAATAGATCGATTGTAATTTTCAGCCCCTCCGGTTCAGAGACTACTAACATTGTGCTAGAAATCATGGATGCAGGGTTGTAGGCCTGCCTACTGGCTTGGAGAACATTTAGTTGAAACTGTTTTCAGGTGCAGTGGACTATAGCAGCATGGTCAGGACTGATTTAGAAAACTTAGTTAGCAAGATCTAAAGAAATACTGAAATGCCAAGCAAACTACATATGATATTTCGGTATGAAGATGTTTTAGATCTTCTAAGCCTTTTATTTCCAATTGATGCATGTCTCTTAAACGCTATATGAATAGTGTGCCCTACTGGCTAGATTACTTTCCTCCCTTTGCTGTCACCATACCATGTACATAGGTGACATTCTTTAAAGTTTATGTTCAAGTGGAAGAACTAATTAATCAAAAATTAGACTTATGCAAGCATAGATAATCAGTACTGTTTTTTTTCGGTTGATAGACTTTTATATTGTGGCCATGGTCCTCAGCGTCAATAATAAGTTCAACCGAAGATGCAAGGATTTCAGTTAGGTGACGGGACCCAACGGCTGCTTTCCGATGGACAACTCCTCCATGTTTGAGTATATAACGAGGTATTTCTTGCTTGGTATATTAGCTAATTGGTTAAATTTTGTACCTAGCAAGCACATTTAATCCATTCCCTGATTACCTTTTGTATCTTACATGCAGATGTCACTGAAAGCGCCTCTTTGTCAAAACAGTAACCATATTGAAATCATGGAGCCCAAGTATGTATTGGCATAACAACATGCGCACATAAGGTGGGGGCACACTTCCGCTATTTATTCACTCGTTGTAGAATAATGTTGGTGCTTGGGTTTTGTCATTATTGGTTTTGAGCAGTTAGAAGAACTTTCTCATGCATCTTTCGTGCATATGTCTCCCTGATGCACGCACCCTGTTTGTACCTGTCTTCTTCTTGCTTAGTTGGTGGCAGTCAAATAGGCCAAGCGTTGTTTCTCTAGAGTAGGGCTCTTTAGTTAGCTTTAGTTCTGAAGCTGCTAAACCTTTATTTTCTACACAAGGCTCTTTGGTTTCATTTGCTTCAATAGAACCAGGGAGAAAATCCCTTTCAGTCTAAAAAAAATCTCAAATCTGAAGCAAATCTTCCCAGTGGGAAGTTGACCATGGTTTCTGTTTGTTTATGCATCTCTCCTTTTTGTGTATGAACATATCCTAGCTAGGCCAGCAAAGCCTTTCATGGATTTATTGCAAGAGAGTGGTTTACTACCTTAAGAACACTTTGTTGCTAGAAGAAGGGCTACCTTCATGGTTTATGTGAGACCTCAAATATATTTTATCAGCTGTCATCAGTAGAAAACTATTATGATAAAAATCATTGTAGTTTATGATTAGTCATGTTAAGTTCCGATAATCATAGTGGCCTTCTGTAAAATGGTATTGTTCTCTTGATTTCAACTAAACGAGACCCCCTCCTTTTGTCTGTATAACGATCACATGCATATATATTTAAATTTGTTGCTTTTGCTGATTATTTGCTAATAATATCTTCCTGCAGACCATACGACCATTAGTGATATAAGTTGGCATGTGAGGCGTTGGCATCGACATCAGTGATAGGAACTTTCTTCCCAGGTTTGCCTTGACTTCCGATTTTATATATGTTATATCTCAAACCTTGCCATCTAGGATTTCTAGAGGTTTAGTTTTTTATTACTTGCTTGCCGACTAATAATAATGGTCCCTTCATTTTGTTGCTTTTGGCAAGATATTTTTTCTTTCTTGTATGTACCTTTTAAGTTCACTATCTATTCCATCTTTTCATTTCTTTTTGTTGCTTGGTTTTTTATACACCACCTACTGTTAGAAATAGTGGCTTTATTTCCAAGATGATTCTGCAATCTCACATTATGTATTAATAATAATCCTACCTATGTTTATGTCTAAAGACATAAAAAATAGAAAAGCTTCATGGTGCCCTATAAAAGGAATCATCACTCATCATATGTACAATTTTAGCCTTCAAATTGGTGTTTACGAAGCACCACATTCAAGCAAAAAAATTATTTAAGAATGTGATGGACTCCCTTTGTTCTTGCATACTAGGCGTTTGATGGTGGTTAGCCTGCTTGGCACTAATATGGATTTTGTACAACCTGGTACTCAATTTACTCAGTGTGTAACCACTTCATTCTTTACGTCAGAATACAAATATAGGATCAGTTATTTCTTACTACGTGAATTCTTAGTGTTGTAATGGAGGCAAGAAAGTTCTACTGAAATTCTTTTAAAATAACCTTGAGTAAATAAAGTTTATTATACTAATGTTTAGCCTTATTAAGATCATTGACTGTCACAACATCTCCATCAAAATAGGATGTTAAACATGCGACAACGCCCTCTTAGGTAGCTGACTGTCATAAAAATAGATGCAATTGTCCTAGAAAAATATATTGGAAGATGAAGGACGACTTTGAATCTCTGATGAATGCCGCCTGCTTCTGAAGAATAGAAAAAATAAGAGCTTATAAAAGATGGGATTCCTTCATAGACCTGCCTCCAATCGGATCAGTAAGATTGTTTCTCTCCAGACTCTGACCTGGATACTACCCTCTAACTAAATATTCTCGAACCTCAGACATTGACCGGCTGATGGGCACATATCCTTAGAACTCAATTTTAGACTCTGAATATCATGGATTAATGGATAGAACTTGATCGGTAAATAGAGCTATGGTACAGAGTCAATCATCTACAGGGAAAGAATAGTTCTCTTATTGACCTTGGATCAGTACCATATTGTTGTCCGTTCTCTCCGGTGTCTGCCTCAGTGGGTGCTATATTGTTGTCTGTTCTCTCCACTGATCAGTGTATGTAGTACTAATTTTTTTACTGGTGTACGGTTTATTTTACCACTAGGTTGCTTCCTATGTTGATGATTTTTGTCCTATCAGCTTCTGCTTGACCTGTTGTGCACATTTCTCATCTTTGCATTGTCTTACAAACAGATTTTCTTCGAAAAAACTGTTCCACCTAGCAGGTCAGAAAACCCTCTGGAACTAGGTACGTGTATACAAATCAGATGCCACATGCTATTTTGTATAGAATGGGCATTCCTGTAATCTGCTATGATGTCCTTCATTGTGTTATACAACGATGCCAAAATTATCAAGGATTCATCCATGCAGATGGCCCTGTTCCAAGAGTCACCTTCTCATGTTGCATCAGAAGAGGTAGTTTCCTGCATGTTAAGCACATTTATTTGTGTATAATCCTAAGAAGTCCCAGATTAGAACTAGGTAAATCTAAAAGAGTCCTTCCGTTTTCTTATGCCCAACTTTTGGATATTATTGAAAGTTGTGGTCAAGGTTATATGGTGAACCAGGTCTACCATCATTTGATTTCTTTACATTTTCCCTTTTTTAGGAGGTAATGGTCTAACTAGCAATTGCTGGAAAAAGTGTCATCGGTAGGATTTGAATCTGCTACCTACACCCATGCCCCAAACACCCGCCTGAGGCAAAACACCACCTCTACTAAGCTTCGTTTTTTACTACAAAGGTAAATGCTCCATATGAGATTCGATATTTTTCTGAAATTAATTATTTATTAGATGTTTTTTGGTCGCTATTGAACAAGTCAGTTCACCTGTTCACTCGATGGTCTGGTTTTCAAAATTGTGGGTTAAATAGGTCTACCATATGTTTTACCTGTAGAGTTAATGATTATGAATAAATGATTGTCCAAACATCACATACAGGAAGAATAGGACCATCTCACACATCAAACAGATCCAAAGGTGCCTCTTGTATAGACTGCAAAACTATTGGAAAGACAAATCAAGAAAGCAAAGGGAAAGCAGAGACACGACCAATCCAGCAGCGTAAATGATAACTAAATAAGCAAACAGAGCCTTACCATCGCCATGCCGATAAATCTAACGTCTAACCCCTTTTATATCATTTGTCACACCATTTGTCGCTAAGGTATGCATTTATTTCCAATGGCTATGCATTACATTTTCTTGTGGGATAACATTCGATCACTAACAATTTGGCTAAATTGTTCGGTGTGAGAGCACATGCTTATTTTTCTCTGTAACTGAACACCACCCTTGTATATTCTTGCGTAGAAATCCTGGACTAGGTATCGACAAATTCAGCACTAGGAATCCTAAATATAAACCTCATTACTATCAACACATCTTTTTGTCTTCATATCGCCATTAAATTATAATCTGATTTGAAATCGTCTATCAAATTTAAGCATTGATGCAGCCATCCATTTGGTAAATCCTAAAAACCAATTATCGCCTGCTTACTTATAATCACTAAATTGGCTCAAATTCAACAGGATTGTGCGCCAAGGCGATGCTGAGAAAATCGTTTGTCTGATGGTGAGAAAATCTCCAAAATTTACTTCACCGTGTGCTAGGTATCCAGTCATTTTGTTATTCTAGCAGCTAAACATGATATTGAGTCACTTTTCGATCTTCTCTTCTGATCAAATCGTTGTCCTTGCTTATGACAGTATTTACATCATGTGTCTCCTTCGTGCAAGCTTAAGAGAGACACATTAAGTAGTAGTTCGGTACACACCAAAAGATCATACTTCACTGTCAACACAATGACTATGAACTTCTTATTTTTTCGACTAGAACATTATTTAGTGTACTGTTCTATTCTGATGAAAGGATTCACCTGTCATTTTGCTGATCAGTTCACTCTGCTTAGATGCTTAATTTACCTGCATCAATTAGAACCTCAAACTTCATGATCAGTTCAATTTGCCATTATTTGTTGTGCCTTCGTTTCTATACAAACAATGTCATAATATCTTTGCCATTTCATGGTTACAGCTTCATGAGAATATTGGTGCTCCAGCCACTGGGGGCTATGCTCAAGGAGTTGAATCTTCCGAGTCCCAAGTACGAAAGCCATGCTATTGGAGGATCTATTTTGAGACAAAAGTGCTATTATACATTTCTGTGCAATTCCTCCAACTACGCAACCTCACTCGATCTTGGATTACCTGGGGGACACCTTGGAGGAAGCAACAAATATTGCTGCGATCCAGGTGATCAAATACATGAAGAACAATGAGAGTAAAGTGCTGAAAGACTATAGCTATGCTAAGCTGCAGAAAGAGAAGGTGAACAGAGCTCTTGGCCGCCAGATGGAAACAAAGAACTTGAAGCAAAGACAAACAGCCGGCGAATCCCTAGAAAATTCAAAAAGACACATGTATTCTTCGTTTTCTAATGCTCATTCAAGATTGTTTTTTTCATCGTTATATATAAAACATAAATTAATTTAAATTTTACGGGGTCGTGCGCCAAGGCGCATCCCTAAATCTAGTATATATAAGATGTGACAAGCCATGTACGTTTTCTGCCCCTGCAACACTCAGCCCACTTCTTTGGTTACCTCCCTCCCCTCCCGGGTCGTCCGCGCGGACGGCTCCGGAGGTCCCCAATCCCTAGTTGTCCTGGCCGTCGCCGCCGCCGATCCCGGCGGTGGTGGTGGCGCCTGGCCGTCTAAGATGGGCAGGAGGAGGGGCGCTTCCCCGGCGGCCTGCCCTACGCGCGGAGGGCGGCTGGTTTGGGGGCGCGGGGGCGACGCCATGAGCGTGCGCTCGTGGCTAACGAGGGAGCGAGGCGGCAGAGCTATGGCGGGCGCTGGCGGCCAGGCGCGGCACCGAACCGGCGACGTCTGCATGGGACATGGATCTGGATCCGTTCCAGGCTGGCCACGAGGCATGGCAGAGCTGGCATCAGGATCTCGGGGCGGCGCTCAGACCTCGCTGGTCCGGGTCCTGCAACTGCCTAGATCTTCTCTATGTCCGGAGTCCAGTCGTTCGTTGTTTGGCTTTTGGTTATTCAACCTCCTCCTCGGTTGCAGGCGGGTGGCGAGGGGGCTGCCGGCTCGGCTTGAATAAAGGGGGTGGTCCTCGGATCTCTCTCGCACCAAGACGAAGATCTAATTGATGAGAGTCTTTATTGATCTGGTCGGAGTGTCTGGTTCCGGAAGGCTCCGTCGGCGAACTTCCATGGGCGCATATGCCTGGAGCTTGCTGGATCGGAAGGAATTCGGTCATGCGCACCTGTGTTTTTTGCTGGCCATTTGGTTTCAGTGGGAGCGTGGTGACGCTATGCTACCTAGCTACCTTTACCATCATGCGACATGTCTTTGACGATACATGGTGAAGTCAGATGCGGAGAATGTCATGAAGGCAGAGACATGTGGGCGAGCTATGGTGGATTAAGTCTTTATGGCAATGAGGATCTGGCTTGGATATCTGTGACTCGCAGCAGCATCTGTTAGAGGGGACGACATCACAGGAGGAGTTCACAATCTTATCTTGCAGGGTGAAAACCCAAGGTCTTGACTTTATTGGTTGTGCCTGGCAATGGCCTTGCAGAAGGCATTGCTTTGCGAGCGAGGACTTTCTCTAGGGTGAAAACCTAAGATCTTTGATCGGATGATGATAGTATTTGTGCACTGTTTTCTTCTTGGAGGCGTCGCTTTTGGAGGGGTTGGACTTCTGGAGTTGTTTTGGTGGTGGTAGTGTCGCTGCTCCTAAGGATCGAATTCCTACTGCGGGAATTTTTTTTAATTCTTCTTCTTTTTCTGGGCTATGTGCATCCGTATTGCCATTAGGGTATGCGTTGTTGCAGCGACTAGGTGTAATTGTTGTCCGTGTAATATTAATATATACTCATTTCCAAAAAAAATGTACGTTTTCTTTTGTGAACGGACTCCTAGCTAGCTGGCCAATTCTATTATGAAAAACGGACACGGCTTGCTTGTTGTATTTAAAAGGACTTGTAAGTTTTTACTCCTTCCGTTCAGAAATAACCGACTTTGTTTGTCTAGATTCGAATGTATCTATACGTATTTTACTGTATAGATAAATTCAAATTTAGACAAACTCAAGTCAGTTATTTCTGGAGAGAGGGAGTAATATTTATGAACCGACTTGATCACCTATTTCTACATGTACAGGATGTATTTCTGAAAAAAAAAAGGTTCGCACTCTATACAGATCACCCGGTTAGATAATTAAAGATCTTTCATTAAATCCATCATATATTGGAACTAACTCAACGGATAAAAGCACAGGCTAATCAAAGGTTTTAGAGCCCAATCAACGAAAGAAAAAAGGCCAAGTTCAGGCATGCGGCACCAAAGTAGCCTAGCGTAACTCTTCAACCTATCGTGGTCAATTTGCGTGTTTTATTAACTCCTCGTACGTGCTTGTCAAAAAAAATACTCCTCGTACGTGACATTGTTGATAGGTGGTTGTATCAACCACTTTTTACGTAACCTTTTTTTATCTTTAAATTGTAACCATAAATTATAGATCTAACGGTTGATATAATTTGGATGATGGGATCAACCAGGTGCCTTAAAAAATACCGCTATATTGCTTTTAGTATATACTAGCACAAAACCCGTACGTTGCAACGGGAAGTAAAATTTGGAAGCAAATTTTTTTAACTTTCCTCCGCTTTGCTCCTTCTTTACTTGTCCCTTGGCTTTCATGTTGGCGGTTGGCCTTCTTGTGCGGCAACACAGACACCCACCACTCGGACGCTGTTAGCACAGCTGTCACAGACGTAGGCCGCGTATTCGTGCTACTCCCGGCGTTGCCGGTCTGTCTGCTACATTGGTGAGCCTCGGCACGCACACTGGATCAAGAACCACGCACGGATGCCACCCAAGCATTCAGGGTGATGTCGGCCTCGTCGAGCCTCCTAGTTCGCCTAGAATCGGACTGCCCCATCGGGTTTCAGTAGGTCCACACAGAGTCACAGAAGAGGCGTCAGCTTCAATAGGACGTCGATTCAGTCGATGCAAATTGCAATCCTCCTAAATCGCCGGAATCGGACTGTGCGCTCTATATAAATCATGTATGTGCTGTTTCCGCCACCTGAATCAAGTCTTTTTTATATGCAAGCAAAGCAGGGTCCATGTCGGTCATCTCACGGCTCGTGTCGCGTATAACCGTGATACAAATCGACCAGAGCCGTTGTTGCCATATGTTTCTAGTTCGATTTGGAGTATGACACGACCTCTTGTACGTTGAGGCCCAGCCTAATATATTTTTCAAGCGGAAGAGAACGAAAAAATTAGCGAGGGATCATCTACCAAGTTGAAATTTCCAACCTTAGCTGGCCATGTTGCGATCTCATCATGCATGCGCGTCTTGCCGGAGTGTTTGACGTACCGAGGAACTCAAGGACGTGGACACCGCATCAACATCTCGCCGATTCAGAGTCATATCTGCTGGGCCTCCTCGCTGATGCTGCCGGCGCCGAGCTTCTCACTGCTCTCCACATGCCTGCAATCTGTGCGGCGTCAGCTACACCGGCAAGGCCGGCATCCGTCCAGATCATCCTCACCTCCCGCGCGCCGTGTTGGTGACATCGCATCGGATACCTAATGACCTATATGTGATCCTCAACCTGCATCCTCAACCTGGGTCATCACGGCGTGAGCTAGCTTTTGTTGAACTTCTCAACTTAAACCAGGACTCTACTTTTCCTTTTCTCTCCGGACTCGGTAGATGGGGTTGGGCGCAGTGGCGAATCTAGGATGAAAATTGAGGGTAGGCTCAAAAAATAATGCTAAAGCTCATAAAATTCATCTCTCCACTATTTTGCCAATAGTAAATTATGAAGAGCCACGACGGGTCGATGGATTTTTTTTGGTTGAAACACCGCAACACTATATTTCATTTTTTTTTCAATGAGTGCCTTTATTTAGCACAAACAGTCCATGCCACATGCTTCCCTCGGAGCCTAGTCTTCTTTTTCCAGACATCAAGTCTACAGTCTGTCCTTTTTAAGAGAAATTTTTGCTTCCTTTTCTTGAAGGATTTGATGAATGTTTCTGATCTTTTGATCCTCCTAAGAAACTTTTCCTTTTTCTTTTCAGCGATTTTAGAGAGTTTTTGAGCGTCCTCTTTATTTCCCAATGCTAATTTCTAATCCAATTGCCCACTTGGGCCAGAACAATACAACACCAGTGGAAAGCCCATGGCCCAAGATGAGTAGGTAGATCGGTGACTATTCCTGCAAAACAGCTTCTTCCTGGCAGTTTCAAGCGTTCGTACTTTCTAAATATCATCCATGGCTACCACACTGCCTCTCGCATGTATAGATGACGTTCTTTCTATAAAAATAGAGGGTAGGCTTCAGCCTAACGAAGCCTACCTGGTGGATTCACCCCTGGTTGGGCGAGCGAACGGCTAACGGAAGCGACATACATACATACTACGAACAAAACATCCGGAACCCTAGCACTCGTTTCGGCAGTTGATGTGGGATTCCGGAAAACATGGAAAACATAGCTTGTAACTTATGGATGGTACGGTGGGTAATTTTAGTTAACTTGACGGGTAAAACAGTCCAAAAAAATGTTGGACCGGAAGAAACGATCTGTCCTTTATTATTAGGTAATAGAATAGACAGATTCGTATACATGTACAACGGAGATGTTTAGCACAAACGCTAGATTCGTAATCCTGGCAGTTATAACAAAATCCTCGCTGATCCCAGGAATAGAGTTAGCGTCGCTGCTTATCTTTGCGTCGGCGCTTCATCATTTTTTTTCGCATGCAACTCGATGCTAGGGCTTATCCATATGCTAAAAGATCAGTATAAGCGCCTCAATTAGCGCTGAGTGTTGTAGTCACAGATTCTAACTAATATCTTTTTGTTAATTGAATTTTCTTTGGGTGCACAAGCGTCTAACTAAGAGTCTAACATTGTACATGCCCTATGTATTTAGATTAGATGCATTCGTATCTAGACAAAATTGAAACTATTAATATGGATTGGAGGGAGTATAAAAGACATACATGATATCAGAGCAACAAAAAATACGGATGTAACACAAGGAAGCAACCGATAAGAGGAGAGAAAAATGAAAATTCAGGGGTAACCCGACAGAAAAATATGAATTTGTTCGTGAAATAGGACGACACAAAGAGGCATGTTTGATTATCATTATATTTAGTCGTACACATATTTTTTTAATACTTCCTCTCATCCAAATTAATTGACTTGGATTTATCTAGATTCATATTTATCTAGTAATAAAACATGTCTAGATCCAGATTTATCTAGACAAATCTGAGTCAATTAATTTGGATAGGAGGAATTACATGAATTTCCGCTCGAATCATATTTACATATATACAATAATAATAAAAGTTAGAAGGGTCATGGCAACACCATCTTTGTTGGCCAAAATACCTACAATCTAGCAGAGGTGATGTAGTTCTTAGGTGGACAAGGATGTCACGAGGTGGGTATCAGAGAGGTTAGAAGACGAAAAACATGTTACACTTTTCTGCGTGTAAATAAAATTTTCTTCCAATATCGTAGTATGTGTACCATTAAAAATATCTTAATTATCTTATTATTCTACAGGGATAGAAGATTGATGCAGAGTGCGAGACTAAAACATGAGTAGCAGGGCATGGTTATGGTACTATGTATCACTTGACAATGAGTAATAAAATTGGAGAAGTACACACATAGACATATTGAGAATCTAAATTTTGAAATGTAGAAATGGCCACCCAGTGCAAAAATAGTTACTACTATACATTTATTTTATATTTCTGTAGCAGCGCACGGGCCCTTAGATAGTAAGAGTTAGTTATTATGTCACCCAATAGGCACTACCCGAGTTGGGTAGATTTTCGAGTGTCTTCCTCACTCAACAATGGATAAAAAACCTTTGGCAAAGGTCACTCAACTTACATCAAGCCGATAAAGCCATGTTTGTCGAGTGCTTTCTATTAGGCACTCAGCAAAGTTTTGCCAAGGGCAAAAACAGAGACCTTACAAAGAAGGTTAAGTGATGGTACAGAGGGCAGACCAGGACGCCAGTGCCAGCTAAATTTTATTTGTTGAGTGCCATCAGTAAGGCACTCGGCAAAGATGGGAGAACCTAAGCACGCTAGGTGTCATGTACCTTTACTGTTGTAGGGCCTTATGTGCTTGGAAGAGATTTTAAATTTCCAAGTACACTCTAACAACTATACTCAGAAAAATAGTTGTGGGTCCTCCGACTTTTCAAGGCCCTAGATAAACCTTTCGTACTTCGTCGAGTATCCTTTCTAGCTCTAAGCAAAGCTTGCCCAAACTCTGTAGTTTTCCGCCATGTCCTCTATACTGAGTGCAGCACTTGACAAATGGTATAACTATTTATTTTTGCATTTTCAAATGTCCTTGCAGTTCAGATATTCAAAACAAAAGATATCATCCCAAATATCAGCAGATCACATATATGTAAGATCATTGTAGAAACTTAACAAATATCCAAAGTACACATGAAGCGAAGGTCCATAATTTAGATAGTTCACATTAAGTTCACCACATTACATGCATAAAATCATCTAACTAGAGGAGTTTAGTGACATAATTGCACCTCCAACATCAAAGTGCACATCCAAGTGAAGAATATGAACACCAAACTCGATAGAATTCCTCGGAACACTTGCTTTATTTATCCTAATAAAACAAGTGTTATTCTGATGGACCAAGCATATATAAAGTTCACTATAAGCGGTCATGACTAGCTAGAATAGAATAGTAGTACATGTCTATACACATGCACTAGCTACGACAGAGTAGTACCTTCAAGAAATTCAAGAACATCGGAGCATCCATACGACCTAACACGATTATTGACCAAGCATATACATGCCACATTGAAAGCAAAGTCCAAGTCCAGGTCTAGTTATAGGGTGTGTTACTATAGTTCTAGCTAGGGTTCTAACTAGAAAGTTTGGTACATGTAGAATCTTACTAGGATTGTATCTAAAGTTCTAACTAGAAAATTATGGATACCTAACCAGAGTGAATTTCTTCAAGATAGAGTACCAGTTGATGGATAATGTGTGAAGGATGAGATATATTGTTATCACGGCCTTGTATAGATAGGAAAGCCAATAATGGTGATATAAAGGGTTTATGAAAACTCGGTTGTTTTTATGGATGGGATGATCTAGATAGTTAGCAACTCATACAAGAACTACATGCCCAGGATGATCTAGATAGTTAACAACTCATACAAGAACTACATGCCCAAAAGCTAGGGGTTTCGATGGTTTTTCTTGCCATTTCATGGGTTCCTTTGTTCTATAGATAATAGAATGGGTATACCCTAATTTTTCATCAAAGAAGGCGATTTCATGTGACTTTACTCTTTACTAATGATAAACTGGGCATAGGAACAAGATCAACTCAAAAAAGGCCAATTTCTTACAAAACTTAGTGAAATTGTTCATAGTAGGAGTTTTCCACTCTAGTTTAGACTCTCACTAAAAGTTTTGTATTGGATATTGATGGCTCAATGCACGGCGCCCAGAAAATTGCTTGATGGCGGTGTTGATGTAGAGCTCGTTGGGAACCCCAAGAGGAAGGTATGATGAGCACAGCAACAAGTTTCCCTTAGTTATGAAACCAAGATTTAATCGAACCAGTAGGAGCAAGGAAACACCTCAAAGGTGTTACTAGCTAAGCTTTGGCAGGGCGCACTACCGGTGCTAGTAGCAACGTGGAGACCTGCACAACACAACCACAGAACTTTGTCCCCAACTTGCGATGAGGTTGTCAATCTCACCGTGTTTTGCGGAAAACAAAGGATTAAACGTATCGAATGGAAAGAAGTGAAAGTTTGCAGAAAGTAAACACAAAGCAGTAAAAGATTGTAGATTGTATGTAAAGTAAAGGACCGGGATCCATAGTACACTAGAGGTGGCTCTCCTTAGATAGATAACATGCTAGGTGAACAAATTACAGCGGGGCAATTGACAAACACCGAGAAAGCAATACATGCATATACTAATCATCTTGACTCCTTTGAGACTTGATTGGACAATACAACATAATACATAGACCGCCATCCAACTGCATCTATGACTAATAATCCACCTTCAGGTTATCATCCGAACCCCCTCCAGTATTAAGTTGCAAGCAACAGATTATTGTTTTACGAACTGCGTGTAAGGTAAACAATACAATTGTTCTATGAACAAAGGATCGTTGTTTTCTCCCTAGTAGCAACACCACATCTAGTACCTTAGAGATTTCTGTCACTTCCCCAGATTACCAGAGGCATGAACCGACTATTGAGCATAAATACTAACTCTTGGAGTTGCTAGCATCTACTTGGCCAAGATAGCTACTAACAACGGAAAGCATGCAAGATCTCAAATAACAAAGACATGATAGAATCAATAATCAATCTGAAATAGCATCTCAATATCCATCGGATCCCCGCAAACACAACATGTATGGATTACAAATAGATGATCTTAATCATGAACGGAGCTCACAAGATCTAAACATGAAAGCACAAAGGAGGAGAAACCAGCCATCTAGCTACTACATGGATCCGTAGTCCAAGGATGAACTACTCACGCATCACACCGGAGGCTTGCATGGTGATGAAGAAGGCCTCCAGGGTGAATTCCCCTCTCCGGCAGGGTGCCGGGAAGAGCATCAGATCCATCCCGATCTAGGGATGGAGATGACGGCGGCTACAGACTCTTTCGTGGATTTTTGATCGGGTACCTAGGGTTTTTGTCCCGAGGGCAACTTATAGGCGGAAGGAGAGGCCGAGGGGGTGCTGGGGGCGGCCAGACCACCCCCTGGCGCGGGCCAGGCCTGGACGCGCGGCCAGGTGGTGTGGCCGGCCCCCAGCCCTTCTCCGTCTCGTATTCTGGCACTTGATCCCTTCCGAAAAAATAGGCACTTTGGCTTTTGTCCCCTCCAATTCCGAGAATATTCATTTTCTAACTTTTCTAGAACCAAAAACAACAGAAAACAGGCATCTGGCACTGTGGCTCTTGTTAATAGGTTAGTCCAAGAAATCATAATAAAAGTACTCCAAAGTTGGAACAAAACACAAGAAAGTGGATAAAACCAAGCATGGAACATCAAAAATTATAGATACATTTGCAATGTATCAACATCCCCAAGCTTAACTCCTGCTCGTCCTCGAGTAGGTAAGTGATAAAAAGAAATAATTTTTGAGGTGACATGCACCATCAAATACTTGATCAAAGTATTTGCAAAACTCAAAGCTGGGATCAAAGTACTTCAATCATAACATGAAAGACAAAGTTCTAGCAATAAGCAAAGAAATTATGATACAACATGAAAAGGCACAAACAAAAGATTCATGAATAACATGCTTTGCAAGACGTTTGTTTGTTTCACATAAAGAAAACATAGCATAAAAGTAAGCTTGTCCCTCAATAGAGTAGCAAATATAATTGCATAGGACACCTTCAAACTTCATAAGAGTGACTAGATACAATAGTTTCAAACAAGCAATAACAAGTTATGCATCAATCAACTAGTCTTGGGACAATGCACATAGAACTAAGAATGGCCACTATGCTCTCCATAAAGATAGAAGGTGGAGACTCAATATAATGGTGGAAGAAAGGCCTTTTGTAAAAAGGAAGTAGGGATTCAAGTCTCATAAAGATCTTCCAAAAATTATGGTACTTATAGCTTTCAGCTCTCATCGCTCCTATTATAAGCATCTTGAAGGTGGTTAAGGTTAAAGTGACACAACTAAGAGGATATGCTTGACAAGTTATAAACCGAAATCTCATGCCCCTTACTTACGAAGACCGATCCTCATGCTACTCAACTTCAGTCACGAGTAAGCTCTTGTCATTGTAAGTATATGTGTATCATTAAGAACCGCCAACGGGGTACCCCTTGCACATGATATGGGAGCTTTCCCATAATCAAAATGACAAGGCAAGCAGACAATGAGCATCTCAGTGATCTTTTTATTTGCTATTTGCATAGGTTTTTATTGAGGATGCTTCATAGAGTGCTCACTATGGTGATGCTGCAAGTTTCCACCATGATTAGGCATGGCTTAGGCTAGCGGCCCAGGCGTTTCTCTAACACACATACAAACTCCATGATCTTACAAGTTCCACTTTTATTTCACACCGCCGGGATCCGTAAGCAAAAGAACATGATATCAACGGGGTACAAAGTACAAGTGCAATGTTGAAAGCGTTCCCCATTAAACATGGTTCTGCTAACTTCAACTTATAAAGCGCAAGCATATACACAACAAAGAAGGACCCAATGGTTCAAGTTTATTAGAGGCAAAAAAGTAAAGTGTGCCATCAAGTTCGTGAGAGCTTTAATCACTAGTTTTCTCATAACAAGTGGAAGGTAAACAAAAGCATGAATATACTTGGAATAGCATAAGCTAGTAGGTAGGTATGGTGGACTCTTTGGAAAAACTTGGTTTAGGGAGTTGGATGCATGAGTGGAACTCATACTTGGTTGTGGAGGCTAGCAAAAGACTGGGAGCGACAAACTAAGAGAGCAATAATAGTCATAATCATGCAGAGCGACAAAACATCATTGATCCAAGCATAAAGTGATACTACAAGTTGAAAACTAAAGGATCATAAAGGCTATGGTGACTTGAGATAGTCATAACATGGTGTGAGCATGCGCCAAGTCAACCCAAACAAAGCATCAAAGGAGAATACCACTATACTATGCTTTAATATGCTAAAACAACGCATGATTCATCCAAGGCACATTAAGCAATCTCAATTGTTTATAACAAGTCATGCTACAGCAAAGAATACTAAGCATAAAGCCAAAATAATATCAAGCATGGCATAACGAAGCATAGCCACAGTCAAAAATGAGCTCTTTTTACCACATAAGCATGAATTTTCCTACTCTTTTTCAAACCAAACCAAACCAAACCAAACTATTTGCAAACCAAAGTGTGAAAGAGGGGGGTCCAACCAACTTATTCAGAAAACTAAACAAACCAAGAAAACTAAAAACCAAAACGAAAACGAAAAGGAAGACACTCCAAGAAAAACACAACTGTGCATGAAACAATAAAAATGAAGCGTTTGGAAGAAACCTGGAATTTTTATTGATGAAGAAGGGGATGCCTTGGGCATCCCCAAGTTTTGACGCTTGTACTTCTTGGATATTTCTTGGGGTGACACGTGTGGTATCCCCAAGCTTGAGCTTTAGTCCATCCTTCATCTCATTACTCATTCCTTCCATACACCTGAAATTTTTCCTTCATACAAAACTTCACACAATCTCATTAGCAACATTAGTGCACTTAAGATAAATAAGTCTTAAAGTTCAGTTCTAACACCAAATAAACTTCCATTAGAACACTAGATAATGTAGCACTTCCCTAAAAATGCTCAATTCCCCAAAAGAACTCAAGAAGGAACTAACAAGAAGCAAATGCACAAAATGGCAGAAATTTGTCAAAACAGACCAGCAGGTAAAGACGATTTTTTCGAAGACCTTCTGTTGCTCAAATCAAAAAGTGTTGAACTAAAGAAAGTTAGATAACAACCTGGGGCCGAAGCACAAGCAATTACAGCTCAATCCGACGTACAGGGATCTCTCAGGAATTTTTATGGTGAAGCACATAAATCTATTTCGGGACAGCAACTTTTCCAATCATTACTTCACTCTCATTAGAGGTTACTCTTGGCACAAAAGCCAAATAAAAAGGATAAGGAGAGGTTATTACAGAGGTAATAACTTCCAAAACTCATCTAAAACTCTTGGATTATCTCCCAACAAGTACTTTTCTTTAACGCCTTTAAGTTAGGCAAAAGAACCAAAGAAAGAATCAAGTGTTCTTAAATGAAGAAGCATTAAGATCAATACCAGAAATATTTTCAACAAGGAAGGTATATCATCCAAATAATTTCTAGAGGATCCTCTCTCAATGCTCTTAGGTTCACTATTCTCATCAAAAGGGTTTGCAGGAACAATCCAATCAAGATTCTTTTCTATGGCATCATGTATTGCTACTAGTTTAAAGGGTATTGGTATCTTAGGTTCCTCCCCATTAGGTTCGGTTTTGTTCATCTTTTCTCGTGTACCAACAACATCTACACATGAGCCTAGCATATTGAAACGTTCAAAGACTTTTCTAGCTTCCTTGGCAACATCATAGAACTCCTTAAACAAAGTTTCTAGAATAAAATCCCTCTTTTCAGGGTCTTCAATTTCTTTAAGCTTAAGAAACATTACTTACATTAAGGGGTTGAGGTTAACAAACCTAGCTTCTAACATGTGAATTAAAGAAGCTGCAGCAATCTCAAAATTTGGAGCAAGTTCTACAAGGGATCTATCCTCAGTATCTTCATGTTTGCTAACATGATTAAAGAATTTTTCAATATTATCTTTCCCAATTATAGAACCACTACCAATTGAAAGGTCTTTTAAGGTCAAAGTAGGGATCAACATGGTGAGCTATGGAAGGGGTGACAACTAAAGGAGACATAATTTTTTTGTGTTTTTGATAAAGAAAGCAAACAAGTAAAACTAATTTTTTTCTGTTTTTTGAAGAACAAAACAAGCAAACAAAGCAAAAAAAAAAACTAAGAAAAACAAAAACAACAAAGTAAAGAGATTGGTTATGAGGGACTCCCCTTGTGAAGATGTCCTTGACTCCCTGGCAACGGCGCCAGAAAAATCTTTAATGGCGTGTAGTTGACGTGGGAGTTTCTTCTTCTTTGTTCCCCGACAACGGCGCCAGAAAAATGCTTGATGGCTCAATGCACAACGCCCAGAAAATTTCTTGATGGCGGTGTTGATGTAGAGCTCGTTGGGAACCCCAAGAGGAAGGTATGATGAGCACAACAACAAGTTTCCCTCAGTTATGAAACCAAGGTTTAATCGAACCAGTAGGAGCAAGGAAACACCTCAAAGGTGTTACTAGCTAAGCTTTGGCAGGGCGCACTACCGGTGCTAGTAGCAACGTGGAGACTTGCACAACACAACCACAGAACTTTGTCCCCAACTTGCGATGAGGTTGTCAATCTCACCGTGTTTTGCGGAAAACAAAGGATTAAACGTATCGAATCGAAAGAAGTGAAAGTTTGCAGAAAGTAAACACAAAGCAGTAAAAGATTGTAGATTGTATGTAAAGTAAAGGACCGGGATCCATAGTTCACTAGAGGTGGCTCTCCTTAGATAGATAACATGCTGGGTGAACAAATTACAGCGGGGCAATTGGCAAACACCGAGAAAGCAATACATGCATATACTAATCATCTTGACTCCTTTGAGACTTGATTGGGCAATACAACATAATACATAGACCGCCATCCAACTGCATCTATGACTAATAATCCACCTTCAGGTTATCATCCGAACCTCCTCCAGTATTAAGTTGCAAGCAACAGATTATTGCTTTACGAACTGCGTGTAAGGTAAACAATACAATTGTTTTATAAACAAAGGATCGTTGTTTTCTCCCTAGTAGCAACAGCACATCTAGTACCTTAGAGATTTTTGTCACTTCCCCAGATTACCAGAGGCATGAACCCACTATCGAGCATAAATACTAACTCTTGGAGTTGCTAGCATCTACTTGGCCAAGATAGCTACTAACAATGGAAAGCATGCAAGATCTCAAATAACAAAGACATGATAGAATCAATAATCAATCTGAAATAACATCTCAATATCCATCGGATCCCCGCAAACACAACATGTATGGATGACAAATAGATGATCTTGATCATGAACGGAGCTCACAAGATCTAAACATGAAAGCACAAAGGAGGAGAAACCAGCCATCTAGCTACTACATGGATCCGTAGTCCAAGGATGAACTACTCACGCATCACACCGGAGGCTTGCATGGTGATGAAGAAGGCCTCCAGGGTGAATTCCCCTCTCCGGCAGGGTGCCGGGAAGAGCTTCAGATCCCTCCCGATCTAGGGATGGAGATGACGACGGCTACAGACTCTTTCGTGGATTTTTGATCGGGTACCTAGGGTTTTCGTCCCAAGGGCAACTTATAGGCGGAAGGAGAGGCCGAGGGGGTGCTGGGGGCGGCCAGACCACCCCCTGGCGCGGGCCAGGCCTGGCCACGCGGCCAGGTGGTGTGGCCGGCCCCTAGCCTTTCTCCGTCTCGTATTCTGGCACTTGATCCCTTCCGGAAAAATAGGCACTTTGGCTTTTGTCCCGTCCAATTCCGAGAATATTCATTTTCTGACTTTTTTGGAACCAAAAACAACAGAAAACAGGCAGCTGGCACTGTGGCTCTTGTTAATAGGTTAGTCCAAGAAATCATAATAAAAGTACTCCAAAGTTGGAACAAAACACAAGAAAGTGGATAACACCAAGCATGAAACATCAAAAATTATAGATACATTTGCAATGTATTAGATATTACTTTTTACCACCAATATTATATACACAGAACATTTAGATTAACTATAATAAAAATAGCCAGCTACCAATGTGGCTTACTATGGACCTAGAACTAGCCGTTGGATCAGCCTAATGAACATTTACCATCGTCGATTTCATTTACATCGTTAACTGCACTAGCCAACCACTAACGCCTCCTTTTTCCTATCACACCCAGCTTCAACCCCCGGCTCCTCCATCGGGGTGCCACCCGGCAGGTGGAAGGAGCTGAGATAACGGGTCCCTCAGTCGGTGCCCTCGAGAATCTGCGCTGGTGTTCTCCCTTTACCTGCATCAGCATGCATCTAGCGATGCCCCACCCGAAAGTTTAGCCACGTGATCCCCGAAATCCAACGCAAGCTACATGTTTCCCATGTCACCGGAGAAGTAAAGGAGCAACCAATTCACTCCCACTACAACACAGAGCCTAGGCACTGGCGCTTATAGATGCCGACACAACCTTAGTCGTCGTGATCGCTTTGGCAAGGCAAAAAAATCTACAAGTGAGCGTCGGGGATTCAGAAACGGTGGCGGATTTTTTGGTGCGGCACAACGTGATTTACCGAGCTAGAGTTTCCACGACAGCAGGCGTTTACGCCACGACCCATGTAGGGCGGCATTGCGTGCATGCCATGGAAGCTGTGAGAGGACGACACAAATATACTGCATGGTCTTATATATCTCGGCACATACCTTTTCGGATAGCAGTTTTAGATTCACGGCACCATATTATATATGCGATTCAGAATATCAATAAAAAACAAAGAATGAGAAAATATATTATATCACACGAGCACACGATACATCGTTACATGCCATATACATGTGACATAACCTTTACATATAGATTTATGTAAAATAGCCAGCTACTCATGGGTATAGCTGCGCATACCAATCCATTCATTGAATATCACAAAAAGAGATATAGAGAGCAGACGGAATGGAAGGATAGGCGCATGCAAAAAATAATGGCGTCATATGAGAGCATGTTATGTCAACCAAAAAGGTCATCCCGCCCCTAGTTTATATGCAAAACTCTATCGAGCAGGTTGTAGAGGCTGATTGGATATGGTTGTTGAAAGCTATTTTTGCATGCTAATTGGATATGGTTGTTGATTTGTTTCTTCTCCCGCACCATAGAACTCCTTTTTTGCACCTTATTTTTCTTATTCTTTTGGTAGCCGGACTGTTATTCCCCCCACAACAAATCACTGTTGTTGAAAGCTCTATTTTGCATGCTAATTGGCTATGGTTATTGATTTTTTTGGCCTAGTATACAAACAAAATCAAAGCTTAGATCCAATGTTAGTAAGTTTTGCATGTTGAGGAAAGGCAGCTATCCACATTAGCATGCAAAAAATGTCAGTCATCCATATTAGCATGCAAAAAAGTTAGTCATCCATATTAGCATGAAAAAAGGTCAGCCATCCACATTAGCATGTAAAAAAGTTAGTCATCCACATTAGCTTGGAAAAATGACGCATCAAAGGCATCTCACATGCATGCATTCTTGCAAACCGTGATCTTTATATCCAACGGTCAATTACATATGCACAGCTATACCCGTGAGTAGCAAATCCGCGTTGATAGATTTACATAGTGTACATTCTACTATATATATCCTATATATGGCTACACGCCTTTATGTCTTGGTCATTTTGTACACATTGTAAGTTGCTATCAAACAATGAAAATGATCAACACAAAAACGATAGATGTGAGAATGAGCATACATATATATATATACCAAAATAGCCAGCTACACAAGCATAGCTACGCATAGCCTATCCACCGTTGATTTTCTTCCATTTTAATATAGAGAGCACACATTTTCATGTTCTCACATTTAGAAACCCTATTTAGCACACAGGGTGCAGTATAGTTATTTTGCACCCCACATATTTTTATGTTCTCACATTTAGAAATTTATGTTATTTATACTAATAATTGTGTTCATATTCATTAGAAACACAAAAAATACAATTTTTGAGTCATTATAGTGTAAAAAACATAGAAAATACGCATTTTATGTCCTATTTGTATATGGCATGTAAACATACTTTTTACGACATGTCAAATTTTTCTTATATTTTTATTGACTTCCGAGGTAAGAGAAAATTTACGTGACGTAAAAATCATGTACGGTTTGAAAGATCGAGAGTGGGTAAAGAATAACTATTTTACACCCTAGTGTCAAATATCGCTACTATATATATATATAGAGAGGAAGCAGAAATGGTATACCCTAGTACTCTAGAGGATGCATCTCCCACCACACATGTGCTTTGAGATGGGTACTCAATGACTCCATGTTTTTTTTTCCATTTGCACCATCTATTTGTGAAATGATTTTCTCTCACCTTCCATATGACATTCTCAAGAAAATGAGGAAACTTGGGACAGGTTTGCAGGACTATTTGTGCACCGTTTGCAGCCTTCGTTTTGAACTTGGGTTTGAAATCATTGCCAAAAAATGAAGTCAAGGCTGCAGCGTTCTCTGGGCTGACTGAAACCCTGTGTGCCCACTGAATCCCTGAGCGCGCTGAGCAGACTGCAGGCCCACTATCCAAATTTCAAACAATCGGTACCGCATAGGCTGACTTCGGTATGAGGGTACCTTACGCATTTACAGGGGCCGGTTTCAAAATTCGTTGGTAACAAGTGGTACTGAATGGGGTTTTTTGAGCCGTTTAATCGTGACGAGCTGGCTCGGTACCGAAAGATTTGAGTTTTTCCCCTCCATATTCCTTTGTCAGCGATAGCGTCATATAGTACTGCTATGTCGTTCCAGGTTGGTTTTTTCTCAAATGCCGCTTACATGGCAGTCGGTACGTACTAAGGTTAAGTATGTTTATCCAGCTAGCTTTATTTGTACGTGACCGCTCACCTAACATGACACCTTACATCTAGGACGTGTTTGGTTGGGCCTTTTTTTCCCGGTATCCGATTACACCGTGATCTGATTCCGTTAAACATGTTTGGCTGGCTAGGTCCGTAAATCGATACCGTATAAACCGATTACGGCCCAGCTTTAATCTGATTTCGCTGGCCCTCCTCCGGAAACAAATCTTGTTACCGGATGGACCGACTCAGCGATAGTGAAGCCTCCGTATACGTCTCCGCCTCCGATTCCCTCTGATCTCTGCCTCCACCCTTCTCTTGCAACGCTGGCGATGGTGACCATGGCAACATATCTCCCACAGCACCCTCTTCGTCACAAGCAATGCGTGGCCGAAGGAGTAGTCACCGGAGGAGCAGCGGCAGCCGCGAATCCCCTTCATTGACCAGCATTGGTGGCACCTGATCTCCCCGTCTACTTTTGTCCATCGTAGTGAACGGAGTGTGTACCAATTCGGTATCTAGATGTATGCACTGTTGTAAAAACCCTAATGAACCATAGGAAACCACCATAGGCTTAAGGGGGAAAATGTCAAACCTTATGATTCAGCACCATGGAAAACCTTGTTAAGGACCCTACGCAAACCATTTCATTCAGCACCGCGACATACCTTGTTAAGTAACCCTACACAAACCATATGATTCGGCACTACGGCAAACCTTGTTAAGCACCCTATACCAAACATATGATTCAGCACCATGGAAAACCTTGTTAAGGACCCTACACAAACCATTTCATTCAGCATCGCGACATACCTTGTTAAGTACCCTACACAAACCAAGTGCTTCAGAAGAAATTGATATAGGCCACAGGAAAACACAATACTGCTCTAGGAAAACACAAGTGCTTCAGGAGATAACACAATTCAAGGACAGATCAGAATCTGTAGAAAACAAACCAACACAGTACATACATAAGCACCAGTGGTCATTAACATGAACACACATCAAGCCAAGCACCAGGTACCCCGTGCTAAAGGTTTCAGTACTAGAAGCAAGCACTTTGTGCTGCAGTTAGTGTAGGAAGAAACCTGAACACATATGACATCTCAGAATCTGTAGTCTATAAGGAAAAATATATCAGAAAAAGAAAGTAAAGAACAAAACTGGCGCAAGGAACACAAGAACAATGAGCCTATGGTTAGCAAGGAACACAAGCACAATGGTCTCATCCCCCAACGTCTTGACATTAACACAAACACTTTATATGCAGAGCTACATGCATGAATGAATGAGAAATAAAATGCGAGAGCAACGAACAGTTGACGTAGCTCACGGAGCTGTAACCTGAACGCTGACTTTGCTTGGTAGTACTCTGCTCCTAGGATGCACCGTCGCGTACGTTTTTTGTTGCTGTGTCGTGCGCTCAAGCTTAACCATCCTGTGCCGATCCGGCGGGAGATGCAGACAAACCAGCAGACGCATCATCGAGCCAGCGCCCAGCAGCCACTCCATCTTGTAAACATGCCGTCTACTAGCCTCCTCTGTGGAGGTCAATCTCCCTGCACGAGTGCTGCAGAGCATCGTTGTCATACTGAACTCGTGCTGACTTTAGCCTAACGAGATCGACAGCGAGAATCTTCACAACATCACCGCTTGGCTGGACAGGCGGTGGCCGTCTTCCCGATCCCAGCACCCACGGATCATGGGAGGGCAGACTGGTGCCTGATGGAGGAGACACGAGAAAACAGTGGGTGCTGGAGCGTGGGATCTAGATTCAAGGGTTGACACGGTGGTGAGCGGCTGCGGTGGCGGTGGATGACCGGCATCAAGACGACCCGGATCTTGCCGAATTTGGGAGTGTAGCAGGTGGTGGTGGCAGGAGAAGCTTTGATGGGGACCAGGTCGGGGTGGGATCCCGATGGTGATGCTCGCCGGCAAGACAGGGACCAAGCCGGCGCGCGACCAGGGAGACCAGTGACCTCTCCCCGAGAGGCCGTATTATGGGGCAGCTGTGGGGAGGCGGGGTCGGAGCAGGTGGCGTGAGGCGAGATGGGTGATGCGGTGGGCGGGACGGGCAACCGGTGAGTGGGGCGAAGGGTGGAGGAGGGGGATTTTAGTGGTAGTGTTCCTTGATAGGTTGCTAACGTATCCATAATTTTTGATGTTCCATGCTTGGTTTTATCTACTTTCTTATTTTTTTTTCAATTTTGGAGTACTTTTTATACACTTTCTTGGACTAACCTATTAACAAGAGCCGCAGTGCCAGCTGCCTGTTTTCTGCTGTTTTTGGTTCCAGGAAAGTCAGAAAATGAATATTCTTGGAATTGGACGGGACAAAAGCCAAAGTCAGTTTTTCACCGAGGGACACACAGAGCCAGAATACGAGACGGAGAGGGGCCAGAGGGCGGCCACACCACCTGGCTGCGCGACCAGGCCTAGCCCGCGCCGGGAGGTGGCGTAGCCAGCCCAGGCACCCCCTCGGCCTCTCCTTTCTCCTATAAGATGCCTCCGATACAGAAACCCTAAGTATCCGATCAAAATTTCATGAAAGAGTCTGTAGCCGCCGTCATCTCCATCCCTAGATCGGGAGAGATCTGAAACTCTTCCCGGCACCCTGCCGAAGGGGAGAATTCACCCTGGAGGCCTTCTTCATCACCATGCAAGCCTCCGGTGTGATGCGTGAGTAGTTCATCCTTAGACTACGGGTCCATGTAGTAGCTAGATGGCTGGTTCTCCTCCTTTGTGCTATCATGTTTAGATCTTGTGAGCTCCGTTCATGATCAAGATCATCTATTTGTAATTCCTACATGTTGTGTTTACGGGGATCCGATGGATATTGAGATGCTATTTCAGATTGATTATTGATTCTATCATATCTTTGTTATTTGTGATCTTGCATGCTTTCCATTGTTAGTAGCTATCTTGGCCAAGTAGATGCTAGCCACTCCAAGAGTTAGTATTTATGCTCGATAGTGGGTTCATGCCTCTAGTAATCTGGGGAAGTGACAGAAATCTCTAAGGTACTAGATATGTTGTTGCTACTAGGGAGAAAACAACAATCCTTTGTTCATAGAATAATCGTATTGTTTACTTTACACATAATGCATAATACAATTATCTGTTGCTTGCAACTTAATACTGGAGGGGGTTCGGATGATAACCTGAAGGTGGATTATTAGTCATATATGCAGTTGGATTACAACCTATGTATAATGTTGTAATGCCCAATCAAGTCTCAAAGGAGTCAAGATGAGTAGTATATGCATATTGCTTTCTCGATGTTTGTCAATTGCCCGCTGTAATTTGTTCAGCCAACATGTCATCTATCTTAAGGAGAACCACCACTAGTGAACTATGGACCCCGGTCTTTTCTTTTATCATCAATCTACAATCAACTGTTTACTGCTTTCTGTTTACTTTCTACAAGCAATTACTTTCTTCCATACAATACGTTTAATCCTTTGTTTTCAGCAAAACCGGTGAGATTAACAACCTCACTATAAGTTGGGGGCAAAGTTCTATGGTTGTGTTGTACAGGTTTCCATGTTGCTGCTGGCACCGGTAGTGCTCCCTACCAAAGTCCAACTAGAAACACCTTGGAGGTGTTTCCTTGCTCCTACTGGATTGACAACCTTGGTTTCATAACTGAGGGAAAACTTGCTGCTGTGCTCATTATACCTTCCTCTTGGGGTTCTCCAACGAGCTCGATATATTTTGGGCCATCATTCCTCTCACAACGGCTCGATGCACAAAGACCGCGAGCACCATGCGGGAGTCAGAACGAACACAGACGCGTAGAGCACAGGAGGTCAGAACGCACGCGCGTGATAGTGCATAATGGAAATGTAGGGGTTCCGTGTATGAAAACAATAAAATTTTACCCTACGCCCATGAACCCCTGAAGCTGTCAAGACCTATCTATTAGTAATACAGTAACGGGAGGGGCTTTTCGCGAACTTATCCTTGAAGACCGAAAAGCATTGCCAATGCTCAGGAGAGTGTGGTTGATGTAGACGAGCCGAAGCCGACCTCAAGGTCGTGATGAAGTCCTTGTGCTCCTTTGGCTCCAACGACTTGAGTGCCTTAAGTGCGACACCTCGCGGGGAGTTACACACGTCCGGTGCCTGACGATGACTCCCTCTTCCCTGATCTAGCAACAGTTGTGGAAGTAGAGCTCCCGGATCCGAATCCCGCAGCGCGACGGCGCTCCGCGGTGAAGATGTCTCTCGTTCGCGCGGTCCAGACTTGGGACCACGGTCACGAGAGAGAGAGGGAGAGAGAGAAAATATCAATTAGAGGTCCTCCCAAAAGTGAGAAGACCTTTATTGATTATTGGTGTATTTTATTTGGCCAAATACCCCCACTATATATAGGGGAGGGGAGGCACTACCTCCCTCAAAGTCCCGGGGTGGGACTAAAGGAGAGGAGGGGGGAGGGGTGGCACCGCCGGCCACCCCCATGGGCCCCGCGGGGGGGCTAGCCCACTAGGTCGCCGGCCACCCCCTTTCCCCTTCTCCCTCTCTCCTTTCCCTAATGGGCCCTCTCTCCTCCGGGAATTGGCCCATTAAGCCTTTGACCATTTAAATTGATTTTTCTCTTTATTAAATAATTATGAATAAATGATTAAATAAATATTTAACATTCATTCACATATTATTCAACCTCCGTGGCTATGGAACTCTTCCACCTCCACTCCGGACATCCTCCGGACTTACCGAAACCCTTCCGGTTTTCTCTCTACTATTCTTCGGTGATTCTACCGATCCTACAAACACTATCTATGCATCATCAAGCCCTTAAGTGTGATACCCCACGGTTCGGGAACACTCCAGACATGGCCGGGACACTCCCGCACCAATGATCGACAGAGGGACCTGGATGGCCATGTGACCCCTGTGCGTTCCACGAAGATCTTTTGTCGTTTGAACCGGGACAGTCGTGTCTTATTCCCTTTGTCTCTCGATACTTGCATTGCCCGAGATCTGATCAATGACATCACCATGTCGTGTTCAATCTCGTTACTGAACAATGCTACTTGACTCGTTCCAACAAGTGTATCCCCATGATCAAATCACATGCTGCGTAGCTATTGGATATAACTTCTCCGAGTGGGCCCTTTGAGTATTTCCCGTCACATGGACGGACAAATCCTGCTATTGACATATATTGCCTCTACGGTTTCCTCTGAGTACCTGAACAAACCTTTATAACCACTGTATTACCAAGTGGCGCTTGATGCTATCTAAGCACTCTCGGGAGACAAAGATTGATATAGCCTCACGGTCTAAGGAATAGTCTACGAGGATCCATTTCTAATCATCGTAACTTGAACTTCGTGACATGATCGGGTCACGATGTTTAGGTTGGGTATTGGTTCATCATATCAGTCTCGGAATGAGATGACCCCATTTCCAACTGGCATAAATGCCACATGATCAGGAAATGATCATCTGTTGACCAATGAACCGGTGACTAGAGTTTCACTGGGAACCCCTGGTTGTTTATATATCACACGTGTATTGATGTTTCCACTCAATACAGTTATAGCATGATATAAAACTTAATCATAAACTATATGAAATATGATAATAGTCCTTACTATTATTTGTCTCTAGGGCATATTTCCAACAGTCTCCCACTTGCACTAGAGTACAAATACACTAGCTGCATTTATTCCTTAATCATTGGCGCCATATATCCGGTACCCTAAACATGCTTGCTCATGGAAGAGGTTGAGTCTTGGGTATCCTTTGCAACTTACTAATGTCACCTTGATTGACATTAATACTTTATCATCACATGATAACATCTGTGTGTATGCATCGCCGCTATGGCAGCAGAACAAGGCCTGATTCCAGGAGCCTACAGTGACTTTAGATCAACCTCGAGGGCTTTCTCATGGGCACTGTGCCCTGGGACACATCATTCTACATTAAAAGCAAACTAGCCCATCCTTATCTATTATTATAAATGTATTCATCAAAACACGAGTGCATTCTGTGCAACTTCTGATGTTTTTGTTCACCTCGCTTCCTACTTGACTTCAATCGGTATTTACGGGAGTTTACAACATATTCCCTTATAACATAACTCTTTATGTTTTAAGATATGTCATCCTTTATGGATTTGGAAAACATGTCTACCGTTCTCTACTAGACACTGCGGACAAACTTAGCTCAACGTTCTATGATTCGAGCTTAATCACTTTTAAACGTTCCTTATTTGGATCACATATTATGCTAAGTTATCATCATGGTTTACTAAGATAGAACCTATGTCTCAACATAGTGGATGATTATCATCCATTTCTTTCTTTCAACCATTGATGTTCAACTTAATACTATTCCTAATATTAGTTATTAAGGACCAGTTCCTTAATTAACTTCTATTCTGAAACCCTTTTCAGAATCCCTTAAGGAACACTACATAATATCATAATATACTTATTATCAACTTCTACATCTTATAAATCATTATTTATAAGTATCTGTGCTTTCATTCTTAACACAATTAAGAATTACTCATATAAGCTCCCACTCGAAAATATGTCATTCATATATTGTTTTAGGAAGACTTTCATAGCTCCCACTCAATTTTATGCAAATTGCATATCTACTCACTATTTTGAACATCTTCAAATCCTTTGATCAAATATCAAACTTGGAGTTTTACTATGAGATACTAGTACTATTACTAGTTTTAAATCCTCTAGACATCCATCACACTTGAATCAAATTCATTTGAATTTGTCCAATACTTGACAAATTGTGCTTTTGTCATTCACTCCCTTTTCCACTATGGCTTTGTAGTCATCTGGGAAAATTCCAAGTAAGCCCTTTTACTTGTGAGATTCAGCAACGAATTGCTTTCTAATCTCAAGGGAATTTTTCTTTTAGGATTTCTCATAATTCTAGTTTACCATTATTTCCTTAGTAGTTCGTAGGTATGTCATATTCCAATAATCATGATAAATGATTCACAAATGTCTCCATAAAAGATATGGATTACATTTTGAATCCTACTTCATGTAGTGAAAACACCAGTGGGGAAAACACAATGATCAATATCATTGATTCTTTCCTTCTGTGAAGATAATCGTTCAGGAACGTTGTCCGTTGCGCTTCTCAACACTCTAATGCATGGATTTTGAATCCTCATCGTGTTTTACACTATCTTCCATTTGCTCCATAATCGAGAAATATCACTGAAAGTGAACTTTCTAAAAAATGTACCAAAATCCAAGCAATACTAGTTTTGCTTCTCTTTTGGTTTTAGCTATGGACTTCATATTCAAAGTTTCCAATGAATACTCTACAAGGACTTATTCGCTATCATTTTGGTTATATCGAACAACCCCAAAACTTTCACGAATTCAAATGATTCACTATATTCTAATTGAGTGCTAACTATTTCTTAACTAATGGTCTCTACATCTACACTACAACGATTTATTTGGTGCCTTCTATTCACCCACTTTGATATCTAATATGACATTATGATGCTTTGCATTTTGACGTTTCAAAACGCTTGGCATTTCACAATTATGCCATTTTTATAAAGTCGAATTTCTTTACTATTGATCAAATCATAGTAATTAGATTCCCTTTTATATTTATACCCTTTGTTGATGAAACACTTTGATCAAATCAAATAGTTTCATATTCATGTTTCCTTTGATAAACTTCTTTACGCATTTAAACAATGATAATTACCATTTCGTTAAAACCCAATACATCGAATATGTATTTACTTTTAACAATTCATCAAACACTTTGTATTCAAATAATACACGGTGTTCAAGTTATTTTGCCGTACTTAGGCATGATTTATATGTGATAAGAAATTGAATGACTTTCACATATTATCAACATAACTTTGAATTTAAACAATGGTTTTTCATTCCGTAATGAAATATCATTAAGTTGGGTATTTTAAAGGCATTTCAATATTTTACATGTTCATGCATTATCAATTAGTTTCAAACAACAAGGATAATTCACACATAATCAAACAAGATATGAACACGAATAGAAATCATTCATAAAAGTAGAACAACTGTTTGTTACAAACTCATATGAATAACCGTCTCACAAAGTGTGAGACACACTAAAGAAGTTCACAATCTTTTGATTACAATAATTATCCTAGACCCAAACTAAATGATAAATGTTGAGGGAGAGTATCATCGGCCATCATCATCATGCTAGCCATCAACACGCAACGTCACCTCCTCTCCAGCAAGCACCTCTCATGCAGAAGGACCTGTTTTCAGCAAAACAGAACAAGTATCAAATATAATTAACACTGCAAATGTGTTTGCAAGTTTATAACATTTATAAAATTGTATATCAAATATATACCTTTGTCATCGATGACCTCTCCGGTGATTGGTTCAACCTTTACATTCTTGAAACGTAATATGAACTCTTGGAAATCCAATGTTTCCGTATCACCACTCATGATGCTACTCCGGACATGTCCTTCGTAGCTGGGAGGCAACTATCGAAGCAGTACGCCTATTGCAAACGGATCATCCTTCCAGTAATCCACAAAATGAACCAGTCTTATGTGTGCATCAAGCATGCGCTCCAAGTGACCCTTCAGACATGTATGCTCCTCCATCTGTATGGAAAGGAAATCTCCAAGCAGCTCGTGCTTCCACATGCGCACATGACCTATGAACTCTGCTCTCAGCTGATCCACCATTGAATATGGATCAAGATCACCCATGAGCGGATGGAGTTCATCCACCATCATATAACGCATTATTATCTAAATGTAGGTGGGCATCTCTTGACGATAGTAATGGTCTGCCATCTCTTGTGGGGTCTCATAGTGGTCTGGCTCAGTCAAATCCATCGTGCGGTGTATGTAGTCTACCACATGATTTCTAGTAAGGAGATCATTCAGGCGCACAAGTCAACTAGGGAAGTTGGATCCATCAAGTCTAAGTTTCTCACCCTTTACCCATTCCTCAATGACAAAGTAAGCTTCACGGTGAGCCATCTCTACATTCATAATTGCAAAAGGAATTTATACTAAGTTTATAATTAAATGAATTAATAATAACTCCACTCAGAAACACCTATCCCCAAAAGGGTTCCTAGTGATAACACAACCCCTATCAGCCACATCTCCCCGATCATCACGGCCATCAATGTGGGTTCAAGGGTGGACGCTAAATGTTGGTCACATAATTCATGCGACTCATGCTCGATCTTTCGACCATCCGTGTTCCGAGGCCATGTCTGTACATGCTAGGCTCACCAACTCAACCTTAGTGTATTCGCTGTGCAACATGGCTTACACCCACTATATGCGAACGTAGATATGTCTGACACCCGATCATCACGGCCTTCCTCATACCAAAGAACTTTCTTGGTGGTGCACACTAAGGGGGAACACACTCATTGGTAATTTCAACAGGGATCATCTTATTAGGCTACCGTCGAGTATCTAATACTAGCACACAATAAAATATACAGACAATAACATTGAATGTAAATGCAATGTGATATGGTCCTTCACGTCGTGATCTCCATCCGTCGTCACCGAGCTCCGACGCTAGGGTTCCGGCGCCGTAGAGACCAGGGTACCGGTGTCATTCTGGTGTGGTAGTTTGTCATCTCCATGACTATCTACTACTACGTAACATAAGGTAATCTCTTTACCTTTGTCACAACCATATCACAAAGCAACACCCCATGCAAAACAAAGTTAGACGCCTCTACTTTATCTTTGCATGTTTTACGTGGCTGAAAGGGCTTTCGCACAAGAACCGTTCTTACCTACGACCTTTCAGCACAACGCTGATCAAATAGTTGTCTCTACTACACCCCTTTCGGGGACCTCCGTTGCAAATGGTATACCAACTAATGCGAGAGAGATAGTCACCCCCCTAAGCCACTTTATACGGTACAAGCCATATGTCAAGCATGGACCAGTCTCGTGAATGAACGCGTAAAGTCGGTTGGGGGCCGCTTCATCAAGCATTGCTGCGGTATACACAAGTACACGTGGGAGGGTAACAACTAAAAGATCAATGCCCACACGCTACATCTCGTGTGTTCTACCCGTACTAGCATTACTACACATAGATCTAGCTCTGATACCACTGTTGGGGTTCCGCGTATGAAAACAATAAAAATTTACTCTACGCCCATGAACCCCTGAAGCTGCCAGGACCTATCTATTAGTAATACAGTAACGGGAGGGGCTTTTCGTGAACTTACCCTTGAAGACCGAAAAGCGTTGTCAACGCTCAGGAGAGCGTGGTTGATGTAGACGAGCCGAAGCCGACCTCAAGGTCGTGATGAAGTCCTTGCGCTACTTTGACTCCAACGACTTGAGTGCCTCAAGTGCGACACCTCGCGGCGAGTTACACACGTCCGGTGCCTGACGATGACTCCCGCTTCCCCGATCCAGCAGCAGTTGCGGAAGTAGAGCTCTCGGATCCGAATCCCGCAGCACGACGACGCTCCACGGTGAAGATGTCTCTCTTTCGCGCAGTCCAGACTTGGGACTGATACGTCCATTTTGCATCACTATTCTATGTCATAATTCACTGTTATTCATTCATATATTTCATATTGAAAGGTGATACTTATGTTATTTCATCTTATTTTGCATGGTTGATGACTTTTGGAGCATGTACCGCTGCAGTCAGGATTCTGATGGAAAAGGTGTTGTTTGGAGGCAAAATTCGCGAAGATCAGAAAATCCGGAAAAATATACGGAAAATCCTATTTTTCCAGAAGACGAAGGAAGCCAGAAGGGGGGCTAGAGATGGGCCATAGGGGGCCCACACCACCCCTGGCACGGTCCAGCCTAGACCGCGCCACCAGGTGGTGTGGCCGCCCTGGTCCACCCCTGGCACTCCCCTCTGGCGTATATTATCCTCCCAAAACCCTGAGACTCGGGGACGACCACAGAAAGATTCCGCCGCCTCTGCGGGGCGAAAAACACCAAGAGAGAAAGATCTCTCCGGCAGACAGATTTCTGCCGCGGGAATTCCTTCTCGGAGAGGGGAGATCGTCGCCATCAACACCACCATCAAGCTGGACTTCATCGGGATCATCATCATCATCACCACCATCAGCACCCTCATCACCATCTCCATATTGCTGTAACAATTGCATTGAATCTTGCATAGTTCATAGGGGAAACTTTCCCGGTGTTGATTACTCTTTGTAGTTGATGCTATTGAGTGAACCATTGAATTATTGTTTATGTTCAGATTGTTATAGATCATTATTCCATCTCTGATCATGATCCATATGATGTCTTGTGAGTAGTTCGTTTTGTTCTTGAGGACATGGGAGAAGTCATGTTGTTAGTAGTGGAATTGTGTTGAGAAAGATTCAATAGTTTGATATTTAAGTTGTGGTGTACTTCTTCTAGTGGTGTCATGTGAACGTCGACTACATGACACTTCACCTATATGGGCCTAGGAGAATGCATTGTGTATTTGGCTACTAATCATAGGGGTTGTCGGAGTGACAGAAACCTGAACCCCTGTTAGGAAACCATTGCACAAGGGACGTAAGGGTCTTAGAGTTTAAAGCTGTGGTTAGGTTTCTACCTTAATTACTTTCTTGTACTTACGGATGTTTGCAAGGGGTATAATCACAAGTATGTATTAGTCCTAGGAAGGTCGGTACATTAGCACAGGTTCACCCACACAACACTTAGCAAGCTAAAGAAGATTAATCAACTATATGAAGCGAAAGCACTTAACAGTCTTCTCATGTGTCCTCGAGAACGTTTGGTCATCTTAAGTAATACAACCGGCTTGTCCTTTGCTGCATAAAGGATTGGGCCACTTGCTGCATTTATTCCTACTGTCTTTTATTTACTCGTACTTTGTTTACTTGCTTTATCAAAAAAAACCTAAAAATCCGTTTGCTAAGTATTTGCAGAGAATTCCTGATCCATACCACTAGCCAGCACCTTCTGCTCCTCGTTGGGTTCGACACTCTTACTTATCGAAAATACTGCGATACACCCCCTATACTAGTGGGTCATGAAGACTATTTTTGGGCGCCGTTGCCGGGGAGTGAAGCGCTATTGGAGAGTGGAACTGGTAAAGGAAATTTAGACTGTGAGTATTGTTTACTTCTGCTAGTTGCTTTATTTTCGTTATGGATAATTCGCTGAGTTTCTTATTTGGTAATGTACTACCACTGCTAAGGTAGTAGATAAACCATCACCTACTGAGAAAGATGTTTTCAAAATACCTACAAGAATTATTGATCGTGTTATGGATAACTACTATGATGGGGATGGAACTATCCATCCCGGTGATCATTTGCTCTTTATACACGAATTATGCGGGTTGTTCAAGTGTGCAGGTATTACTACAGATCAAGTTAAGAAGAAGTTATTCTCATTATCGCTGAAAGGAAGAGCCGAGGAATGGTATAAGCTGCTGAAGAATGGTCCAGCTCTTGAATGGGAGGAAATAGTGCCTCTTTTTTATTCAAAGTTTTATCCTCCTAGTGAGATTCATAAAGATCGGAATCAAATATACAACTTTTGGCCTCTTGATGGAGAGAGTACGGCTCAAGCTTGGGGGAGATTGAAGTTACTAATGCTCAAATGTCCCATTCATGAGCTCCCCAACAATATTATTATCAATAACTTTTATGCAAGGCTCCCTCTACATGACAAGGATTTATTGGATGCTTCTTGTGCTGGATCATTCACTCGCATGGAAGAAGAAGCTAAATGGGATCTTTTGGACCGTATTCAAGACAATGCTGAAGCTTGGGAGAATGACAAAGGCAGAAAGTCAGGTATAAATTATGATTATGAATGCATTGAATCTTTTATGGGAACTGATGACTTTCAAAATATTAAAAATGCTTATGGTCTAGACTCTCAAGCTATAGCTTCTTATTTTAAGGCTTTTTCTTCCTACATTGGAGTGCCTAAAAAGAAGTGGAATAAGTATCATGAACCTTATAAAGATATTGCTAAGTTTGTTCCTGTGAGAAATACTGAAGTTTATACTACTAATCATGTTTTACCTGAACCTTACATTGAGAAAATGCCTTTCCCAGTTAAGATAAAGGAACATTCTGTAATAGCTAGTATGGTTAATGAAAGTACGAATGAAGTTGTTGAACCTGATAAACAAATGGTTGATGAACCCACAATAGCAAATGTGAAAGACTTTGTTACTAAATATGAAGAAAAGGGACACACTATCCTTTGTAAGGATACCTCTAATATTGGTTCACAAAGTAGTGTTATGAGAGCTAGTATTCCTGTGTTTTCTATTAGAATAAGTGATCATTGCTATGATGGACCTTGTGATAGTTATATTGTTAAGTTTATGCATGATACTGAAAGTTACTATGAAAGAGGGAAAACTGTTCTTATGCATCTCAATAATATGAAGTTTCCTCGTTTTATGCTGAAAGTTTGTATGTTGCACTTGTTTTGCCTTCTTATGCAAGTAGCCTCTGGTTTCAACAACTTGTTTGTTTACAAAATTCCCTTGCATAGGAAGTGAGTTAGACTTAAATGTGTATATTTTTGCTTCTTAATTCTCTCTTTCACTTCAATTCGTATTCCTATGTGAGCATCTTCAAAATTATCTTGCCCATCTTAATGGCTATAAAGAAAGAGGTTTTTTGGGAGACAACCCAATTTGTTTTTGCTTTCAGTTTGTTTCTGTTTCTTTGAGTCTTGGAAGTTATTACTTCGGTAATGACCTCTCCTTATCCGTTTTGTTTGGTTTTGTGTCGAGATCAACCTCTAATGAGAGAGAAGTAATATTTGGGGAAGTTGCTATCATGAAACAGATTTTTGTGCTTCACCGTAAAAAATCATGAGAGATCTCTGTCTGTCGGATGGAGCTGTAATTTTTTGTGCTTCTGCCCCAGGTTGTTATTTAACTTTTGTTAGTTTTGCACTTTTTTATTTGAGCAACAGAAGATTTTCTAAAAAAATTGATCTTTACCTGCTGGTCTGTTTTGACAGATTTTGCCACTCTTGCATTTGCTTCTTTAATCGATTTCCTTTTTGAATTCTTTTTGGGTTTTCAGAAGGAGTTGCTACAGTGGCTTATGTTTTGATGGTTTTCAGTTGAAAGTGGACTCAAAGGTTTTATCACTTCATATATACTAATGTTGCTAATGAGAACTGTGTGGAGTTTTATGTGAAAGAAATTTCCAGGTAGTGGGGATAATGGTGTAGTAAGGAAGTGAAAGGTTTTATGACTCAAGTAAAAAGTGTATGAATATGAAGATATTGATGTTATTCAAGTGGTGACTCCAGAAGAATCTACTAGATACCAAATTCAGAGACTTGCAGAGTCCGTTTTCAAATAGGTAACAGTTTTGGTAAGAAAAGTTCCACAAAAATACTATCCAACTATATTTTTGCAGTTTTTAGACAATATGGAAAGCTACGAAGAGAAAGGGGGACGGAAACAGAGCCAGGGTGGCTCACACCACCCTGTGGCGCGGGCCCACCCCAGGCCGCTGATACATTGCGAATGTATCTATAATTTTTGATGTTCCATGTTTGGTTTTATCCACTTTCTTGTGTTTTGTCCACACTTTGGAGTACTTTTCATATGATTTCTTGGACTAATAACAAGAGCCACAGTGCCAACTGCCTGTTTTCTGCTGTTTTTGGTTCCAGGAAAGTCAGAAAATGAATATTCTCGGAATTGGACGGGACAAAAGCCAAAGTGCCTATTTTTTCTGAAAGTCATCAGATGCCAGAATACGATACGGAGAAGGGCTAGGGGCCGGCCACACCACCTGGCCGTGCGGCCAGGCCTGGCCCATGCCAGGGGGTGGTCTGGCCGACCCCAGCACCCCCTCGGCCTCTCCTTCTGCCGATATATTGCCCTCGGGACGAAAACCCTAAGTACCCGATCAAAAATCCATGAAAGAGTATGTAGCCGCCGTCATCTCCATCCCTAGACCGGGAGGGATCTGAAGCTCTTCCCGGCACCCAGCCGGAGAGGGGAATTCACCCTAGAGGCCTTCTTCATCACCATGCAAGCCTCCGGTGTGATGCGTGAGTAGTTCATCCTTGGACTACGGATCCATGTAGTAGCTAGATGGCCGATTCTCCTCCTTTGTGCTTTCATGTTTAGATCTTGTGAGCTCCGTTCATGATCTAGATCATCTATTTGTAATTCTGCATGTTGTGTTTGCGGGGATCCGATGGATATTGAGATGCTATTTCAGATTGATTATTGATTCTTTCATATCTTTGTTATTTGTGATCTTGCATGCTTTCCGTTGTTAGTAGCTATCTTGGCCAAGTAGATGCTAGCAACTCCAAGAGTTAGTATTTATGCTCGATAGTGGGTTCATGCCTCTGGTAATCTGGGGAAGTGACAGAAATCTCTAAGGTACTAGATGTGTTGTTGCTACTAGGGAGAAAACAACAATCCTTTGTTCATAGAACAATTGTTGACGAGGGTTTAACTCATCAATGCCACCTGGGACGTTCCAAGGGTTGGAGTATGCGACTCTTGTCTCTAAATCTTGAAGGCGATAGGCGCCACCTGGGATTACTTCTGTAATCATGAAGGCGAATTCCTTGGAGCGTCACGCGATGTGCCGTGCGTCTGTCGGGTCGTCCGGTAGGCGCTTGGTGAGGAGGTACGTAATGTATGGCTGCGTTCAGGATTGTTCGATCATCATGATGCTCATTGGTCCTTCGAGTCCTGTGTCTAGCTCCAAGTCATCGAGTGCCATTGGCTCATTGGGTGGCATAGCCCCCGAGTCTGTTGCTGCGCTTGTTTTCTTCTCTGCGGCCTTTGGCATGATGGAGCATTCGCATATGCGCTCAAGAAATACCCCAGGTGGTATGGGGGCACAGGTGGAGACTATGTTGGCGAGTGTGTCCGCCTCCTCGTTGCTTTCGCGACATATGTGTCGCAACTCGCAACCATCAAAGTCTCCTTCGAGTGTGTCGTAGAGGTCGCGGTATGCGACCATGTTGTCGTTCAGTGCGTCGCACTCGTGCATTGTTTGGTTGACGACCAGCTTGGAGTCGCCATATATGATGAGCCTCTTTGCGCCGCAAGCTTTTGCCATCCTCATCCCGTGCAACAGGGCCTCGTATTCAGCCACGTTGTTTGAGGCTGTGAACTGCATTCGCAGGATGTATTTCAGCTTGTCCCCTTGAGGTGATGTCAGTATGACACCTGCTCTTGCTCCATCTTTCCGCTTGGAACCATCGAAGTGCATTGTCCAGAGGTAGGACATATCTGGCTTGTCCGGGAGTTGGTTTTCCATCCAATGCACGAGGAAGTCAGGGAGAACTTGCGACTTGATTGCGTCACGCTTTTCATATGTGATGTCTCGTGGAGACAGTTCGATTCCCCAAAGCGCGACTCGCCCCGTGGTGTCGGGGTTATTGAGGATATGTCCCAATGGGGCATCGTTGACTACCACGATTGGGTGTTCCTGGAAGTAATGGCGCAGTCGCCGGGCGGTCATGAAGACGCCATACGCCAGCTTCTGGTAGTGCGGGTACCGCTGTTTTGTTGGCGTGAGGACCTCGCTGAGGTAGTATACCGGGCGTTGTACGCCGTGGACCTTGTTTTCCTCGGCCCGCTCGACGACGAGCACTGTGCTAACCACTTGGTTGGTAGCGGAGATGTACAGCAGTAGTGGTTCCCTTTCTCGTGGAGTCACCAATACTGGCGAGGTGGATAGCAGGCGCTTGAGATCTTCGAATGCTTCTTGCGCTTCATTGGTTCACTCGAATTTGTCAGCTTTGCGGAGGAGCTGATAGAAGGGCAGTGCCTTTTCTCCCATTCGACTGATAAATCGACTAAGGGTCGCGATTCGTCCAGCTAGTTGCTGGACGCCTCTTATGTTCTTTGGCTTCTCCATGGCCAGTATGGCCTTTATCTTTTTCGGGTTTGCCTCAATCCCTCTCACGGAGATGAGATACCCGAGCAGCTGCCCAGATGGTACACCGAAGGAGCATTTGTCCGGATTGAGCTTTATCCGGTAACGATCGAGTTTGCCGAAGGTTTCGCGCAAGTCATCGATTAGAGAGGCTTCTTCCTTGGTTTTGATTACTATGTCGTGGACATAGACTTGGATGTTGCGACCCAGTTGTTCCTTGAGGCAAGCCTGCATGCACCGCTGGTATGTGGCTCCCGCGTTTTTTAGCTCGAAGGGCATTGTGTTGTAGCAGAACACACCGAAGGGCGTTGTAAACGCGGTCTTCTCCTGGTCTTCCTCCTTCATTCGAATTTGGTTATAGCCTGAGTAGGCATCAAGGAAGCAGAGGCGCTCGCATCCAGCGGTTGAGTCGATGATTTGATCGATCCGTGGTAGCGGGAAGTGATCTTTTGGGCAGTGCTTGTTTAAAGAAGTGAAGTCCACGCACATCCGTAGGATATCCGTGTCCTTTTTTGGTACCAGCACCGTATTGGCGAGCCAAGTGCTTTCCTTGATCTCGCGTATGAATTTGGCCTCGAGGAGTATGTTGATCTCCATTCCGACTGCCTGCGCTCGTGGCTCAGACAGTCGCCTGATTGTTTGCTTGACTGGCCTTGCGTCGGGATTGACGTTGAGTGCGTGCTCAGCGAATTCCCTGGGAACTCCTGGCATGTCCGCAGGACACCAGGCGAAAATTTCCCAGTGCTCACGGAGGGATTCGACGAGCGCGAGTTCCTATGCGGGACTCAAGTTGTTGGCGATGAGGGCCGTTTTAGCGGGATCTGATGGATGGACCTGCACCTTCTTTGTGTGCACAGATGAGTCGAAGGAGAGGTCAGGTGAGCTTGGCCTACTCAGGGGAGGCAGACTGTTGTCTGTCGTTTCCTTCAATCGCGCGAGATCCTCCTACATGCCGAAGGACTAGGAGATTCTGTTGAATTCCCTATCGCAACTGTCAGATCGTTCGAAGCTCTCGTTGATCGTGATGACGCCGTTGGGACCTGACATTTTCATCTGCAGGTAGGCGTAGTGGGGTACCGCCATGAACCTACCGAACGCGACGCGTCCGAGGATGCAGTGGTATTGTGAGGGCCAGTCGATGCGCTCGCGCTGGAAGTTCCTTGGCGTGCCGAATATGATGTCGAGGTTGATTTTGCCCAGGGGGTATACGCCTTTCCCTAGGACGATGCCGTGGAACGTTGTGTCCGATGCCTCTAAGCAGGTTAGAGGGATCCTCATTGCTCGCAAGGTACTCGCGAATATGAGGTTGATGCCGCTTCCGCCATCCATGAAGACGCGACTCATGTCGAAGCCTCCAATTTGCGCTTCGAGTACGGGGGGGCAATGACCTGGGCGAGGTACTTGAGGCGGGTGGTCGCGTTTGTCAAAGGTAATGCACGACTCACTGCCACTGAGGTACTCAGTGGTGGATGGTGGCGAGTGCATGGCCAAGTTGACTTGGCGAGTGATGGCCTTCTGCACCCTATTGGAGGGGCGCCCCTTTTGGATCATCATGGTACCCATGGCCCGTGGGTACGGTTCGCCTCCGTGGTGCTGGTCCGGTGCAGCTCCGTTCGGGGGTGGCCCAGGTGGTGGTGGTGCACCATGTGCCACGGTGCCTGGAGCGGCTCCGTAGCCTCTTTCGACTGCATTGCGGTTCATCCGAACCAATCCCTCGTATAGCTTGAGGAACTCGCGGCAGTCCTTGAGGAGGTGGCTGTACTTTCTCTTGCCATCATGCTTGTCGATGTAGAAGTGTACCGTGCATGGCCCGGACAGTTTGTCCTCGATGGAGGTCGCGGGTGCTTCATCGCAAGTGCGGCGTTGCCACACTTGCGTGGTTTTCCCAGAGTCGCGGTATCCGCCGCTATGATATCCGCTGTTGCGGTTATCGTCGCGTCTATCGGCGTAGCCAGCTGCGACCATGTTGACGTCATCGCGATCGTCGTAGACGCACATGCGACGCTTACTCCGGCGATCGCGTCTTCTTTCGAGTTCTGCTTCCTCGTCAGAGTGAACGCGATTCTTCACTGAATCTTCTCCATCGGCCCACCGATTCGCGATCTCCATCAGGTGGTCGATGGTCTGGGGCTTTGAGCGGCCTAGCCCCTCCCTGATTTCCATGCGGCGGACACCACCGTTGAATGCATCAATCGCGCGGTCTTCCGAGATGTTTTCCGCGGAGTTCTTGATGATGGACCACCTTTGGATGTAAGAGCACAGCGATTCGCTAGATCTTTGCTGGCAGCATCTCAGTTCTTCGATTGAGGCGGGCCGTTTGTACGTGCCCTTAAAGTTGCGCACGAAGCTGTAGACCAGCTCATCCCAGCTGCGAATGGATCCGCGTGGAAGGTTATTGAGCCATGCCCGGGCGGCGCCCTGCAGCTGTAGCTGCAAGCATTGCATCTTAGTACTTTGACTGCCTCCATGTAGCCTGACGGAGGAGATGTGGTCCTCCAGCCAGATCTTAGGGTCCTGCAGACCATCAAATTTCGGGTTCTCTGATGGGAGTTTAAACCCTTTAGGCATTCGCTTTTGTCTGATGGATCTGCTGAAGCATCTGGCGCCACAGAGCTCCCCATCTTCTTCTTCCGAGTCAGTCGACCGAGCACGTCGTGCCCTTGACTTGTCGATCTTGCGCTGCGTGAGTTCGTCGCGTGCATCGTAGTCGCGATCGTGTCGCTGTGAGCGGCGGCGACGATACAGGTCGTGATTGTCATCGCTAGACGAGGGCGAGGAGTAGCGCTTTGCTAGTGCTTTGCCCTTTTTTGGGTCTGGTACTGGTTCCTTGTCGAGGGCGGCCTCGATTAGCCCTAGGCCCGCGATCATAGATCGGTGCATGGCCATTCGGGGATCTCCAGCTGGTGGCTGGTTATTGAGAAGGTACATGGTGGATGCTGTCACCGCGGCCTGCGGTGTCCTGGGAACCACGTTGCCTCTCGTGTCGACTGTCATAGAGCCGAAGTTGAGGACTTTCGTGGCGTCTATGCGCTCTTGTTCGGTGAGGTGAGCCATCCGCGATTGCCTCTTCTTTGCGAGGTACTCGTTGCCTCTTGAGGAGGATCCTCCGTAGGAGGAGAGCCCAGCGCGCCGAAGGCTCGACTCGTCCGCCGCCTTTTTACGCGCCTCAAGTTGCACGATTGCTTGTTTTTGGCGCTTGAATTCCTCTTTTAGGAGCCAGTGGTAGCCCATCAGCAGTTCCTGTGGGGACCCGAAGGGTAGAGGTGCACCTCGTAGGGCTTTGCGGAAGCGATCCCACTCTTGCTCGTTGAGCCTGATCACGACGCGTTTGCCGGTTTGCTCGTTGATCATGCTAGGAGGTTCGACTGCTCCTCCGATGCCACCGTTGCCGGTGTTGGGTGGGTCGGTGCCGTTGCCGACGTTACCACCGTTGCCGCGATTGGGTGGATCGGTGCCGTTGCCAGTGTTGCCACCGTTACCGCGGTTGGCGGAGGTGTCGCCCGCGTTGATGACGACACACATGAAGTGATTAGGGAAGTTGTTGCTTCCACAACTTTCAGATCCGGAACCGTAGGTTCCATCTTCAGTGGCCAGATCGCTTAGATCGGAGTCGCGACTGCTGTCGCTGACCATGTTCGCAACTGCCACCGGAGCATTGAGCTTGCTGAGGGTGCCGATCGATGGAGGGAACCATGATGCCGAGGCAATCGCCGGCGCTGTCGGCTGATCAGGCATGCAAAGCGTGCCCATCTGTCCAACTTGGAAGCGGAAGCTCCCAATCGCCAAGCTGACTCCGTCGCCCACAGATTCGAAGGTCGGGCGAGTGGCCGGTGTGTGGATGGTGAAGTCGAAGGCGCCGAAGAGCTGGCGAATCTCCGCTATTGCGGAGTTGTAGATTGCAGTTTATGGGGCCAAAGAAGCCGCAACATCAGTACTCCCTTTTCCCACAGACGGCGCCAATTGACGAGGGTTTAACTCATCAATGCCCATTGTTATGGACTTGGGTTTTGGAGAAGGAGGGAGCACTGGAGACATCTGTCGGCTAGCAAACAAGCACACAAGGGACAAAGGATTTACCCAGGTCCAGGCCTCGTAGAGGTCCCTACTCCTGCTTGTCTGCTCGTGGAATTATTGAGGGAGTCGAAAGTTACAACGGTGCGTAGATGTAATCTGGCGAGGGTTTGTGGAAGCTAGGGTTGCGCGTGTTCTCCTCGCCGCCCCCTCCTAGCCCTTATATAGATAGGCTAGGTCTTGGGTAGCAGGTCGAGTCGGTTACAAGTTAGGGTTTTCCCCTTCAAACTTTCTATCTTTAGCTTTTTCTTGATCTTCAAGCAATCGAGAGTCCGCAGGTTACTCGAGTCCTTCTATCTGGGCCTTGGCGACACCGTGGGCCTATACGTATTTGGACCGTATATACCAAGCTCGAGTACCTGTAGGGTATACCCATGTCAGTTGTATTGTTTACTTTACACGCAATTCGTAAAGAAATAATCTGTTGCTTGCAACTTAATACTGGAGGGGGTTCGGATGATAAACTGAAGGTGGATTATTAGTCATAGATGCAGTTGGATGGCGGTCTATGTATAATGTTGTAATGCCCAATCGAATCTCAAAGGAGTCAAGATGATTAGGATATGCATGTATTGCTTTCTCGATGTTTGTCAATTGCCCCGCTGTAATTTGTTCACCCATCATGTTATCTATCTTAAGAAGAGCCACCTCTAGTGAACTATGGATCCCGGTCCTTTCTTTTACATACAATCTACAAACTGTTTATTGCTTTGTGTTTATTTTCTGCAAACTTACTTCTTTCCATTCGATATGTTTAATCCTTTGTTTTTAGCAAAACACCGTGAGATTGACAACCTCATCGCAAGTTGGGGACAGAGTTCTGTGGTTGTGTTGTGCAGGTCTCTATGTTGCTACTAGCACCGGTAGTGCGCCCTGCCAAGGCTCAGCTAGCAACACCTTTGGGGTGTTTCCTTGCTCCTACTGGTTCGATTAAACCTTGGTTTAATAACTGAGGGAAACTTGCTGCTGCGCTCATCATACCTTCCTCTTGGGGTTCCCAACGAGCTCTACATCAACACCGAGCCATCAGCCGCGCCACCAGGTGGTGTGGCCAGCCCAGACTCCGTCTCCGACCCGTTTTCTCCCAGTACCTTCCTTTCGTCATGAAATTTCGTAATATATAATCCCCCGGATCTCCCGAGGTTCGTATATCGTGTTTTCGTCGTGTTTTCATTTCGATCTGTTTCTGATAGGTAGAGTCCCAGATTTGGAGCTACAATGTCTTCCTCTGGATCAGCCAAGGAAGATTCTTTAGAGGATATCATCAACCCATACATGAGAGAGTTGAAGATTCATCCCAAGGAGTTGTTGCTTGAAGATGGGGAGCTCCGAATAAAAGAGGTTCGAGGCCCTAAAGGTGAAGGAAGTCTGGAGGACAGGATGGAAGCACTAGAGCAAGAAGTCTTTAGGTACAAGAAGATGGCGGAGCACGAAGTGGATATCATCCATAAGATTTGTTCCGAACTCATCACCGAGCACCAGAAGGAGACTGCTGAACTCAAGAATGAAGTCCTCTCACTCCGCCAAACAACCAACGAACTGCAAGCACAGTTCTACGACGTTCAAAATCAAAACTGTGAGTATGAGGTTAGGTTTAAACGCATAAGTGCTGCTGCAAGTTTCAGGATGCTGGAAACCACGATGTCCTTTGTTGATGGGAAACCCTTACCCTGGAAGTCAGACGATGATGAGAGAACACCACCACCACCGAAGGAGTAATTTTTCATCAGGTTTGGCATCCCATTGGTTTGTTCCAAGCTTGGGGGAGTGCCGCGGTATCACATCACTATCTTCTATCTTTTTACCTTTTTTAGTAGAGTCATATCATGAATAGAGAAGTTATTGTGTAGGATGGTTTGCATTATGGAAGTGTCCCCTCTTTTGTTAGATATGTATCCCTTGGTGTGAGTTGCCATTATGGATTATTAATGAGAAGTTCTATCATTTACTCTTTTGCATATCTTATATTAGTTTTCAATTCGTGGTTATATGATTGATCTTGTTGTTAGTATTGGTATCACTTTGGGATCATTTAGTTAATTTAGTTGGTTTTGGCAAACCTGGCTCGGTCAGTAGCAACACTATTTTTGAGAGTTGAAAGAAAAGATAAAAGTACTCTAAAGAAAAATAATTTCATCATCTTTCTTTCTTTCTTGATTTGCTCATAAGTTTAGTATTCTCTAGTTAAGATCTTTTGTGCTTCCAAGGAAGATTGCATGTTTGTCTTTATCATTGTATGTTTGTTTGTTTGTTTCCTTCAACTCTTGTACTTGCTACCCAGCCTTGCTAGCCAAAAACCTGTACTGAGAGGGAATTCTTCTCGTGCATACACCTCCTTTAAACCAAAACCTTTGCCATTTGTGTCCACCATACCTACCTAGTAGCATTATTGCTATTCCAAGTAAATTCTTGTTTTATCTACCTCCCAAATTAAACTTGTTATGTGAAAATTAGTGATTAAAGCTCTCATGAACTTGATGGCACACTTTACTTTCTTGCACTTAATAAACTTGAACCATTGTGCTCACCTATGTTGCGTATATGCTTGCGCTTTGTAAGTTGTGAATTAGCAGAACCATGCTGCCATGGGGAACGCTTTCAACATTGCACTGGTACTTTGTACCTAGTTGATATCATGTTCTTTTGTCTAGGGATGTCGTCGGTGTGAAATGAAAGGGGAGCTTGTAAGTCCATGGAGTTATGCATGTGTGTTAGAGAAACGCCTAGGCCGCTGGTCTAATCCATGCTGACATGGTGGAAACCTGCAGCGTAACCATAACGAGCATCTATGAAGCATTCTTCTTATAAAAAAAGAGTCCGATATTGAGAAAAAAGAGAAAAAGAAAAAAGAGATTATGAAAAGAGGAAAGAGAGAAAAAAGCACCATATTCCCATGGTAAATAAGAAGATCGCTGAGATGCTTGTTGTCTGCTTGCCTTGTCATTTTGATATGGGGATTCTTCCGTATCATCGGGCAAGGGGTACCCCGTTGGCGGTTCTCTATGATACACATATGCTTACGATGACAAGAACTTACCGGTGACTAAACTTGAGTAGCATGAGGAGCGACCCTCGTATTCAAGGGACATGAGATTCTCAACTTACAACTTGTCAATGCATATCCTCATATTTGATCACTTTAACCTTAATCACCTAAAGATGCCTATGATAGGGGCAATGAAAGCTGAAATCTAGTAAGTATCATAATTTTTGGGAGCTCTTTATGAGACTTGCAATCCCTGCTTCCCTCTGTGAAGGGCCTTTCTTTTACTTTTTTAGTTGAGTCAGTAAACCTACTCCCTTCTATCTCGGCAAGTATTTTGAGCTGTTGTGTTTCATTCATTCATATGATGATTTATACAATCATGTTGCTTATGTTCCTTGTTTTGCACATTGCTCTTATCTTGATGTTTACTACTTTGAAAGCTATCATTGAAAACCAGTTATTTGTGAACTCCAGCAAATTATCAACTATTCTTCGACCAAGAGCTAAGTTTGCCATTACCAATTACAATTTATTTTATCTATCTTTATTTTGTTTCCTTTACTCATTGCAAGTTGAGTTATATAATAGTGAGTTGTCTTCTATTATGATCTATGTATTGATGAATGTGATGCTTCTTGTCCGTATTATTTTATCGACTCTTCACTCCATAAACCTGAGGCCATGTTTATTGAGCTCAGTTTCGCTTGGGGACAAGCGAAGTTTAAGCTTGAGGGGAGTTGATACGTCCATTTTGCATCACTATTCTATGTCATAATTCACTGTTATTCATTTATATATTTCGTATTGAGATGTGATACTTATGTTATTTCATCTGTTTTTGCATGGTTGATGACTTTTGGAGCATGGACCGCTGCAATCAGGATTCTGATGGAAAAGGTGTTGTTTGGAGGCAAAATTCGCGAAGATCAGAAAATCCGGGAAAATATACAGAAAATCCTATTTTCCAGAAGACGAAGGAAGCCAGAAGGGGGCTGGAGATGGGCCACAGGGGGCCCACACCACCCCCTGGCGCGGGCAGCCTAGGTCGCGCCACCAGGTGGTGTGGCCGCCCTGGTCCACCCCTGGCACTCCCCTCTGGCGTATATTATCCTCCCAAAACCCTAAGACTCGGGGAGCAACCACAGAAAGATTCCGCCACCTCTGTGGGGCGAAAACACCGAGAGAGAAAGATCTCTCCAGCAGACAGATTTCTACCGGGGGAATTCCTTCCCGAAGAGGGGAGATCGTCGCCATCAACACCACCATCAAGCTGGACTTCATCGGTATCATCATCATCACCACCACCATCATCACCATCAGCACCCTCATCACCATCTCCATATTGTTGTAACAATTGCGTTGAATCTTGCATATTTCATAGGGGAAACTTTCCCGGTGTTGATTACTCTTTGTAGTTGGTGCTATTGAGTGAACCATTGAATTATTTTTTATGTTCAGATTTTTATACATCATTATTCCATCTCTGATCATGATCCATATGATGTCTTGTGAGTAGTCCGTTTTGTTCTTGAGGACATGGGAGAAGTCATGTTGTTAGTAGTGGAATTGTGTTGAGAAAGATTTAATAGTTTGATATTTAAGTTGTGGTGTACTTCTTCTAGTGGTGTCATGTGAACGTCGACTACATGATACTTCACCTATATGGGCCTAGGGGAATGCATTGTGTATTTGGCTACTAATTGTAGGGGTTACCGGAGTGACAGAAACCTGAACCTCTGTTAGGAAACCATTGCACAAGGGACGTAAGGGTCTTAGAGTTTAAAGCTATGGTCAGGTTTCTACCTTAATTACTTTCTTGTACTTACGGATGTTTGCAAGGGGTATAATCACAAGTATGTATTAGTCCTAGGAAGGTCGGTAAATTAGCACAGGTTCACCCACACAACACTTAGCAAGCTAAAGAAGATTAATCAACTATATGAAGCGAAAACACTTGATAGTCTTCCCATGTGTCCTCAAGAACGTTTGGTCATCTTAAGTAATACAACCGGCTTGTCCTTTGCTGCATAAAGGATTGGGCCACTTGCTGCATTTATTCCTACTGTCTTTTATTTACTCGTACTTTGTTTACTTGCTTTATTCAAAAAAAACCTAAAAATCCGTTTGCTAAGTATTTGCAGAGAATTCCTGATCCATACCACTAGCCAGCACCTTCTGCTCCTCGTTGGGTTCAACACTCTTACTTATCGAAAATACTGCGATACACCCCCTATACTTGTGGGTCATCAGGGACCACGGTCACGAGAGAGAGGGAGAGAGAGAGAAAATATCAATTAGAGGTCCTCCCAAAAGTGAGAAGACCTTTTTTGGTTATTGGTGTATTTTATTTGGCCAAATACCCCCACTATATATAGGGGGAGGGGAGGCACTACCTCCCTCAAAGTCCCGGGGTGGGACTAAAGGAGAGGAGGGAGGAGGGGTGGCACCACCAGCCACCCCCATGGGCCCCACGCGAGGGGGGGGGGGGGCTGGCCCACTAGGGCCCCGGCCACCCCCTTGCCCCTTCTCCCTCTCTCCTTTCCCTAATGGGCCCTCTCCCCTCCGGGAATTGGCCCATTAAGCCTTTGACCATTTAAATTGAATTTTCTCTTTATTAAATAATTATGAATAAATGATTAAATCAATATTTAACATTCATTCACATATTATTCAACCTCCGTGGCTATGGAACACTTCCACCTCCACTCCGGACATCCTCCTGACTTACCGAAGCCCTTCCGGTTTTCTCTCTACTATTCTTCGGTGATTCTACCGATCCTATAAACACTCTCTAAGCATTATCAAGCCCTTAAGTGTGATACCCCACGGTTCGGGAACACTCCAGACATGGTCGGGACACTCCCGCACCAATGATCGACAGAGGCACCTGGATGGCCATGTGACCCATGTGCGTTCCACGAAGATCTTTCATCGTTTGAACCGGACAGTCATGTCTTATTCCCTTTGTCTCTCGATACTTGCATTTCCCGAGATCTGATCAATGACATCACCATGTCATGTTCAATCTCGTTACTGAACAATGCTACTTGACTCGTTCCGACAAGTGATATCCCCGTGATTAAATCACACGCTGCGCAGCTATTGGATATAACTTCTCCGAATGGGCCCTTTGAGTATCTTCCCGTCACATGGACAGAAAAATCCTGCTCTTGACATATATTGCCTCTACGGTTTCCTCCGAGTACCTGAACACACCTTTATAACCACTGTATTACCAAGTGGCGCTTGATGCTATCTAAGCACTCTCGGGAGACAGTGATTGATATAGCCTCATGGTCTAAGGAATAGTCTACGAGGATCAATTTCTAATCATCGTAACTTGAACTTAGTGACATGATCAGGTCACGATGTTTAGGTTGGGTATTGGTTCATCATATCATTCTCGGAATGAGATGACCCCATTTCGAACTGGCATAAATGCCACATGATCATTTGTTAACCAATGAACCAGTGACTAGAGTTTCACTGGGAACCCCTGATTGTTTGTATATCACACGTGTATTGATGTTTCCACTAAATACAGTTATAGCATGATATAAAACTTAATCATAAACTATATGAAATATGATAATAGTCCGTACTATTATTTGTCTCTAGGGCATATTTCCAATAGGAAAGCCCTCCAAGTTAATTCCTTTTCGAGAATATTGGACGTCGATGGAAAATGCTAAATAGGGCAGTGATTCTTCCAACAAACACGGATCTCCAAGCATCGTGTGGTGTGAGATGCTTCCTCCCTAGGATATGGGTATACCATGTGTTTTCTCCATATATATAGGACACATATTTTCTACACACAGGCTTCCTCCCTAGGATATATAGGACGCGGATTTGCTACACACAGCATAGCTGTGCATAGGCTTAGTCTGTTGAATATAGAGATCACATGCAATTCTCCTTTAGATGCTAGTGGTTGGCTCTTGGAAAGGAATAACGGCGTGTAACGGTGTGTGTATCATTCCGTTTTTTTGCATGCATGGCTAGGGTTTTAGACAAACCCTAACTTTTTAGCGCGCTGTTTGGCTAAGAAATTTTTAGCATATAAAATGGGAAGGTAGTGAGAACAAGGCTTATAAGAGTTTTGCATGCAAATGCTTCATACTAAGTGCTTCATACTAGATGGAAAACAAGGACTTCATTGACCGCATGCAAAATCGAAACAAAGCAAGCGTTTGAGTTAGGGTTACGCATGCACCTCACGTTGGGCATCAAAAATAATAGTTGTTTGAGTTAGGATTACGCATGCACCTCACGTTGGGCATCAAAAACAATACTTGTTCTCCTTAGGGTTTTGGGGGACACTAGATGCGAAAGACAAACAACTGTTGTTTTGATTTGGGTGGCTGCAGTCCATGTATGGCCACAAGATTTTGTGCACGGGTGTAACGCTGATTTGTTATGTCTGAACATTCTAACAAAGTAGCTGAAAATTGTAGCATGAATATTAGAAAGGGGATTGTTCTTTAAACAAAAAAATTCAGATTTGTCTGTTTTTGGTTTGCTCATTCGGAATAGGTGTAGTGAAATAAATATGCGGTCTTTTTTTTGGTATAATTTCATTTTTTGATCTGTTGAGACAATAAAAAATTCCGAACAACGGCGACAAATAGTGATGGAACGGGGTTTTCAAGTAAGTGAATAATAGAGTACCGAAAAATGCAAAACTTCGATTACAACATATAGTTTTTCTAGCAATTCTGTGATAATTCAAAACTTTAAATTTTACATGTTGGAATGAAAATACTGGAAAACAGTAAAACTAGTCATCCAATTATTCAACAATTTGTGGCGGGAGGCTTCCTGAATTGTTTTTAAGGTGTAGCATGTCGAATAGCAAGTCCGCCGATGTTGGGCAATCCTTAGATGGATGAAAGTAAGCATTTTAAAAAAGAAAATGCGATTAGTAATTACTTTTCATATTGACAATCATATTATGGGAGATGGTAGACATCCAAAGAATGGCGTGTAATGCTCACAACAGTCAGTCGAATGTCTTTCACCGAGCGGCTCTTGCGACCGACCCACGAGCCATTGCTGCTGCTCATACTTGTTATACATGCAATGAAACCACGTCAAACAAAAATGCGTAAGTTGGTGTGGAGTGAGTAATAAAGGCATAAAGGATTGCTTATGATTAGGGAAAACAATGGTATGTACCAAAAAAATTTGCCGACGGCAGCGGCGTGCACGACGACGGATGAAGTAGAACAAAGAACGCAATCGCCGATTCCACCTTGTTTATCCAATGAGCAAGGAAATTTGATGAAAGAATGAATAAGTGAGGCTATGGCCAGCAGCTCGTAAAACAAGAGATAAAATGAAGAGAAGTTATGGTCTACATGTAATAGCTAGTGCCCTCGTTTAGGGTTTTTGCTACTATACCTAAAGCAACGAAAATACATAGCATAATCTGAGAAACTTAGTTTGATTAGGGTTTTTTCATGTCTTTGTCTATGGTACATTGGGTTTTACGTTACAAAAGGAATAAGGCTCAGTTCGGTTAGGATTTTGTGCATGTAGTACATTAGGGTTTGCACGCAGTCAAAGGAATGTAATCTGAGAAGCTTAGTTTGACTAGGGTTTTGTGCATGCCATGGTACGTAGGATATTAGGGTTTGCATTGAAAATGGCTAGCTAGTCAACTAGGGTTTCACTTCTCCATCAACTAACGACGTTAATAGCCTCATATGGGGATCCACCATTTTGGGTATGAAAATATGTGCTCTCTATATCAAAAGAGAGAGAATCAACTGTGGATAGGCTATGCACAATATGCATGTATATAGCTGGCTATTATATATATATATAGAGAGAGAGAGGCGCTATTTGACACCTAGGGTGTAGAATAGTTATTCTTTACCCACCCTCTATCTTTCAAACCGTACATGATTTTTACGGCACGTAAATTTTTTTTACCTCGAAAGTCAAGAAGAACGTAATAAAATTTAGACATGTCGTAAAAAAAAATGTTTACATGCCGTATAAAAATACGACGTAAAATACGTATTTTCTATGTTTTTACACTATAATGACTCATAAATTGTATTTTTATGTCGATTTTTTTGTGTTTCTGATGAATATGAACATAATTATTAGTATACAAAACATAAATTTCTGAACGTAAGAATATAAAAATATGTGGAGTGCAAAATAACTATTCAGCACCCTGGGTGCTGAATAGGGTTGGGTGCTGAATGGTTATTTTGCATCCCACATATTTTTATATTCTCACATTTAGAAACTAATGTTTTGTATACTAATAATTATGTTCATATTCATCAGAAACGCAAAAAAATCGACATAAAAATACAATTTATAAGTCATTTTAGTATAAAAAACATAGAAAATATGCATTTTATGTCGTATTTTTATATGGCATGTAAACAATTTTTTTACGACATATCTAAATTTTCTTATGTTCTTCTTGACTTTCGGGATAAGAGAAAATTTACGTGACGTAAAAATCATATACGGTTTGAAAGATAGAGGGTGGATGAAGAATAACTATTTTACACCCTAGGTGTCAAATAGCGCAACTCTCTCTCTATATATATAGGTAAAATAACTGAGACGCCCAGACACCATGATTATATATATATAGACAACCGTATTATACATTGTACAAGATTAGAAATATTTCCTCGCCATGATTATTCCTTATCCTCTTCCATCGCACGTGTGGTCCCTGCTGCATGTCTCCCAGAAAAAAATACTGCCCATATCTTATATCTTATGTGCGCATGAGAGAGAGCATCAGTATCTAGCGATGAAGTGAGTACGAACAACAGGCAGTGAGAGAGAAGTATCGGTTCTCATAGACATAGTAACACACACTTAGAGGACATGAAATCACGGCTACTAAACAAGGAACTTAGAGTACAACTTACCTATGGTAGAAAACAAGGAATTTAGAATATAAAACTTATACAGGACAAAATAGCAACTGTAGCTTGCAGAACATCGGCATGTAGCAAGAGACATGCAGCAACAGCCGCATCCCTGCTAGTTAGCGAGCCGAAGTTCAGGTTGACTTTCTTATTGATGCCACAGGCCACAGCACCCGCGTGATAGCAGCGGCAGCCTGTCGACGGGCGGGCGGCCAGCCAACACACAGGAGATGGCGCAGCAATAGCTAATGGAAGCTGCAGCAGGTACGCACGGCGGTGACCGAGAAGCTCCTGGAGGTAGATGGCCATAGAGGCGTCGGTGCTGTCGGGTTTCTACCAAACAGCGGCGGGCGGACATGGGACACCGGGACGGCAACGACGGGTGGTTCAAGGGGTGGTGGTGGCAGGTGGACCCAGGACGGTGGCGCCGAGTGGCCACCAAGAACCATCGCGGCGAGGAGCAAGGGTGCGTGCGACTACAAGGAAGAAGGCAGGTTTTTCCAGTGCACGATGGCCCTATAAGGCAAATGATGTATAAAATATTATTTCGTACACCGATTTTAAGGCAAAAATATGCGTATAACATATGGTGTCTAGGCGGTGCCCCAGTTATTTTACCTGGTGCATATATATATATATATGATATATTCATACTACTCCGGGTGTAACTACACCCACGTGTGTTTTATACCATATAGGTAGTATCTATCATACCGAAAAGTATGTACGCGTAGTATGAAATATTATAGACTATTTAGTAGTATATATATACTACTTTTAAGGTAGTATGTATAAGTTTTTCACATACTCTTATTTTACGTACAAATATGAAGGGCATTTTGGAAATATAGTACAAACTATGGCTCCGTTTGCATTTTTTCCACGTAACTTGATTTGAAGTATCTTAGATGTAGTATATAAACATACTTAAATAGATAAAGTATCACGTATACTTTTGTATGGGAGTATATAAGACATGGGTGTAGTTACACCCGGAAGTAAGAAATATATATATATATATATATATATATATATATATATATATATAATAACTGGTGCACCATATGGGTGTCCTATATATGATGTTCCATATGGGTGTCATATATATATACTATTTATTTTCAGGGTGTAGAATAACTATTCTATACCCATCCTCTATCTTTTGAACTGTATATTATTTTTACGTCACGTAAATTTTGTCTTATATCATAAGTCGAGAAGAATATAAGAAAATTTAAATTTAGAAATGACATAATTTTTTGGTTTACATGCCGTATAAAAATATGACTAAAATACTTATTTTTGTTGTTTTTTACACTATAATGACTTATAAACTCTATTTTTTTATCGATTTTTTGGTTGTGGTGAATATGTAAACATAATTATTCATATATAAAACATAATTTTTTTAATCTAACAACGTAAAAATATGTTGGGTGCAAAATAACTATTCTGTTTCCTGGATGCAGAATAGGGTTTCTCTCTCTCTCTCTCTCTATATATATATATATATATATATATATATATATGACATATTCATACTACAACCGGATGTAACTACACCCACACGTGTTTCACACTATATAGGCAGTATCTACCATACCGGAAGGTATGTACGCGTAGTATGAAGTATATAAAAATATTTGGGCAGTATATATACTATTTTTTTGGTAGTATATAATTTTTATTCACATACTCCTTTTGTACGTACAAATATGACAGTATTTTACATATATAGTTTAAACTATGGGTGCACTTACAATTTTTTCACCTAACTTGCTTGTAAGTATCTTAGATATAGTATATGAACATATTCAAATAGATAAAGTATTACAAATACTTCCGTAAGGTAGTATATGAGAGATGGGTCTAGTTACACCCGGGAGTAAGAAGTATTTTTCCTATATATATCTATATATATATATAGGACATATTCATACTACACTCGGGTGTAGTTACACCCATGTATGTTTCACACTATCTAGGCAGTATCTATCATACCGGAGAGTATCTACGCGTAGTATGAAGTATTATAAGACTAATTAGTAGCATATATACTACTTTTGAGGTAGTATGTATAAGTTTTTCACATACTCTTCTTTTTACATACAAATATGAAGGTATTTTGGATATATAGTGCAAACTGTGACTATATTTGAATTTTTTCGTGTAATTTGATTTGAAGTATCTTAGATATAGTATATAAACATACTCAAACTGATAAAGTATCACGTATACTTCCGTACGGTGGTATATTAGACGTGGGTGTAACTACACCCGGGAGTAAGAAGGATTTTATATATATATATATATATATATATATATATATATATATATATATCATATGGGACACCATGGTACCCGGACACCATACCTATATTTTGTACATATCCAGGATGTACGTACCTAAATTTTACATACGTAAGGTTTACATACGTAAAATAGACCTATCCAAGTTATATATACCTAAGGTATCACATACCTAAGTTACATATATATACAGACGTATGCTGCGTACGTATACCTTAGGTATATAATATGTTAGATATATGTAACTTAGGTATGCATATCTTAAGTATGTGATACCTAGGTATGTATAACTTATGTACGTATACTCTCAAGTATGTGTGGTTCATAGCGAAAATACGCGTATCACGTATGGTGTCTGGGCACCAAGGTGCGTCACTTATATATATCCTATTCCTAATTCAGTTTAGATAGGCTATCTTTACTTTATATCGGTTTATTCAGATTAACGTTATTTGGATAATCCAGTTAAGTTTATAATCCTAATTTAGTTTGGATAATCCAACTAACTTGATTTTTTCAATATGCTTAAGTTGTGTTTTTACAATCTAGCTAAGTTTGTTCTTTAACAACATGATTTTTTTAGTTGGCTAAGTGTGACTTTACACATTAGAAATTTTCGGGTTATGGTATTAAATGGTAGGCATAATTAAATCTAAGTCTTTTTAGGCTACCGCGTCGACGACGACAAAGCGTTGGTACCCTAACACCTAAGGTTACCACTTCTACATAAACTAAAACCACTGAGTCTATAAAAAAATAGGAAGTGCAGAAAACAACAGGGGAGAAGCACAGAGGAAGTTAACATTCAGTACAAATGCTCCACAGAGGAAAGTTTAAATTTAAAACAGACAAAGTGCAGACTACAACAGGAGGGAAGCACAGAGGAATTTAACAGGCAGTACACGTGTCCCATAGAGGGAAGTTCAAATATGAAACTAGATATTGGAAGATACAAAATGGTCTACCATGCAGCGTCGACGCTATCGCGTCGACAAGCACCAAGTGAGAAATTAAATCTAAGTCTTGTTTGCATAACAAATATAAGTTGGGGTCTTAACACCACCCACCCAAACCCTAAGTCGTCGTGCGCGCGCTCAATACAACAGTATGGGCTAACGCCATGGCTTCGTCACCTGTACGCCGTGTTAAGCGAAGACGGATGACGAAGCCTCGAAAGGGTGTTAGGGTACCGTGGATTCGTCATCGTCGACGCGGTAAGGCTAGTACATGTGCCAACAGAGGGAACTTTAATGTTAAAACAGAGAAAGCGCAACTACAACACGGGAAAGCACAAAGGAACTTAACAGGCAGTACACATGCCCCACAGAGGGGAGTTCAAATATGAAACTAGATATTGGGGGAGACGGGTGACGAACCCTCGAATGGGTGTTAGGGTACCGAGGCTATGTCTCTCGTCGACGCTACCGTGTCGACGACGAATCATCGGTACCCTAAGGGTACCGCGTCTACGAAAACTAAGACCGCTAAGTACATAGAAAATAGGAAGTGCAGACTACAACTACAAAGAAGCACGAAGGTATCTAACAGGCAGTACAGATTCCTCATAGAAGAAAGTTCAATTTAAATAAGAGGAACCACATACTACAACAGGGCGAAGCACAGAGGAGGTTAACAGGAAGTACACATGCCTATAGAAGGAAGTTAAAGTATGAAGAAACTAGATATTAGGTGGGGATGGAATACAAAATGGTGTATGATGACCCATAAGTATAGGGGGTGTATCGCAGTATTTTCGAGGGAAGTGAAACCCAATTTATTGAATCAACACAAGGGGAGTCAAAGAATATTTATAAGCCTTAACAACTGAGTTGTCAATTCAGCTGCACCTGGAAACAATCTTGCTCACAACAGTTTATCAGTAGCAATAGTTTTGTAGTAGAAATAGTAAAGTAACAGCAGTAGTAAAAGTAAAGACAGTAGTAACAATAGCAGTAAACAGTAGGATTCGAGTGCGGTAGGCATAGGGATGGATGGAGGGGTGTTGCATGGACAAGACAATTCACATATCAATCAAAACATAGGTCAATTGCAGATAAATAAGATAAAGCATCCAAGTACTAAATAATCCTAGGCATGTGTTCCATATATAGTCATACGTGCTCGCAATGAGAACTTGCACAACATCTTTTGTCCTGCCAGCCCGTTTGCAGCGGGGCCTCAAGGGAACTACTGGCAATTAAGGTGCTCCTTTTAATAGAGCACCGGAGCAAAGCATTAACACTCCGCGAACACATGTGATCCTCACATCAAAGCCATTTCTTCCGGTTATCCCGATTTCTGTCACTTCGGGGCCATTGGTTCCGGACAACAACGTGTGTAAACAACTTACAGGTAAGACCAAAAACAATACTATCATAATGAATCAATAACATGTTCAGATCTGAAATCATGTCACTCGGGCCCTAGTGACAAGCATTAAGCATAACAAGTCGCAACAAAGTCAAAAAGCACTAATAGTAGATACTAGGCACCATGCCCTAACAATCTGATACCATTACATGAACGATCTCATCCAATCCCTACCATCCCCATAGCCTACAGCGGGGGATTACTCACTCATAGATGGGAGAAACATGGATGGTCGATGGAGAAGTGATGGTGATGATGATGGCGATGATCTCCTCCAATTCCCCGTCCCGGCAGGGTGCCAGAACGGAGTTTCTGGTTCTGAATCAGGGAATCTGGTGGTGGCGGTGCAGCGGAACTCTTTCTGGAAAAACGTCGAAACTCCCCTGAGATTTTAGGTCAGAAGGCATCTTATAGGCGAAGAGGGAGACCGAGGGTGTGTCTGGGGCGGCCAAACCACCCCCTGGCGCGGCCAGGACCAGACCGCGTGGCCAGGTGGTGTGGCTGGGCCCAGGCTCCATTCCATCTCGTATTCTGGCTCCGGGAGTCTTCTGGTGAAATAGGATTTTTGGCATATTTTTCGGGATATTTCCTAATAGTTGATTTTCTGCACAAAAACTAAACACCAAGACAATTCTGCTGAAAACAGCGTCAGTCCGTGTTAGTTGCATCCAAATCACACAAGTTTAGAGGAGAACCAATAGCAAATGTGTTCGAGAAAGTAGATACATTTTGGACGTATCAACTCCCCCCGGCTTAGCTTATTGCTTGTTCTCAAGCAATTCAGTTGAAAACTGAGTGCGATAAAAGAATCTTTCACGAACACATTTGCTTCATATGATGTATATATTCTCAGCATGTGATCAACTACTTAGACAATTCATAATAAAGAGTATGCAACTAAGTTTACTTAATAGGCAATGCAAGCTATGAATAGATTCCAACTCAAAAATAATAAGTAGCATGAAGCATAAACATAAGCAACATTACAATGCTCATAACAAGGTATGATAGAGTGGTATCTCGCTTGCCTTTTTATTGTAAATGCCAAGGCACCTCTGAAGTCCAGGTGAAGAATAGAAGTAAAGATATCAAAGATACAAGCATCAAAGTCATAACACAAATAATCAAATTTTGAGACAAGCACATTACACTAAGAATGACAAGTATGCTCTCAAGAAGGTGCTCATAGAATATGTGGAGACTCAAAAAGGAAATGAAAAGGTTTTGAATAGTTTGAAAGGGTTCCAAATGCTGAAAGTATGGTACTCATTAGCTTTGAGATCTCATTTCCCCTATCATAAGCATCTTTAATATGGTTAAGGTGAAAGGGAGGTCCAATCTGAGTTATATGCTTGACAGACTATAAACTGGAAATCCCATGTCCCTTGAGTACGAGGGCCACTCCTCATGCTACTCAACTTTAGTTACCGATAAGTTCATGTCATCATAAATACGTGTGTATCATAGAGAACCGTCAACGGAGTATCCCTTGCCCGATGATACGGAAGAATCCCCATATCAAAATGACAAGGCAAGCAGACAATGAGTATCTCAGCAATCTTCTTATTTACCATGGGAAAATGGTGCTTTTTTCTCTCTTTCCTCTTTTCTCAAATCTCTTTTTTTTATAAGAAGAATGCTTCATAGATACTTATTATGGTTACGCTGCAGGTTTCCACCACGACAGCATGGATTAGACCAGCGGCCCAGGCGTTTCTCTAACACACATACATAACTCCATGGACTTACAAGCTCCCCTTTTATTTCACACCGACGACATCCGCAAACAAAAGAGCATGGTATCAACTGGGTTTATATTTATAGGTGTTGAAAGTGTTCCCCGTGATAGCACGGTTTTGCTAATCCCCAGCCTATAATTTGCAAGCATATAACTTTCATGGACAGTCACAATGGTTCAGGTTTATTAAGTGCAGGAAATAAAGTGTGCCATCAAGTTCGTGAGAGCTTTACTAACTAACTTTCTCATAACAAGCAAATATTTTATTCGGAAGAAAACAAGGCATATTGAATATGCACGGAAATAGCAAATTATGTTAATAGGTAGGTATGGTGGACACTTTTGGCAATATTTGGTTTTAGGGAGTTGGAAACATGAGTAAAGCATACTCAGTGTAAGTGAATGCTAGCAATAGTAAGGGAGCGATAAACGAGAGAGCAATAGCTGTCATAATCATGCTTGCAACAAAACAGGACTAATCATGGCATGAAAATGATTCAAGACCCTCAAGGCAAAAATAATTCATCGAGGCTTAACTGATTATTTCAGTCATATGCATGCATGAGCATGTGCCAAGTCAATTCAAGTGAAACATTCATAGAAGGATACCATGGTGTCATACCAAGTTATGAATAGAGTAATGCAAGCAAACATTCATATGACATGCTACAAACTATTAGCAAGCTGGAACTAATCATAAGAAAGCAAGAACTACTAAGCTTCCATAAATAACATACACCCTACATGAACAAACTAAGCATGCCCACTATGATGAGTATATGTACAAAAATGAAAACAAATAGAGTTCGTTACCAGCCTCTTACCACAACTCAAGTTGTCATTAATCCTCATTATTGCCCTTCACTTGTGTGGCTTGAATAATAAAATGAAACCAAATTCCACTGAGGACTGCTGAACCCTGCAACAAAACTCACAAAACCAAAGAAGAAGAACAAATATTTTTGGTGTTTTCAATTTTTTAAAACAAGAACCAAAAAGGAAGAACAAGCAAAGCAAAATCTTTTTGGGTTTTTCGAATAGTTCAAACAAAGCAAACAGGGAAAAGCAAACCAAGGAAAAAAGAAGAAGAAGCAAACAGAGAGAAACAACATAAATATTTTTGGTCTTTTTGTGTTTTAGAAAGCAAAAGCAAAGAAAGAACAAAAACTAAAAACAGAACAAAACATGAATATATAAAATACCGATGCAAAATGATATGGAGATGAGTGCGATGTTGACGTACCTCCCCCAAGCTTAGGCTTTTGGCCTAAGTGGGTATCAATCCCATGCTGGCCAAGATGAAGTGTCTCCATGGTACGACGAGGAGGTACCCTTGTCCTGGTGCGAGCTCGAGTATGTCCCTCCGTAGTGCGCAGAGTAATCGTAGGAAGGCACATCCTCCTGGTGCTGCCTGTGGAACCCTAGCAAGCGGAGCTGCTCGTCCACCCCCTCCTTAGAGCATGACCACGATTTCCTGTGAACACTAAACAGAGTAGATTGCGGCAAAGGTATATCTCTCTCATCCCCGCCAGTAAACAGCATCCTATATACTAGACTGTCCAAATCAGAATCAGTAGTGACAAAGTGATATGTTTTCATAGCAGCAAGGTCAAGCCTTTGTGGTGCCAATATAGTATCATTGGGGTCCACTGAAAGCTCTAATGCATTGACCATACGTGAAGCAATGATACCCCCATAGATAGCCCCCCTAGCAGCTAGGCAGCGAGCAATAAGCGAGCCAAGGTTGTACCGAGTATCATTGTTGAGCGCAGCAGCAAGGAAGGCTAAATGATAGTTGGAGATATTACTCGTATTCTCTCTACCCAGAACGCTAGTAGCAAGATAATATGCAAAATATCTAAGAGCAGGGAGTTGGATGTTTCTTATCTTTCCGTGCTGAGCTACGCGGTCATCATCATTGGTCACCCCTCGGTAAAGCTCCAGCAAATCATCGGGTCGCCCTTGAATCTTCTTCATGGTCCCTGTCATGCTTACACCTACAATACTGCAAAATCTTTCTAATGACATGGTAAAGGGCAGATTATAAATTCTAAAAGAGCCAGTTGACTGATAGGGCGTGTTAGTAAACATGAAGCTCTCAACAAAAGTCTTGGTGAGCATAGCGTATTGTTCACTCTCATCTTGCATGTATGAGGTCAAACCAACCCTCTGAATCAGTAGTAAGAAATCATCAAGAATCCTTGCAGCTTGTAAGAAAGTAAAACAAGGAAAAGTAGATGGGTGAGCATCCCCATCATATCCTTCATTACCAATACAAGGTGCAATGAGATCCTCGTTGTATGATGGCCTGAACTGAGAGGCTGATCTTGAGGGCCTTGACCTCCTAGGTGCATCCCTCTCAAATATTTCTCCAAAGGTACGGTTATTCATGTTTGTTATTCTGAAATTTAAACATCTATTAAACAAGTGATTGCTAAGTGAATATAATTAAGGTCACTACTCATAGGGACTTGTAAGAGGCCTAAAAACTATATCTCTAAGCATAAAACAAGCTTACAAGCTCTCATAACCTGTCACTTATAGCAGAAAAATACTCAAGATATAAACCACTAAACACAAATCTACTTGGAGAAGCGGAGGAGACACATACCGGAGAACAAATGCTCCAAATTTCAGCAGCAAAGATGGGCTGAGCAAGGAGATCGAAAAATCGAGAGCAAGCACAACAAGAACGCGATTTGGAGCAATGAACTGGTGTATACTCAGGAGAGAGAAGAAAGTGGCAAGTGAGAGAGTGAGTGGAGGGCCAGGGGTGGCCCACACCATAGGCAGGCGCACCCCAGGGCTGGCCGCGCCACCAGGTGGTGTGCCTGCCTGGTGGGCCCCCTGGTACCTTCCAGGCACTCCTCTGCCCCTTTTTTCATGTAAAAGTTTAATATGAATTTTCTGGAATTTTTCGAGACAATTTTTTCTTGGGCATTTTCAGGCATAGATGAATGATTTTCTGACAGACAGGGATTTTTTTTGGAATGATGCAATGACAAAACAAGGCTAGAACTACAGAATCTCTAAGACACTCTAACATGCAAGCACCTAATAATAGAAAAGAAAACTAAAGGAAAGCAAAAACTAAATGGATAGAATAGAAGTAAGCGGAGATAATCATGGTGAAAACATTGTTTTGTTCAATGAAATCCTTTTGTTAACAAAACAATTTTATATGAAACAAAACTTTGTATTCCACTAATGATTATGTTACCTCAACCTTGATAGCAATGGTCCCAATCATAATAGTTTCAAATTTTTCTCTTGGTATGGGACAATATATTTCCCCAACTTGAATGCCCTCAACATGTTTAATTGAATTCAAATCATAAGTCCTATCAATATTCTTGGGGAAATAGACAGTATGCTCCTTGTCATTAACATTGAAAGTCACCTTTCCTTGATTACAATTAATAACAACTCCTGCAGTATTAAGAAAAGGTCTCCTAAGAATAATAGACATATTATCATCTTCAGGCATTTCAAGCACAACAAAATGAGTTAATATCAAGCAATTATGAGCCACTTGAACAGGTACATCCTCACATATACCAACATGAATAGTGGTAGATTTATCAGCCATTTGCAAAGATAGGTATTAGTTTTTCAAGTTGAAGTCTCTTATAGAGAGAGAAAGGCATAACACTAACTCCAGCTCCCAAATCACACTAAGCAATTCTGACATAACTATTTTTAATAGAGCAAGGGATAGTTGGAATCCCTGGGTCTCCATGTTTCTTTGGAACCTTACCATTAAAGGAATAATTAGCAAGAAAAGTAGAAATTTCTTCATTAGGGATCTTCCTTTTATTTGAGACAATATCCTTCATATATTTTGAATAAGGAGGCAATTTAATAGCATCAGTCAAAGGAATTTGCAAGAACAGAGGTTTCATCCACTCACAAAACTTATTATAGTGTTCATCTTCCTTTGACTTGTGTTTCTTATCAGGGAAAGGCATAGGTTTTTGACCCAAGGCTCTCTTTCACTACCATGTTTCTTAGCAATAAAATCTTATTTAGTGTATTTAGTATTCTTAGTGTGCTTTTCAGGTTCTTCTTCAACTTTTTCTTTATCAGGAATATCATTTTCTTCATTGCTACTTTCAGTTTCAACCTCAGAGATAGATATACTATTAGGATCTTTAGCAGGTTCACAGGGTTCTACAATAGTTTTATGTTTCTTTTTTCTTTTCTTACGAGTAGAACCACTATTTTCAGCTTGTTGAGAATCCTGCTCAATTCTTTTGGGATGCCCCTCAGGATATAGAGGATCCTGGGTAGCAGCACCACTTCTTGTTCTAATCTCATAAGCATGTTTTTTTAGCAGCATTAACTAGCAAGTCTTTTTGCACTTTAATAAGTTGATCTATTTGAGTTTGAACCATTTGAAAGTGTTTAACAATCATTTTGACATCATTAGAGGTTCTTTCCATAATATCTTTTAACTCAACAATAGCTCTAGAGTTTTCCATTAGATGATTTTGCACCCTTTCATTAAAATTATCTTGCTTAACAATGAAAATATCAAATTCTTCTAAGCATTAATCAGGAAGTTTAGAGTAAGGGATATCACCTTCATCAAAGTGTTGGAGAGAGTGTACCTCAATAGTGGATGAATGGGGAATTGGCTTACATAATTCTTCTATAGGAGTTAAATTCTTGACATCTACAGCTTTAATTACCTTCTCCTTAAGACATTTCTTAGCTTCCTTCATCACTTCATCATTTAATTCAATAACTCCCCTCTTATTAGATGATGGTATAGGCGCCGGTATAGCTGGTTCAGGTATAATTGTTTCAGGTATAGCTGGTTCAGGAGGAGTCCAATATTCATAGTTCTTGCTTATTTTAGCCATTAATTCCTTAGCTTCCTTGGGAGTCCTATTCCTGAAAACACAATCAGCATAACTATCTAGGTATGTCCTAAATTCTTCAGTTAGTCCATTATAAAATATATCAAGAAGCTCATTCTTAGGTAATGGACTTCCAACCTGTGCATGAATCAAAACACAAAACCTTGCCCAAGATTCAGGCAATATCTCCTTTTCTCCATGTTTAAAATCAAAAAGTTCCTGCAAAATAGCATGTCTAGCACTAGGAGGAAAATATTTCTGCAGGAAGGTACTAATCAAGCAATCAGGGCTATCAATAGATCCATGAGGTAAATTACTAAACCAAGTTTTAGCTTCCCCTTTCAGTGAAAAGGGGAAAATCTTAGCAACAAAGTAAGTACGCATCTTAATATCATCAGAAAACAAGCCACTCATGGTAGAAAGCTCAGTAATATGTGCTACCGCACTTTCATTCTTAGTTCCACAAAAAGGTTCTTTCTCAACAACAGCTATGTAAGATAGATCAAGAGAGAAATCATAATCTTTATCTTTAATGTTTATGGGAGAAGCAGCAAACTTAGCAATAGGAGACAATTTGGGTCTAATAGTACGCCTCTCAAGGAGACTCTTAGCAGCGCTCCTATCATGGGTGTTTTTACATTCTTTAATAAACTCATCGGTCATCTCGACATAACCGTCTTCAATATCATAACTCTCACTAGACTCAGGTGAACTAACAGGTGTAGTAGTGTCTTCATTAGGAGTTTCAGTATTTCCAGCTATAGTTCTAGCAATCGTAGCATCTAGGAAAGGACCTAATGAACCACTCTTATCAAGCACAGTAGAAGCACCATCATAAGTATCAGAAGTTTCAGATTCAACAGTAGTAGTAGTGTGTGTAGCATATGTATGTGGTGGTGTAACGAGCTTACTCATAATAGATGGTGAATCAAGAGCAACAGAGGTGTTTAGAACCGTACCTCTGCTTGTAGTGGATGGTAAAATAGGAACCTTGCCATCACGAGACTTACCCATGATGGATGGATGGCAGCGAACAATAATGAATCCAAGTGAAGTTGATAAATAAAGCTATGCTCCCCGGCAACGGCGCTAGAAAATAGTCTTGATGACCCACAAGTATAGGGGGTGTATCGCAGTATTTTCGAGGGAAGTGAAACCCAATTTATTGATTCGACACAAGGGAAGCCAAAAAATATTTATAAGCCTTAACAACTGAGTTGTCAATTCAGCTGCACCTGGAAACAATCTTGCTCACAGCAGTTTATCAGTAGCAACAGTTTTGTAGTAGAAATAGTAAAGTAACAGCAGTAGTAAAAGTAAAGACAGTAGTAACAATAGTAGTAAACAGTAGGATTCGAGTGCGGTAGGCATAGGAATGGATGGAGGGGTGTTGCATGGACAAGACAATTCACATATCAATCAAAACATAGGGTAATTGCAGATAAATAAGATAAAGCATCCAAGTACTAAATAATCCTAGGTATGTGTTCCATATATAGTCATACGTGCTCGCAATGAGAACTTGCACAACATCTTTTGTCCTGCCAGCCCGTTTGCAGCGGGGCCTCAAGGGTACTACTGGCAATTAAGGTGCTCCTTTTAATAGAGCACCGGAGCAAAGCATTAACACTCCGTGAACACATGTGACCCTCACATCAAAGCAATTCCCTCCGGTTATCCCAATTTCTGTCACTTCGGGGCCATTGGTTCTGGACAACAACGTGTGTAAACAACTTGCAGGTAAGACCAAAAACAATACTATCATAATGAATCAATAACATGTTCAGATCTGAAATCATGGCACTCAGGCCCTAGTGACAAGCATTAAGCATAACAAGTCGCAACAAAGTCAAAAAGCACTAATAGTAGATACTAGGAACCATGCCCTAACAATCTGATACCATTACATGAACGATCTCATCCAATCCCTATCATCCCCATAGCCTACAGCGGGGGATTACTCACTCATAGATGGGGGAAACATGGATGGTCGATGGAGAAGCGATGGTGATGATGATGGTGATGATCTCCTCCAATTCCCCGTCCCGGCAGGGTGCCAGAACGAAGTTTCTGGTTCTGAATCGCGGAATCTGGTGGTGGCGGCGCAGCAGAACTCTTTCTGGAAAAACGTCGAAACCCCCCTGAGTTTTTAGGTCAGAAGGCATCTTATAGGCGAAGAGGGAGACCGTGGGGGTGTCTAGGGCGGCCAGACCACCCCCTGTCGCGGCCAGGCCCAACCCGCGTGGCCAGGTGGTGTGGCTGGGCCCCAGCCCCACTCCGTCTCGTATTCTGGCTCCGGGAGTCTTCTGGTGAAATAGGATTTTTTGCATATTTTCCGGGATTTTTTCTGATAGTTGATTTTCTGCATAAAAACTAAACACCAAGGCAATTCTGCTGAAAACAGCGTTAGTCCGTGTTAGTTTCATCCAAATCACACAAGTTTAGAGGAGAAACAATAGCAAAAGTGTTCGGCAAAATAGATACGTTTTGGACGTATCAGTCTACCATGCAGCTTCGACGCTAACGCGTTGACAGGCACCAAGTGAGAAAATAAATCTAAGTCTTGTTTACATAACGATATATAAATTGGGGATCTTAACACCACTCACCTCCAACCCTAAGTCTTCGTGAGCATGCTCAACACAATACGATGGGCCAACGCCTCGGCTTCGTCGCCCGTCGCCGCTAACACGGCGTACGGGTGACGAAGCCTCAAATGGGTGTTAGGGTACGGAGGCTACGTCTCTCATCGATGCTACCATGTTGACGACGACGAATCCTTAGTGCCCTAACACCTAAGGCTACCACGTCTACAAAAATTAAGACCACTAAGTACATAGAAAAAAGAAAGTGCAGACTACAACTATAAAGAAGCACATAAGTATCTAACATTCAATACATATTTCACATAGAGAGAAGTTCAATTTAAAGAAGATGAAGCGCAGACTACAGCTGGAAGAAGGACAGAGGAGGTTAACAGGCAGTACACATGCCCTATAGAAGGAAGTTAAAGTATGAAACTAGATATTGGGTGGGGGTGGAATACAAAACGGTCTACCATGCAGCGTCAACGCTAATGTGTCGACAAGTACAAAATGAGAAAATAAATCTATGTCTTATTTCCATAACGATATATAAGCTGGGGGACTGAACACCATCCACCCCCAAGCCTAAGTCATCGTGCGCACGCTCAACACAATACTATAGGCCAATGCCTCGGCTTCGTCGTCATAGCGGCGTACGGGTGACGAAGCTTCGAATGGGTGTTAGGGTACCGAGGCTACGTCTCTCGTCGATGCTACCACGTCGACGAATCCTCAGTACCCTAACACCTAAGGCTACCGCATCTACAAAAACTAAGACCACTAAGTACATAGAAAAAAGGAAGTGCAGACTACAACTACAAAGAAGCACAGAGGTAGCTAACATGCAGTACATATTTTACATAGAGGGAAGTTTAATTTAAAAAAGAGGAAGTGCAGACTACAACAGGGGGAAGCAAAGAGGAGGTTAACAGGCAGTACACATTCCTTATAAAAGGAAGTTAAAGTATGAAGAAACTAGATATTAGGTGGGGATGAAATACAAAATGCTCTACCATGCAGTTTCGACGCTAACGCGTTGACAGGCACCAAGTGAGAAAATAAATCTAAGTTTTGTTTACATAACGATATATAAGTTGGGGGTCTTAACACCACCCACCTCCAACCCTAAGTCGTCGTGCGCGTGATCAACACAATACGATGGGCCAACAGCTCGGCTTCATCGCCCGTCGCCGCTAACGCGGCGTACGGGTGAAGAAACCTCGAATGGGTGTTAGGGTACCGAGGCTACGTCTTTCATCAATGCTACCGCGTTGACAACGACGAATCCTCAGTACCCTAACACCTAAGGCTACTGATACGTCCATTTTGCATCACTATTCTATGTCTTAATTCACTATTATTCATTGATATATTTCGTATTGAGAGGTGATACTTATGTTATTTCATCTGTTTTTGCATGGTTGATGACTTTTGGAGCATGGACCGCTGCAGTCAGGATTCTGATGGAAAAGGTGCTGTTTGGAGGCAAAATTCGCGAAGATCAGAAAATCCGGGAAAATATACGGAAAATTCTATTTTTCCAGAAGACTCAAGATGCCAGAAGATGGAGTGGAGGTGGGCTACAGGGGGCCCACACCACCCCATGGCGCGAGCAAGCCTAGGCCGCGCCAGGGGGTGGTGTGGCCACCCTGGCCCACTCCAGCATGTCCCTTCTGGCGTATATCTTCCTCCCGAAACCCTAAGACTCGGGGAGCAACCACATAAAGATTCCGCCACCTCTGCGGGGCGGAAAACACCGAGAGAGAAAGATATCTCCGGCAGACAGATTTCTACCGGGGGAATTCCTTCCCGGAGAGGGGAGATCGTCGCCATCAACACCATCATCAAGCTGGACTTCATCGGGATCATCATCATCATCACCACCATCAGCACCCTCATCACCATCTCCATATTGCTGTAACAATTGTGTTGAATCTTGCTATAGTTCATAGGGGAAACTTTCCCGGTGTTGATTACTCTTTGTAGTTGATGCTATTGAGTGAACCACTGAATTATTGTTTATGTTCAGATTGTTATACATCATTATTCCATCTCTGATCATGATCCATATGATGTCTTGTGAGTAGTTCGCTTTGTTCTTGAGGACATGGGAGAAGTCTTGTTGTTAGTAGTGGAGTTGTGTTGAGAAAGATTCAATAGATTGTTATTTAAGTTGTGGTGTACTTCTTCTAGTGGTGTCATGTGAACATCGACTACATGACACTTCACCTATATGGGCCTAGGGGAATGCATTGTGTATTTGCCTACTAATTGTAGGGGTTGCTGAAGTGACAGAAACCTGAATCCCCGTTAGGAAACCATTGCACAAATGACGTAAGGGTCTTAGAGTTTAAAGCTGTGGTTAGGTTTTACCTTAATTACTTTCTTGTACTTATGGATGTTTGCAAGGGGGTTTAATCACAAGTATGTATTAAGTCTTGGATGGGACGGTACATTAGCACATGTTCACCCACACAACACTTAGCAAGCTAGAGAAGATTAATCGACTATATGAAGCGAAAACACTTGACAGTCTTCCCATGTGTCCTCGAGAACGTTTGGTCATCTATAGAAATACAACCGGCTAGTCCTTTGCTGCATAAAGGATTGGGTCACTTGCTGCATTCATTCTTACTGTCTTTTGTTTACTCGTACTTTGTTTACTTGCTTTATTGAAAACCCCTAAAAATCCGTTTGCTAAGTATTTGCAGAGAATTCCTGATATGTACCACTAGCCAGCACCTTCGTCTCCTCGTTGGGTTCGACACTCTTACTTATCAAAAATACTGCGATACACCCCCTATACTTGTGGGTCATCAAGACTATTTTCTGGCGCCGTTGTCGGGGAGTGAAGCGCTATTGGAGAGTGGAACTGGTAAAGGAAACTTCTACTGTGAGTATTGTTTACTTCTGCTAGTTGCTTTATTTTTGTTATGGATAATTCGCTGAGTTTCTTATTTGGTAATGCTACTACCACTGCTAAGGTAGTAGATAAGCCACCACCTGCTGAGAAAGATGTTTTCAAAATACCTACAAGAATTATTGATCGTGTTATTGATAACTACTATGTTGGGGATGGAACTGTCCATCCCGATGATCATTTACTCTTTATACACGAATTATGCGGGTTGTTCAAGTGTGCAGGTATTACTACATATCAAGTTAATAAGAAGTTATTCTCATTATCACTGAAAGGAAGAGCTGAGGAATGGTATAAGCTGCTGAAGAATGGTCAAGCTCTGGAATGGGAGGAAATAGTGCCTCTCTTTTATTCAAAGTTTTATCCTCCTAGTGAGATTCATAAAGATCGGAATCAAATATACAACTTTTGTCCTCTTGATGGAGAGAGTACAGCTCAAGCTTGGGGGAGATTGAAGTTACTAATGCTCAAATGTCCCATTCATGAGCTCCCCAACAATATTATTATCAATAACTTTTATGCAAGGCTCCCTCTACATGACAAGGATTTATTAGATGCTTCTTGTGCTGGATCATTCACTCGTATGGAAGAAGAAGTTAAATGGGACCTTCTAGATCATATTCAAGACACTGCTGAAGCTTGGGAGAATGACAAAGGTAGAAAGTCGGGTATAAATTATGATTATGAATGCATTGAATCTTTTATGGGAACTGATGACTTTCAAAATATTAGTAATGCTTATGGTCTAGACTCTCAAGCTATTGCTTCTTATTTTAAGGCTTTTGCTTCCTATATTGAAGTGCCTAAAAAGAAGTGGAATAAGTATCATGGGCCTTATAAAGATATTGCTAAGAGTGTTCCTTCAAGAAATACTGAAGTTTATACTACTAATCATGTTTTACCTGAACCTTATATTGAGAAAATGCCTTTTCTAGTTAAGGTAAAGGAACATTCTATGATAGCTAGTATGGTTAATGAAAGTACTAGTAAAGCTGTTGAACCTGATAAACAAATGGTTGATGAACCTATAATATCAAATGTGAAATACTTTGTTGCTAAGTATGAAAAAGAGGGACACACTATCCTTTGTAAGGATACCTCTAATATTGTTTCGCAAAGTAGTGTTATGAGAGCTAGAATTCCTGTGTTTTCTGTTAGAATAAGTGATCATTGCTATGATGGTCCTTGTGATAGCTATATTGTTAAGTTTATGCATGATACTTAAAGCTACTATGAGAGAGGGAAAGTGTTCTTATGCATCTCAATAATATCAAGTTTCCCCGTTTTATGCTGAAAGTTTTTATGTTGCACTTCTTTTGCCTTGTTATGCAAGTTGCCTTTGGTTTCAATAACTTGTTTGTTTACAAAATCCCCTTGCATAGGAAGTGGGTTAGACTTAAATGTGTGGGTGTTTTTGCTTCTTAATGCTCTCTTTCACTTCAAATCATATCCCTATGAGAGCTTCTTCAAAATTATCTTGCCCATCTTAATGGCTATAAAGAAAGAGCTTTATGGGAGACAACCCAATTTGTTTTTGCTTTCAGTTTGTTTTTGTTTCTTCGAGTCTTGGAATTTATTACTTCGGTAATAACCGCTCCTTATCCTTTTTTTTGGTTTTTGTGTCAAGATCAACCTCTAATGAGAGAGAAGTAATATTTGGGAAAGTTGCTGTCCCGAAACAGATTTTTTGTGCTTTACCGTAAAAATTCGTGAGAGATCTCTGTACGTCGGATTGAGCTGTAATGTTTTTTTGCTTCTGCCCCAGGTTGTTATTTAACTTTCGTTAGTTTTGCACTTTTTGATTTGAGCAACAGAAGATTTTCGAAAAAATTGATCTTTACCTGCTGGTCTGTTTTGACAGATTTTGCCAATCTTGCATTTGCTTCTTTATTCGATTTCCTTTTTGAATTCTTTTTGGGTTTTCGGAAGGAGTTGCTGCAGTAGCTTTTGTTTTGATGGTTTTTCAGTTGAAGTTGGACTCAAAAGGTTTTATCACTTCACTTATACTAATGTTGCTAATAAGAATTGTGTGGAGTTTTGTGTGAAAGAAATTTCTAGGAAGTGAAGACATTGGTGTAATAAGGAAGAGAAAGGTTTTATGACTCAAGTAATAAGTATATGAAGATGAAGATATCGATGATATTCAAGAGATGACCCCGGAATAATCTACTAGATACCAAATTCAGAGACCTGCAGAGTTCGTGTTCAAATAGGTAACAGTTCTGGTAAGAAAAGATCCACGAAAGTACAATCCAATTATATTTTTGCAGTTTTCAGTCAATAAGGAAAGCTACGAAGCGAAAAAGGGACAGAACTGGAGCCAGGGTGGCCCACACCACCCCATGGCGCGGGCCCACCCCTGGCCGCGCCACCAGGTGGTGAGGCCACCCAGGATTCCACCTCCGGCTCGTTTTCTCCCAGTACCTTCCTTTTGATATGAAACTTCGTAATATATAACCCCCCGGATCTTCCGAGGTTCATATATTGTGTTTTCGTCGTGTTTTTGTTTCGATCTGTTTCTGTCAGAACATACTCTTTGAGAGCTTAGAAGCACAATGGTGTCCGCCAAGGATAAAGGGAAGGAGCCCATGGAGGAAGACCTCCAAGACCCCAGGAAGGAGAAGGAGATCAAGAGTGAAGGTGAAGAGGAGCAAGGCCAACGTCCGCACACCGGCGCCACCATTGCAAGCATTGGAGTGGTGAAACCTACCAAGATTAGAAGGACGACACGGATGTCAATTAGAGGGAAGCCTCCGCGTCACTGTTTGGCACCAAGGACACCCTCTCTAAACACCAAGAGTACCTTCCATACCTTTACCCATAACCATGCAGGAAAAGAAGACTCCAAGTGGGAACAATAGAAGAAGAATCACAAGAGCTGGGATCCACAAACTGAAATGATTATGGGCCGCATTGAGCACAACTCGGAGTTGATTCATACTCTCACCTTCGAGATTGAGGACTTGGGGAAACTGATCAGATAGCTCATCGAGAGGATACCACCACCACCAAAGGAGTAATTCGTCATCAGGTTTGGCATCCCCTTGGTTTGTTCCAAGCTTGGGGGAGTGCCGCGGTATCATATCACTATCTTCTATCTTTTTACCTTATTAGTAGAGTCATGTCATGAATAGAGGAGTTATTTTGTAGTATGGTTTGCATTATGGAAGTGTCCCCTCTCTCGTTAGATTTGTATCCCTTGGTGTGAGTTGCCGTTATGGAATATTAATGAGAAGTTCTATCATTCACTCTTTTGCATAGCTTATATTAGTTTTCAATTCATGGTTATATGATTGATCTTGTTGTTAGTATTGGTATCACTTTGGGATCATTGAGTTAATTTAGTTGGTTTTGGCAAACCTGGATCGGTCAGTAGCAACACCTTTTTGAGAGTTGAATGAAAATATAGAAGTACTCTAGAGAAAAAAATAATTTCATCATCTTTCTTTCTTGATTTGCTCATAAGTTTAGTATTCTCTAGTTAAGATCTTTTGTGCTTCCAAGGAAGATTGCATGTTTGTCTTTATCACTTGTATGTTTGTTTGTTTCCTTCAACTCTTGTACTTGCTCCCCAGCCTTGCTAGCCAAAAACCTGTAGTGAGAGGGAATTCTTCTCGTGCATCCACCTCCTTTAAACCAAAAACTTTGCCATTTGTGTCCACCATACCTACCTAGTAGCATTATTGCTATTCCAAGTAAATTCCTGTTTTGTCTACCTCCCAAATTAAACTTGTTATGAGAAATTTAGTGATTAAAGCTCTCACGAACTTGATGGCACACTTTATATTCCGCACTTAATAAACCTGAACCATTGTGAACTCTCCATGAAAGTTATATGCTTGCAAATTATAGGCTGGGGATTAGCAGAACTGTGCTGTCACGGGGAACGCTTTCAACACTTGTAAATATATACCCAGTTGATACCTTGCTCTTTTGTTTGCGGATGTCGTCGGTGTGAAATAAAAGGGGAGCTTGTAAGTCCATGGAGTTATGTATGTGTGTTAGCGAAACGCCTGGGCCGCTGGTCTAATCCATGCTGACATGGTGGAAACCTACAGCGTAACCATAATGATATCTATGAAGCATTCTTCTTATAAAAAAGAGAGAGATAGCTATTGATAAAAAGAAAAGAAAAAAAGAGATACTATGAAAAGAGTAAAGAGAGAAAAAAGCACCATTTTCCCATGGTAAATAAGAAGATTGCTGAGATACTCATTGTTTGCTTGCCTTGTCATTTTGATATGGGGATTCTTCCGTATCATCGGGCAAGGGTTACCCCGTTGGCGGTTCTCAATGATACGCACATACTTACGATGACAAGAACTTACCGGTAACTAAAGTTGAGTAGCATGAGGAGTGGCCCTCGTACTCAAGAGAATTGGGATTTTCAGTTTATAGTCTGTCAAGCATATAACTCAGATTGGACCTCACTTTAACCTTAATCACCTAAAGATGCCTATGATAGGGGCAATGAGAGCTGAAAGCTAGTAAGTATCATAATTTTTGGGAGCTCTTTATGAGACTTGTAATCCCTGCTTCCCTCTTTAAAGAGCCTTTCTTTTACTTCGTAGTTGAGTCAGTAAACCTATTCCCTTCTATCTCAGCAAGTATTTTGAGTTGATGTGTTTCATTCATTCATATGATGATTTATTCAATCATATTTCTTATGTTCCTTGTTTTGCACATTGCTCTTATCTTGAAGCCTATTACTTTGAAAGCTATTTGTGAACCCCAGCAAATTATCAACTATTCTTCGACCAAGAGCTAAGTTTGCCATTACTAATGATGTTTTACTCTATGTATCTTTATTGTGTTTTCTTTACTCATTGCAAGTTGAGTTGTATAATAGTGAGTTGTCTTCTGTTATGATCTATGTATTTGATGAATGTGATGCTTCTTGTCCGTATTCTTTTATCGACTCTTCACTCCATAAACCTGAGGTCATGTTTATTGAGCACAGTTTCGCTTGGGGACAAGCGAAGGCTAAGCTTGGGGGGAGTTGATACGTCTATTTTGCATCACTATTCTATGTCTTAATTAACTATTATTCATTGATATATTTCGTATTGAGAGGTGATACTTATGTTATTTCTTCTGTTTTTGCATGGTTGATGACTTTTGGAGCATGAACCGCTGCAGTCAGGATTCTGATGGAAAAGGTGTTGTTTGGAGGCAAAATCCGCGAAGATCAAAAAATCCGGGAAAATATACGGAAAATTCTATTTTTCCAGAAGACTCAAGATGCCAGAAGATGGAGTGGAGGTGGGCCATAGGGGGCCCACACCACCCCATGGCGCGGGCAAGCCTAGGCCACGCCAGGGAGTGGTGTGGCCACCCTGGCCCACTCAAGCCTCTCCCTTCTGGCGTATATCTTCCTCCCAAAACCCTAAGACTCGGGGAGCAACCACAGAAAGATTCCGCCGCCTCTGTGGGGTGGAAAACACCGAGAGAGAAAGATCTCTCCGGCAGACAGATTTCTATCGGGGGAATTCCTTCCCGGAGAGGGGAGATCGTCGCCATCAACACCATCATCAAGCTGGACTTCATCGGGATCATCATCATCATCACCACCATCATCACCATCAGCACCCTCATCACCATCTCCATATTGCTGTAACAATTGTGTTGAATCTTGCTATAGTTCATAGCGGAAACTTTCCCGATGTTGATTACTCTTTGTAGTTGATGCTATTGAGTGAACCATAGAATTATTGTTTATGTTCAGATTGTTATAGATCATTATTCCATCTCTGATCATGATCCATATGATGTCTTGTAAGTAGTTCGCTTTGTTCTTGAGGACATGGGAGAAGTCTTGTTGTTAGTAGTGGAGTTGTGTTGAGAAAGATTCAATAGATTGTTATTTAAGTTGTGGTGTACTTCTTCTAGTGGTGTCATGTGAACGTCGACTACATGACACTTCACCTATATGGGCTTAGGGGAATGCATTGTGTATTTGGCTACTAATCGTAGGGGTTGCCGGAGTGACAGAAACCTGAACCCCCGTTAGGAAACCATTGCACAAGGGACGTAAGGGTCTTAGAGTTTAAAGCTGTGGTTAGGTTTTACCTTAATTACTTTCTTATACTTACAGATGTTTGCAAGGGGGTTTAATCACAAGTATGTATTAAGTCTTGGATGGGACGGTACATTAGCACAGGTTTACCCACACAACACTTAGCAAGCTAGAGAAGATTAATCGACTATATGAAGCGAAAGCACTTGACAGTCTTCCCATGTGTCCTCGAGAACATTTGGTCATCTATAGAAATACAACCGGCTTGTCCTTTGTTGCATAAAGGATTGGGCCACTTGCTGCATTCATTCTTACTGTCTTTTGTTTACTCGTACTTTGTTTACTTGCTTTATCAAAAACCCCTAAAAATCCGTTTGCTAAGTTTTTGCAGAGAATTCCTGATCCATACCACTAGCCAGCACCTTCTGCTCCTCGTTGGGTTCGACACTCTTACTTATCGAAAATACTGTGATACACCCCCTATACTTGTGGGTCATCAGCTACCACGTATACGAAAACTAAGACCACTAAGTACATAGAAAAAAGGAAGTGCAGACTACAACTATAAAGAAGCACATAAGTAGCTAACATGCAATACATATTTCACACAGAGGGAAGTTCAATTTAAAGAAGATGAAGCGCATACTACAGCTGGGAGAAGCACAGAAGAGGTTAACAGGCAGTATACATGCCCTATAAAAGGAAGTTAAAGTATGAAACTAGATATTGGGTGGGGATGGAATACAAAACGGTCTACCATGCAGCATCAACGCTAGCGTGTCGACAAGTACAAAATGAGAAAATAAATCTAAGTCTTGTTTGCATAATGATATATAAGCTGGGGGACTTAACACCACCCACCCCCAAGCCTAAGTCGTCATGCGCATGCTCGTCACAATACTATGGGCCAACGCCTCGGCTTCGTCGCCATAGCGGCGTACGGGTGATGAAGCCTCGAATGGGTGTTAGAGTACCGAGGCTACATCTCTCGTCGACGCTACCGCGTCGACGACAAAGAATCCTCAGTACCCTAACACCTAAGGCTACCGTGTCTACAAAAACTAAGACCACTAAGTACATAGAAAAAAGGAAGTGCAGACTACAACTATAAAGAAGCACAGAGGTAGCTGACATGCAGTACGTATTTCACATAGAGGGAAGTTCAATTTAAAAAATAGGAAGTGTAGACTACAACAGGGGGTAGCACAGAGGAGGTTAACAGACAGTACAGGTGCCCTATAGAAGGAAGTTAAAGTAGGAAACTAGATATTGGATGGTGGGTGGAATACAAAACGGTCTACCATACAAAATCGACGCTAAGGAGTCGACAAGTACAAAATGAGAAACTAAATCTAAGTCTTGTTTGCATAACGATATATAAGTTAGGGGACTGAACACCACCCAACCCCCCAACCCTAAGTCGTCTGCGCACGCTCAACACAATACTATGGGCCAACGCCTCGGCTTCGTCGCCCGTCGCTGCTAATGTAGTGGTATGGGTGACGAAGCCTCGAATGAGTGTTAGGGTACCGAGGCTACATCTCTCGTCGACACTACCGCGTCGACGACGATAAATCCTCGGTACCCTCATACCTAAGACTACCGCGTCTACGAAAACTAAGACCACTAAGTACATAGAAATAATAAAGTGCAGACTACAACTACAAAGAAGCACAGAGGTAGCTAACAGGCAGTATAGATTCCACATAGAGGGAGGTTCAATTTAAAGAAGAGAAAGCGCAGACTACAACAGGGGGAAGCACAAAAGAGGTTAACAGGCAGTATACATGCCTTATAGAAGGAAGTAAAAGTATGAAACTAGATATTGGGTGGGGGTGAAATACAAAATGGAATACCATGCAACGTTAACTCTAAGCGTCGAGAAGTTCAAATTGAGAAAATAAATCTAAATCTTGTTTGCATAATGATATATAAGTTGGGGGACTTAACACCACCCACCTCCAACCCTAAGTCGTCGTGCACGCGCTCAACACAATACTATGGGCCAATACCTCGACTTCGTCGCACGTCACCGCTAACGTGGCGTACGGGTGATGAAGCCTCGAATGGGTGTTAGGGTACCGAGACTACGTCTCTCGTCGATGCTACCGTGTCGACAACGATGAATACTCGGCACCCTAACACCTAAGGCTACCACGTCTACGAGAACTAAGGCCACTAAGTACATAGAAAAAAGGAAGTGCGGACTACAACTACAAAGAAGCACAGAGGTAACTAGCAGGCAGTATAGAATTCACATAGAGGAAAGTTCACCTTAAAGCAGAGGAAGCACAGACTACAACAGAGGAAAGCACAGAGGATGTTATCAGGCAGTACACATGCCCTATAGAAGGAAGTTAAAGTATGAAACTACATATTGGGTGGGGGATACAAATGGTTTATCATGCAGCGTCGACGCTAACGTGGATTGCTATAAAAAGATGAATATTTGAAAAATAATAAATTTGTCTGCAAACTAGAGGAAGTGCACAATTCGACTTCGGGAAGTACGAATGTATAATCGAAGAAGTACAAATACTAGTTGAGGAAAGTTCGGACAGCTTCTTCTAAACCATAAGAAATTTAAAACGACCGGACGGTAATTTCAAATCTGCTCCTAAATAACAAGGAATTTGGGAAAACATTCTGAACAAAAAAGTTGCTCCTACTTCATAGCTTTCCAACGTCATATCATTTGTATCATTCTGACAAACGGTTTAGAAATAATCATACAAATACCGTCCGCTCATTTTAAATAGATTCGAATTTTTGTATTTTCAAAATTATTTTAACAGTGTACAGATTTTGAAAAAAAATTATAAACGAAAAAGTTGCGCAATTTCAATATATTGCGAAAGGGGTTAGAAAACTGGAGTAAAAGTTCGTTATACTTTCATATAGATGGATTTTGTAATTTTCAAATTAAATTCAAACCGTGTAAAATCTTTGAAAACTTTGAACACGAAAAAGTTGTGGTTTTTTGATATATTTGCAATGGCATATCATTTATACAATTCTGGTTAACCGTTAAGAAACTAGAAATAAAATCTGTACGTTCGAACAAATAGGCAGTTCACAAAATTCAAATGAAAAGCTAGTACTGCCACCCGGGAAGTACAACTATTAACAACGGGAAGTGCAGCGCAAATAATATTCTGAAACTAGTTGCAGAATAGCTTTGGTATATATATATATAACAGGTGCACCATGGTGGCCAGACACCACACGTGATACGTTTATTTTTGCTTTGAACCACGCATACCTGAGGGTATACGTATTGTTGGGGATATACTTTCCGGCTATCCTCACAGTTTCTCACTGACCAGAGTGGCTCATTTCGGGTTAGAGCTTTGCTTCATGGGCGGCCCAGTCAGGGAGAAAGACGGAGTCCAATCCTGCTACGGGAAGGCCCAGTAGACTGACCAACTTAGGCCATAGTATTACTTGTAGTTCAAGATGTACTCTGTAATCGACTCTTAGTCGTAGACGGATAGATCTCTTTTGTAAACCCTAGGCCGAATATCTATATAAGTCGTCCTAGGGAAAGCCTTTAGGGCACACCCAATACTTTAGACCCTCAACTCGCACAGGCGAAACCCTTGTAACCCATATTCCGGCTCCGCCGTATTATTGGATTGCTAGCAGGAGTAGGATCCGTCCAAAGCCGGTGGATTCGAACCTGGGTAAACTTGTGTGCTCACCGTCCCGGAACACCGTACGTCTCACACTCCTCTCTTCCGCACGCCTCGAGGACCCCCTCATGGCGTACTTGTCATCAATCCGACAACAGTTGGCGCCCACCATGGGGCAAGTGAGCTTCGGATATGCGTTCCGAGCGGAATCTGCAAGAATCGGAATCGGCGAGACTATCGCCGTCGGTCGCATCCTCTACGCCAGCGACGTCCCTCTCATCATTCTCGACGAGACTTAGATTCCGGCTAGGGAGGCTGTGACTGCCTACACAATCATGTCCTTTGGCAAGATCGATGTTTCCATCGGTTTCGCTGAACCTGTCCCACCCACACCAGCGGTGATAATAGAGGCAGAAGAATCTTATGGGTCCCCTTTGTCCGCGGAGGCGGCAGAGTTCCGGATCTCAGAAACCCTAATCCCACCCACCCCGCATTAGTTGCGGAGATAGTGGAGAAATCCGAGCCTGAAGAAGACCTAGCAGTCCAAGTCAAATCTGGAGTGGATCTCCCTGGTGAAGCCGGATCCCAGATCGACCCACCCGTGGAAGTCGAAATTCAGGAGGAGCTAGTCAACGACACTGATTCTGGCTCTGACAACGCCGGGACAGACATGCCTTTCCTGAGGTACACACTGCGACGAATGATACTACAAGATGCAAGCGCAGATGCAATCCTCGAGACCAACAAAAGTTTCGACATGGCTGACCGCGAAAGCCGCAGGTACCTCAGGAAGCACGCGTCGCACTTTGTCGGATATGTAGGATCCGGATCCGGCTCTGCCGATGCTGGAGAAAACACCGACTCTGTGCTGGAGGCAATTGGAACAAACACCGACATACCCGCATCCTCGGATGAATCAATGATTTCAGCGGATTTCCGAAAGTTCTCCACGGAATATGAAGAGGAGTATAACTCCAAAGCTGTAGAAGAAGGAGAATCCATGGATGAAGGATCCGGGGAACACTCTCCCAAAGCGCAGGATGACATGGACGTCGGAGACAATCCCGAAGTCCAGATGTCTGAAAGTACCGATCAGAGTTTGACTCCGGGAAATAGACCCAAAGCCGTCTTTGCTACCGACGCTGCCAAGAAGGCAAAGAAGAAGAACAAGAAGAACAAGACCCCGACAAAAGACCCTCTGGCAGAGGAGATGATTTCCGAGGAATACGAAGAAGACTCGGATGGAGCGCTTATCCCAGAAGAGCCGAAAAAAGAAGAATCGGTGGATGGACACGTGATCACCGAAGGTGCGCGTAAACTCATCGATGCTACATTAACCACACCTATCCCTACAACTGCAGAACTTACTGCTGAAGAGCTGGACGAAAGGGCCCAAGCCCTAGAAGCGCGTCGTCAACAACTCCTGGATGAAGCCAAAAACATCAAGTAGGAGAAGAAACGCATGGCAACTAAGGATTACATGTCTCGGTTGCATCAGAAGACACGGAAGCGTCACACCAATGACGACCAGTTCCCACACATCCGTGCTGTCCTTTTCGGAGATGAGATGGGGAAGCCACGGAAAGACAGCAAAGGAGATTGGGTATGTCTAACCCCTGTATAGAACACCGTGGCGGCCCGGGAAATTCTATCGGCTAATCCAGGACCGGAGGAGATCCATTTGGGTATCAAACTACTCAACAAGGGACTAGAGCAGCAAAAGGTCGCCCTGTCCGGAAGTCAAAAACTGGTCTCGGATTCCGACCAATGTCACACAGATCCGACATGGGCTGACGTAAGACCCCAGCGCGTCCCGGAGCAGCACTATCGCCCGGAACACCGGGAAGACAATTATTCGAGAACCGGATCTTCAGGACAGCACCACAAAGCTGCCCGTGGCTGGCGTAACGTGAACCCAGTTGCGGAGCAAGAGGCAATTGCTGCACTGAATCCGAGGAACCATCCCCGGCGAGATTCAAAATACCGCAGGGATGATGATAAAGAGAAACGCCGGGAGGAGGATCGTCAAAAAATGGCACCTCCTAGACATGCAAGCCGTCCGGCTGAGCCTCACCATAGTGGGAACAACAGACGAAGGAACGACAGAAACCATGCCGGGACAAGCCGGCAGGGGGCTCGTCGTAGCCAAGACCCTCCCTGGAACCGGAATAATGACGCTCCGGACGGAGGCCGGCGATCAGCCAGAAATTATCCAGCTGCCCCACCCTCTCCACCAAGCAGTCATCATAACGTCTCCCAAGGGGGACAAGGAGGACGACATGGTGGAGGAGGTGGTGGTAGAAGCCGAAGTACGGCTCCAAGGCACCGCAGCCACAGCCGGCATTCAGGATGATCTCTATCCCTGAACGACACAAGGCACATGATCAACTCCAACATAGAGGCGTGGTGCTACGAAAACGATGATATTTACGTGGGCCCAAAGTGCTTCGGACCACGTATCAGAGCTATAAGATTCCCGGAAGGATTTGCTATCTCAAGGCATATCCAAGCCTACGACGACATTGCTCGGCCAGTTACTTGGCTACGGGATTTTTTCCAAGCTTGCTGCATCGCCAAAGGCGGAAACAGCCTGGTCGCAACCCGATATCTCCCACTTATGTTGTGGAAGACGGCACGATCATGGCTCAATGAACTTCTGGATAACACCATCCATAACTGGTATGACATGCAAAGTGCGTTCTTTCGGAATTTCGAAGGCACATATCGGAGGCCCTGTACGGTCGGTGACCTATAGCGTTGCACCCAAAAGGCCGGAGAAACTTGTCGAGATTACCTCGGACAATGGATCGACACCAATAACTCCTGTGAGGGAGTAAACGATCAAACCGCGATTGAAGCTTTCATCACAGGACTCCCAATTGGTCTACTACGTCACCGCTTGAAGTGCGACAAGGTTACTGACTTGGGGGAGATGATAGAAATAGCGAGCAAGTATGCAGATGCTGACGACGAAGCAAAGGGATTGCTCAATGCCCTAGCTATACCTCAGTCGGCAAAACAACCAAAGCAACAAGCTCAGAAGCGAAAAAAATACCTCGGAGGAGAAACTCAACATGGAAACAGCAGTGGTCACTGCTACTTTTGGGTCTGGAGGACGAGGAGGACGCGGCGGAGGCCACGGGCATGGCCGTGAGACTTCAAGGGTCCAAGGTAGAGGAGAACAACAACCAGGCAAAACCTACTCTTGGGCCGACATTGCCAACAACCCATTGCATCACCTAGACGCCAATGGGGGCTCGTCCCACACCAATGCCGAATATCGTTTCAATGACGATATCAAAAGAGATGACACCGCGGGCTACAAAGCTAAGCGGAAGAAGGGAAAGAAGAATCCCGAAAAAGAAAAAGAGACCAAGGAAGATTCCGACATGGAGGAAGCTGATGCTTCAAATCCCAAGCCGGAAGGAAAGAAGACTTTTCCCACCAAGAAGGACACTTACGTCACTTTCCTTGGATCTCAACCAGCAAAGGTCAAGAAGGCAGTTCTACAAGAGCTCAACGCAACAGTTCCGGCTGTCCCTCAATACTTGGACTGGTTGGAAGTGGCAATCACATTTGACCGCGCTGATCATCCGCCTAAGTTGCACAGGCGAGGAAAATACGCCTTAATCGTCAACCCACTTATTGACGGTTATGGTTTCTCCAAGACCCTCATGGACGGTGGTAGCAGCATCAATATTCTTTATGTCGAAACACTACGCCAGATGAAGATCTCGGAAACCCAGCTGAACCATAGCTCTGTGATCTTTCACGGAGTTGTCCCAGGAAGACAAGCTAATTCCCTAGGAGAGATTACTTTGGATGTTACCTTTGGAACTCCAAAGAACTATCGGACGGAGGCACTTTCCTTCGAAGTGGTCCCGTTCAAGAGCGCGTACCCCGCTATATTCGGACATCCGGCTTACTGGGCTTTTATGGCTCGTCCGTGTTACATTTACAATATGATGAAAATTCCAGGTCCCAACAGCGTGATCACCATCAGGGGAGACCTGGAGAAAGTGCGAGAGTGCGAGGATGGAAATGCCGCCTTTGCTGAAGCCGTGCTGCACGCCTAGGAGTACCAGAAGATCAAGAAGAGCATAGATCCGTCCGAGATGCCCGCAACAAAGAAGGAGGTGACAAAGCCAAATCCAGAGTTCAAGGCATCAAAAGAGACGAAGAAGACGCTGTTGAAGGATGATGACCCCTCCAAGGTGACCCAGATAGGCGTAGGCCTAGGTAGCGCATAGGAAAGAGCGCTCGTCAAGTTCCTACAAGCAAATCAAGATATCTTCGCATGGCAGCCATCTGACATGACCGGAGTACCTAGGGAACTTGCCGAGCACTCTCTAAATGTAAACCCGAACGCTAAACCCGTCAAACAGTCCCTATGATGATTTGGCGATGAAAAGCGTAAGGCAATAGCTAAGGAACTAGCACGGCTCGAGTTAGCCGGATTCATAGAAGAGGTCATCCATAATGAGTGGTCGGCCAATCCTGTAATGGTCCCTAAAAAGGACACCACTGATTTAAGGATGTGTGTTGATTATATTGCCTTGAACAAGGCTTGTCCAAAAGATCCGTTCGCTCTGCCTAGAATTGATCAAGTTATTGATTCTACGACAGGCTCGGAACTCCTCTGTGTTCTAGATGCATATTCCGGTTATCACCAAATCCAGATGAAGGAATCTAACAAAGTCAAAACTTCATTCATAACCCCCTTCGGAACCTTCTGTTTTGTTACGATGCCCTTTGGGCTGAAGAACGCAGGAGCTACGTACCAGCGCACAATGCAGCGTTGCCTCCATGACCAAATCAGACGCAATGTGCATGCATACGTGGATGATATTGCGGTGATGTCCAAAAAGAAGGAAACGCTGATTTCCGACATGGAGGAAACATTTGCCAATTTACGAAAATACAACATCATGCTTAACCCAAAGAAGTGCTTCTTTGGAATACACACCGAAAAATTGTTAGGTTTCATCGTGTCTCAAAGAGGCATAGAGGTGAACCGGGACAAAATCAAGGCTATACTCAATATTTCCAGGCCAACTCGCCTGAAGGACGTACAAAGATTAACTGGTTGCATCGCTGCGGTCAGTCGATTTGTAAGCAGGCTTGGTGAAAGAGCCGCACCATTATATAAGCTCCTAAAAAAGACCAAAGATTTTGTTTGGACTAATGAAGCTAAAGCTGCACTACAAGACCTGAAGAAAGTACTCTCATCTACTCCTATCCTTGCAGCGCCGGAACCTCATGAACCGATGTTGCTTTATCTTGCTGCGGCAAATAAGGTCGTTAGTATCGTCATGGTAGTGGAGAGACCGGAGGAAAATCAGGAGCATCTGGTGCAGCGTCCGACTTACTTTGTCAGTGAAGTCCTAACAGAGTCAAAACAACGGTATCCGCACTATCAAAAGTTGGCTTACGGTGTTTTTCTAGCATCTTGTAAGTTATGACACTACTTCCAGGAGCATCCAATTACCGTGGTGAGCACAGCTCCCATGAGAGATATAATCAACAACAGTGACGCCACAGGACGCGTCGCCAAATGGGTCATAGAGCTTTCAGCTTTTGATATTGAGTATAAACCTCAGACGGCAATCAAATCCCAAATCCTTGCTGACTTTGTCGCTGATTGGACAGAGACGAAGGAGAATATGATCCTCCCTGAGTCAGAATATTGGACCCTTTTCTTCGATGGGTCTAAGGCTCGAGGGGGCTCGGGGGCTGGCGTGGTGCTCAAATCACCCCAAGGAGATAAACTTTTATACGTGTTACAGATCCACTTCACAGCAACAAACAATATTGCCGAGTATGAAGCACTGCTACATGGAATCCGGATTGCTAAGGATATTGGCATCTGACGTTTGATGTGTTACGGAGATTCGGATCTTGTTGCTCAACAAGTGTCGGATATTTGTAATGCAAATAAACACATGGCAGCATATAAAGCTATCGTGGATGATCTATCTAAATCATTCGAAGGGTTCGAAGTTCAATACATCCCTCGAGCAGAAAATGAGGAAGCAGACGCACTATCTCGGATAGGTTCTGCACGGAAAGAGGTCCCGGATGGCGCTTTTTTAGAGCACCTCAAAGTTCCCTCAATAAAGGGAGTAGATGAGGAATATCCGACCAAATTCGACTCACCTTTGATAGCAATTTTGGCTATAATTCCCAGCTGGACTCAACCCTACCTCGATTATTTGGTAGATGGCAAATTACCCGAAGACGAGGTGCTGAGCCGGCAGATCATCCGTCGAGCAAAAGCATATACTATTGTTAAAGGCGAGTTGCATAAACGGAGTGTTTCTAGGGTTTTTCAGCGCTGTGTGTCTCCGGAAGAAGGAGTGGAAATCTTAAGGGAAATCCACGAAGGCGAGTGTGGTCACCATGCTGCATCCAAATCTTTAGTGGCAAAAGCTTTCAGACACGGATTTTTCTGGCTTACAGCTCAGGCAGATGCCGAACGATTAGTCAAGACGTGCAAAGGCTGCCAAAAATACGCCAAACAAGCTCATGTTCCAGCTGATCAGCTGCGAACAATACCTATAACATGGCCTTTTGCGGTCTGAGGGCTTGATATGGTAGGACCATTTAAACAAGCTCCAAGTGGATTTACTCACCTCTTAGTGATGGTGGATAAATTCACCAAATGGATTGAGGCTAAACCTATCACTAGTTGTGATGGAGCAACAACCAAAAGATTTGTCGAGGATGTTATAATCCGGTATGGTTATCCACATAGCATTATCACGGACAACAGGAGTAACTTCTCTATGGGAGAATTGGCTGAATTCTACAACGAGCAAAATATCTGGCTTGACATTGCGTTAGTCGCACATCCACAAGCTAACGGACAAGTCGAAGGAGCAAATGGTTTAATCCTACAAGGCCTAAAACCGAGACTCGAAGCACCACTACGACGTGCTGCGGGGGCTTGGGCAGAGGAATTACCCTCTGTAATATGGAGTTTACGAACGACTCCGAATAGGTCAACCGGATACACACCTTTCTTCTTGGTCTATGGTGCAGAAGCAGTTCTTCCTAGTGATTTGATTCACACTTCTCCTAGAGTGGCTACGTATATCGAAGAGGATGCCGAGGTTTCTCGACAAAATGATCTCGACTTAGTCGAAGAAGTTTGTGTCGTTGCTGAAATGAGATCTACAGCCCATCAGCAAAAGTTACGCAAGTATCATAGCAGAGAGTCCGAAATAGATCTTTCAATAAAGGTGATTTGGTTCCCCGGCTTGTGCAACAAAGAAAGCACAAACTTTCCCCAGTATGGGAAGGGCCCTTTTTAGTTAGTCGAGTATTGCACAATGGATCATACTACTTAACTGACATGAGGCCAGTCAAAGAAAGACCTGCTACTATGAAGAGAAAGAGAGCTGGGGGCAGTACAAATCCGGATGAGTTAGACAGACCATGGAATATTGCTCAGCTACGTCCCTTTTATTCTTAGTTTATCCTTCTTTGTAATCATATATATGTACTTGTTCTGTGAGAAATAAAAGTTTTGGTTGCCTCAAGTTTTTCCTGAGAAGTTCTTACCATCTTATTTCCGAATGATCATGTCATAGTCGAAAATCCCAAAATGCTTGAAAGTACTTTATGCTCATGCTCGTTCTGGTTTAGATTTCCGATTCTAAAATTGCTACCTTTGGGTATAACTCTAAAGTTTCTAGTCTTTACTTTGGTTATTTGTCTGATTGCTGGATGCGGGCATTTTCCGAGTAGTGAATTGTTGGTACTGGAAGCCAGCTTTGTTTCCGAGTTTAAACTGGTTTAGCAATTGAGCTCCATTGCTCGGCAAAGTTTCCGGCAGAAGGTTTAGCCGGCTCACGAAAGGGACGAGGTGGAAAGCCAGATAAACGATAAGTATGGATGAAAAAATACAAGTGCTTATGTAAACATTTCAGGCACGCAGAAAGTTTAAAAGACAAAAGTGCTGAATAGATCAAAAGCTTAGCACCAGCAAAGTCATAGTACTTCATATTTACAGACGCATCATGTTTTTTCAGGATAATACAAATATTTCTGGCAATTTATGATGCAGGAGGAGATGAAGGAGCTGCCGGCTCACTGGATGCGCCGCCTTGGTATCGTTCCAAGATGTCCGCATCCGAGGTGGTGCGTTCATCATCGGAAACATCTGCTGATTCTTTTGGAGGAGGAGGCGGAGTGTCCACGCGGGTGAAGAAGGGGGTCTCGTAGCTGGTTAGGTCAGCCACGTGACACCCTTATCCGGCACAGGAGTGCATGATGGCTTGAAGGTCCTGCTCCTGGCCGTCTTCATCAACTTTGCAGTACCCTCTGGTCACTTGCCATATTTCCATGTTTCCATGATGGCTCATGACCATGGTGAGAGCGTTCTGCGCCGCAGTCCACGCATAGGACATGTTGCAATCCTAAACAAGTTGCGGCATCTCCTTTGCCTTGTCCCGCACCTGAAAATCCGACATGCTGTGCATGTCCGGAATCTTGAGAGCTTCGCCGATGTCCTCAAGGGATTGGTGGAAGTCATGAAGCAGGTCACTGACTTGGGTAAGCCGGTGGGTGCGGGACTCGGTGGATCAAGAGTCCGTCAAGTTCAGAGGACCTATACATAAAACAAGTTAATCTGACATTGGTAGAAGTCGAAGAAAAAGACAAATCAGACAGATGGAACGTACCGAAAATGACGTCGTCAATTTTGGTCTTCTCCTCCCGGAGACTCTGGAGTTCAGCCCGGAGCGCCTGGGACAGGTCCCTCTCTCTGCTAAGTTCATTCTTGAGGTCCGAGATTGTTTTATCTTGAGCAGCGATCTTGCGATCACGCTCTTCAGTAGCCATGGAGGAGGACTCAAGGACTTGAGCAATGCTCTTTTCATGATTTTCCTTGAGCTGGTCCAGCTCTTGGCGAAGCTCCTTGTTCTCCACCACCAAGGTCTTGAGGTTCTCGGCCTCTTCAATCATGGCGCAGGATTGTTTCACCAGCACTATAAATCAAAAAGAACAACAGTTCAGGAAAAAAACGACATTAAAAATACAAAGACAAGGTTTGAGTCTCGGAATGTTTACCTTCGGCCTCATCCTTGGCAACTCTAAGTTCAACATTTTTAAGTCGGAGAGCCTTGATCTCTCTCCGCTTATCACAGACATTCTTCAATAAATCCTGGTTATAGGAATATACTTTCTGTAAGTCAGAATACCCAAAGTCAGAAAGCTACTAAAGACTCGGGCTAATATTTTTGCTAATATCAGCACGAGCCTTGGGGGCTACACTAGTTCATTCTTTGGCATCCTAATGAAGCATAAACCCGGATTGTTTATCCTACTTGATGCTTGGGGGCTAGAGGATATGATATGAAATAAAGGAAAAACAGGAGTTGGAATTCCGACTTATATATTGTTCGCGAGTGAGTTTATCCAAACTTGCGTTCACGTCAAGGCAACCTTCTCGGCGAGAGTCAGAGGAATCACTGGGGCTGTTGGAAGCTCACCAGTCCTAATCCTCTCGTCGCGAAGGCGCACCTGGGTGAGAAGGTCGGAGAACTTGACGTCTTCTGCTTCTTGCGCTTCTTCTTCGGCAGATAAAGTACTTTTCTCCCGGCATTGCCTGGCGAGCCGCTGGATTTCTTCAGCAGATTTCCGGGATAGGCCAAACTTGGCAAGTCCCGGATTGCTCATAAGGTTTTCGACGAAGGTTTCTGCCGAGGGATCATTACCCAAAGAAGGTTCACCCTTGTCTAGATCTGACTCACCCATGGTGACGTCAGTTTGCGATTCAAGGATCGCAAGCTCCGTCGAAGGAGCCGGATCTTCTGCGACAACGGGAGAAGGAATGGTCACCGGTGTTGCAGAAGGTTGAGGGGCAGGAGTCGGAGGAGCTACGGTAGGAGAAGCTATGGTGAGCTTCTTCTGTCGCAGGGGCTTCGAAGAAGTTCCCTTCCCCTTGCCCTTGATGAGCGGTCTTGCTCTGAGAATGTAGTAAAGTCGGAAACATTACATCTCGGAAAGAAATTCGAGTAAAGTACAAAGGCGGAAGTTGTGATTGAAAGTTACCTCTTCATGACGGGCACCTCCTTTGTGCCAACGGCCACTGTCGGAGCTTTGCGTTTCTTGAGCGCAAGGTCCGGCTATGGGACCACCTCTGTCTCCTGAGAAAACTCAAGAGGATATCCTTCGAGTGGAGCAAGTTCCGACTCGGGGAGGTCAGCAAGCTGAAAATAAGAAAACATATCAGCATTGCAGTGTAACTCAAAGATTGAAACACATAAAAAGGTGTACTGATGGAAGCTTACCAGCACTACGGGGTTTTCCGTCGTGTGCATATCCAGAGAAACCTCCGGGATTCTCCTCTCGATCCGCTCCCTAATCAGCCACTTGACCTGGCTTATGTAGCCCTGTGTGGTGTAGGCTTTGGGGCTGATGCGGAGGGAGTCTTTCTTGGATGACGTGATGGGGTGCATCGGTCGATCCCCGTGGTACTGAAGGGGCTGGATCCGACGTGAGACCCAGCATTGGACTAAGTCGGATCCCTTCAGTCCTTTGTGTTTGATCAAGTATTCGATCCGCCTCTTAGCGAGGATCAGATCGTCAGTGAGAGCCGGAGCAGCCTCGTCCCAGGATGTTTGGGCCGTGGCAGCTCCGTCGATGAAAGCCGGCAAAACAGTGGCTTTGCCGGGAGCCGGAATATCCCTATGATAGAAGAGCGTGGCTGGCCATTGTTTGACCGAGTCACTAGCTAAAATTTTGGGATACGCGCGCTCGCGTCTAAGCGAAAAACTAATAGTACCGGTGATGTAAGGAACACCGGCGGTACTGGAGTTTCTCCGGACATGAAAATAGTACCGGAATAGAGTCAAACTCGGCCTAATGCCGAGAAAGCCCTCACACAATGAAGCGTACGCGCTCATCTCTAAGAGAGAGTTGGGAGGAAGATGATGGAGTTGAACTCCGTAATGATCAATCACCTCGGAGAATAACTCCAAGGGAGGAAACGACAAACCTTTGTCGAGGTGGGTGCCGAAGTGGACCCGCTCGCCGTCGCGCGGGTTGGGGACGGTTTTCTCGAAGCCGCTCCGCCAGTCGCCGGCGCGGAGGAGCCCTTCTTTCTCCATGTTCTTGAGACCCTCGTCGTTGAGCGCGCAGGGAATCCAGAGCCCACGAAAGCTCTCTTTCTCCGCCACTGCTTCCGTCGCTGCCGCCGCCGCTGCTGCCGCCAAGCCGAAAGAGGAAGATGGAGCCATTTCTCCGGCGAGCAGTTGGCCTAGGATGGGCGGCGTTGGGAGTTCTTTGGGGAGGAATGGGGGAGCTCTGTGCGCACACAGAGATTGGGAGGAGAGGAAAAGGCAAAGGACTGGTGAAAGGAGAAGGAGAAAATCCTAACCCCTTATATCCACCTAACTGCGCCAAGATTCGTGCAAAAGCTACAGTGTAACCGCCACGCGTCGTGGAAGGAACTGGGAAGGACCCCACGCGATGATTACGTCGCCTCGATCTCCGCACACGCATTGAAACGGTGCCTCGGTTCCGCGAACCGCGAACCCACCAACGGTCGTGCTGACAGAATTCCTGTTAGATGACGTGACTTGATCATGACTTATGTCAGGTGGCGTTAGAGATCAAGTTCTGGCTTAGTTTGAAATCAAGCTGGAAAATCCGAGTAACCTGTTGATAGGTCCGACTTATTTTTAAGACCCGGATCGTATTTTTTGTTGTGAAGTTTTAGGAACCCTTCAAGATTCTGCAAGCCGAAGAATAAGCTAGGCGATGATAAATCTGACTTTGGATCTTGGAGGCCTCCGGGGGCTGCTATTGGGGATATACTTTTCGGGTATCCTCACAGATCCTCACTGACCAGGGTGGCCCACTTCGGGTTAGAGCTTTGCTTCACGGGCGGCCCAGTCAGGGAGAAAGACGGAGTCCAATCCGGCTACGGGAAGACCCAGTAGACTTACCGACTTAGGCCCATAGTGTTACTTGTAGTTCAAGATGTACTCTGTAACCGACTCTTAGTCGTAGCCGGATAGATCTCTTTTATAAACCCTAGGCCGGATATCTATATAAGCCGTCCTAGGGAGAGCCTTTAGGGCACACCCAATACTTTAGACCCTCAACTCGCATAGGCGAAACCCTTGTAACCCATATTCCGGCTCTGCCGTATTATTGGATTGCTAGCAGGAGTAGGATCCGTCCAAAGCCGGCGGATTCGAACCTGGGTAAACTTGTATGCTCACCGTCCTGGAACACAGTAAGTCTCACACCCCTCTCTTCCGCACGCCTCGAGGACCCCCTCATGACATACTTGTCATCAATCCGACGGCACGTACTTAAGTTATACATACCTAGGTATCACATACCTAAGATATGCATATCTAAATTACATATACCTAATATATTACGTACCTAAGATGTACGTACGCGCCATATGTGTATATATATGCAACTTAGATATGTAGGTATGTGATACCTTAGATATATATAACTTGGATAGGTATATATCTTAGGTATGTAAATCTTAGGTATGTAAAATTTGGATACATACACTTTGAGTATGTACGAAATACAGTATGATGTCCGGACACCATATGTAAATATATATATATATATAGTGATAGCATATTCTAATTACCTCATACTCCCTCTGTGCATAACGCTTGGCTCGCATACCAATGAAAGCTAGTGGATCGTTGCTTTCCTTTTCTCTTGACCATGTTGTCCCTGCTACTTGGTCATTGCTGGACGTTTCTTTTTCTCATACCAAGTAGAAAGCGAGGGGCAGAACATGAAGGAATCGCTGGAAACGGATCAGTAGGACCAGCGCACAGAGTAATGTGAAAAAATCCTAGAAAAAGTTATGCGCAGGGTAAATTGGAACAGAGGGAGTATCATAGTATAAGGATATATAGTGGATATTTGAGATAACCATAGATCTTCTTCCACTCATAGTTGTTTACATCTAATAAGTATACACCTTTCTTTATTCGTATAACCAAGATATCTCTATCTTCACACACAATATCTTTTGTTTATATTTACCATCATGTGACAAATATGTGCCAAGGATGATTAGACAAATCAACTTCTCTATCAAGTGACCATACGCGATCACCTGCTACTGACCTGACAATGCTCCAGGTAAGTAGGCACTACAAGAAAAGTTTTCTTCCGCAACGACTTGGCCCGACGGTCGTCGTAGAAGGCGCGTCTTCCGCGACGAAATTCTCGGCTCGGACGTGGCCGATGGAAAACTTTGTTTTCCGGTTTCGTGGCCCTCTACTACGACGGATCCACTAAAAACATGGAGGAAGCTCGGCCAGCGCGTGGCAGAAGCAAGATTTTCGTTTCCTCGCGCGATGTTGACTCACCGAAGTCTTTTGAGGCGTGTGGGTCCTGGATGTCAGTGTCTCTAGCGGACCATACTTTTCGTTCGCGCCTCTCTGATTTGAACTCGATAACGTTGCTCGATGCATATGCCGTTTAGTTAGGCTGCTAGGTCCCACATGTCAGCCTCTCATTAGAAGGATCGTGTGCATGATGGAATTTTTTCCTTCGCTCGCGCTACCCTGTTCCGAAGTTGATAGCGCTGCTCGATGCATCTACCGTTTAATCAACCTCCTGGGACCCACATGTCATCCTCTCATTAGAAAAACCATGTCTATAATGGATTTTTTCCCTTGGCTATTGCCTCCCTGATTTCAACTCGATAATGTTGCTCGACCTATCTGTCGTCTAGTCACACTGTTGGGTCCTCCATGTCAGCCTCACATTATAAGAATCATGTGTATGATGGAATTTTTTTCTTCGCTCGCGCTACCGTGTTCCGAACTTGATAGGGTTACTCGATGCATCTACTGTTTAATCAAACTCCTAGACCCCACATGTCATCCTCTTATTAGAAGAAATATGTGTATGATAGAATTTTTTCCCTCGGTCACGCCTCCGTGTTCCGAACTTGATAGCATTGCTCGCTGCATCTACCGACTAATCATGATGCAGGGCCCCACATGTCATCCACTTATTAGAAGAAACATGTGTACGATGGAATTTTTTATCTCGGTCATGCCTTCGTGTTTCGAACTTGATATCGTTGTTCGATGCATCAGTCGTTTTTCCAGGATACTAGGTCCCCCATGTGAGTCCCTCATTAGAAGAAACATGTGCATGCTGAACTTTTTTCTCGCTCGCGCCTCCCTATTTCGAACTTGGCAACGTCGCTCGAGGCAGAACCTGTATCAGGTCGCGCTACTGGGCCCCACATGCCGGCCTCTCTATAAATCAAACCTGCGTATGATGGACTTTTTTTGCCACGCCCGCTGTTTTGACCTTGGCAACGTTGCTCGATATGACAGCCGTGTATGGTCTTGCTGCTGAGGCCCCCATGCCAGCCTCTCTGGTATGTTCTAGAGGGTGGGTGATGGCTCAAAATATATAGAGCTCGTTGGAAACCCCAAGAGGAAGTTATGATGAGTACAATAGCAAGTTTTCCCTCAGTTATGAAACCAAAATTATCGAGCCAGTAGGAGTAAGGAAACAACTCCAAGGTGTTGCTAACAACTTGGAATCCTGCACAACACAACCACAGAACTTTGTCCCAACTTACAGTGAGGTTGTCAATCTCACTGGTTTTGCTGAAAACAAAGGATTAAACGTATAGTGTGGAAGATAGTAATTGCTTGCAGAAAGTAAACAGTAAACGATAAACAGTAGATGGTATATCAATGGTAAAGGAATGGACTGGGGTCCACAATTCACTAGAGGTGTTTCTTCTCAAGGTAAATAGCATGTTCGGTGAACAAATTACAGCGGGGCAATTGACAGATTGAGAAAGCATAACAATGCATATACTAGACATCTTGACTCCTATGAGATTTGATTGGGCATTACAATATAATATATAGACAGTAATCTAACTACATCTATGACTAATAATCCACCTTTAGGTTATCATCTGAACCCCTTCTAGTATTAAGTTGCAAGCAACAGATAATTGCATTAAGCAAAGTGTGTAAAGTAAACAATATGATTGCCCCATGGAGAAATGACTGTTGTTTTCTCCCTAGTAGCAATAACACATCTACAACCTTAGAGATTTCTGTCACTTCCCCAGATTACTAGAGGCATGAACCCACTATCGAGCATAAATACTCCCTCTTGGAGTTGCAAGCATCTACTTGGCCAAGATAGTTACTAACAACGGAGAGCATGCAAGATCACAAATACCATAGACATGATAGAATCAATAATCAATCTAATATAGTATCTCAATATCCATCGGATCCCCGCAAACACAACATGTAGGATTACAAATAGATGATCTTGATGATGAACGAAGCTCACAAGATCTAAAAATGATAGCACAAAGGAGGAGAACCAACCATCTACCTACTGTATAAACCCATAGTCCAAGGGTGAACTACTCACGCATCACTCCGGAGGCTGTCATGGTGATGAAGAAGGCCTCCGGGATGATCTCTCCCCTCCGGCAAGGCGCCAGGAAGAGCTTCGGATCCCCCTGGTCTAGGGATGGAGATGGTGGCGGTTATAGACTCTTTCGTGGAATTTTGATCGGGTACCTAGGGTTTTCGTCCCGGGGTACTTTTATAGCTGAAGGTGCAAGGTCGGTGGAGGCCTGAGGGGCCCACACCACCTGGTGGCGTGCCCCCTGGCCACGCCGCCACAGGGTGTGGCCACCTCGTGGCCCCCCTTCGGCTGCCCTTCGGACTCCGTGTTGCTTCAGGTAAAATATTGACTTTGGCTTTTGTTCCGTCCAAATCCGAGAATATTTCTTTACTAGCTTTTCTGAAACCAAAAACAGCAGAAAACAGGCAACTGGCACTGTCGCATCTTGTCAATAGGTTAGGTCTAGAAAATTTATAAAAATACCTCAAAGTGTGAACAAAATATAAGAAAGTTGATATAAAACAAGCATGGAGCATCAAAAATTATAGATACGTTTATGACGTATCAAGCATCCCCAAACTTAACTCCTGCTCGTCCTCGAGTAGGTAAGTGATAAAAAGAATAATTTTTGAGGCGACATACATGCTACTTCTTTTATAAATTTTTGGTATGTAGCATCGTTACCTTGTTCTATACATGGATCCTTTACGGTAATCATATTTGCTAGATCTTCCATGGTATAAACTGGTGATGGCGCATTGCTATAATCTAGCTCTTCGGGCTTCTCATCTTTATTTTCTACCCTCGTTGTCTTGAGGTCTTTCACCGGGTTTGGCTCGGGATTTTAAGCGAATTTTACAAGTATGGGAGCTTGACTCTCAACTATCTTGCCCAACTATGCCTCCACGGTCTTGGTTCTTTCCTGTAGAGCATGCACATTATTTCTAATTGCAATGACTTGGTTAGATAATTTTTTAATACTATTTTCATGATTCTCCGTGATTTTAATAAGCATATTATTTTGCTCGGTTTGAGCTTGCACAAAGTTTCTAACAATATTTTCAAAAGAGAGATTGCCATGATTTGCTCTACTATGATTATCAAAATTATTATTATGTGGAGCACCTGTAGGATTTGAATATTGTTTTTGAAAGTTTGAGCCAAAGTTTTGACTCTTCCAAGCAGGATTATAAAAATTACGAGCTATAAAATTTACTTCATTAGCATTGGTAGTGATAGCATTACTTTGGGTATCTTTCTTACCATTCACAATATTGAGTAACTCATCTACCTTTACAGTAAGCTCTTTATTATGTTTGCCGGTGATTGAATTCACCATTTTTTAGGATCTCTCTACATGCCATTGGGCATGGTTATTTTGCATATCATCAAGTAGTTGTTTCGCAACATTCACTTGCTTTTCCGTGATGGTTCCTCCTACTGCGGTATCTAGCATAGACTTAGACATTGAGTTAAGACCATTATAAAATAAGTGTAGTATAAGTCATTCTTCCATCTCATGACTAGGATAGTTCACTACAGCTTCTTTCATTCTCTCCCAAGCAAGCGCTAGTGGATCGCGGTCTTCTTATCTAAAGCTGGTAATGTTGGATAACCTAGTGTTTAACCTCGGGATATGTAAAGTATCGAGAAGCAATACGATGTGTACCGAGGTAATATAAAAGGTTGACACGATACAATAATTTTGTGAATATGTGCGGGTATCACTATGTGCATCAAGGTATCGATGGTGATCATTGTGGAGGAATGAGTTCATTTCCAAGGGATTTGAAACAGGATTGGATTTGGTGAAACCCCATGCTACATCCGATCCAAACCTAAATAATTTCACGCATGGATTGATTTCATATTGTCTTCAAGACCGTTTGTTTATGCCGGTTTGTTGTGACCGAGTTCACTCGATGCGCTCCACGAGAAGTCCTGAAAACTGATCCATTGGTCACGTGGGGTGTTTTTTTCCAGCCCGATTCATAGGAAGATGGCTTGGATGGCTTGGACCGAAACCCATGGCCTGGATGGTTTGGGGTCAAACAAAGACCAAAATTTGATGACCTGGAAAATTTACATGGATGGGCTGGAAAAGGCAGGATCTGGCCACAATTCACACCAATCCAAGCCTCCAAGGGATTAAACGAACATGGCCTAGTAGGATTTTTCTTCCATTAATTGCAGAAATCTAGAATGATATTCCTTTGATTTGAAATCTTATGTTTGTATGTTACTTACATATAGTGCTCGTGCTCTATTCTTATTCCGTTCATCTTTTGGTGGCATGTTTTTCCCCATTCTACATCTGTTCTGAGCTTGTTTCATCTCAATTTTGTTCCTCAAAATACAAATCATGTACTCCATCACTTCCAAGTTATAAGATGTTTAATATTTTATTATGATCTACATATTAAAAGGTATTTTATAAAAAAGCTAAAACATCTTATACTTAAAAGTTAAAACAGAGAGAGAGTACAATTTAAAATGATTGGACCGTTAAACTCTAGCCGTGCTCTGCACACTACAAATCGAACGAACCTTGCATTCCAAAAGGAGTAAAAATTGTCCAACCAAGGTTGACTATAACGGAACACTACAAAACAAGTTGCAACCTGGGCCGGAGTGACCAGATGAGCAAACAATTTCTCAATAAATATTTCCTATACAGCTGAACCATGGACTAGGGGGAAAAAGCTGATTTATATCAAATTCATTAAGCTTTGGTTCCGTATTGTGTGGCTTTTGTTTTTCCGCGGGGTAAAGAAATTGTATTAGTTACATATAGAGTTGTTACAATGGCTTGGCAGGCAATCCATAATAAGAGGGTGTTTGGTTCCCAATCACAATTTGCCAAGCTAAAGTTTAACAACTTGGTATATGTTTGATTTTGGCAAGTTTTACGGTACCTTTTACTACTCCTCAAATACAACTAGTATAATTTGATCGTATAATTTGATCTGATGGCTAGGAAAGATTTGGCCAAGCAGGCCCAGCTTCTAATTTTGTTGAAAAAAAGTGATGTCTAGCAGACCAGCTTGTAATTTGGTGGAAAAAAACTGATGAACAAGAACCTGTTGACAAAGACAAAAGTCGACGAAAAGAACATACGCGCCGCCGCCATCGCCACCGCTTCCACGCTCGCTCCGCCGCCGCCTCCCCGGAATCGATCCGGCGCTTCCCGCACTCACGCCGCCACCACTCCCCACTCCGCTCTTCAACTGCACGCCGGCGCTGCCTCCAGACGGGAGGTCGCCTCCACAGCCATCCACGCTGCCAAACCTCCGCTCTGATATCCATGATGCTGGACCCCATCTCCACGCCGCTTCCACACCCATCCGACAGAGGCGACACCTACCCACACGATGCCCTCGACGTGGTTCCATTTGCATCAACAAGTATGTTTGCCATACTCCTATTTATGATTTCAATCTAGGTTTCTCGTTGTTTTCCGCTTATCTGATCTGCAATTACAATAATTATGCAATTGGTATTGACTAGCAAAGGGACTAAATGTGACATCAATACACGCTTTTGTTGATTCAGAATTGTTCAATTGCTAGATTAATTACAGAGGCGGGGGAGTTAAGAGGCCAATTTGTGATTGGCTGTGGCAGACAAAATAGTATCACAATTTTTGACTTGTTTGTAGAAGTTACTCTGCATGTGTTAACAATCATAAATCTACTTTTACTCTAGCCAATTTAATTGATATATTAGCTGCTAAATTGGATATATATCTTCTCATCAGAAAATATGACCCGGTGACCTTCTACTACCTTGTACATGTGTGCATGCTTATTATTTCTTGTAAACATGGAGACAAAAGGTGTAATTAGTAGCTACAAGTTTCTGCAATGTATATATTAGAGATTGCTTGAGACCTTTTATTTCTTGTACATGGCATGATTATCCTCTCCGGGTAGACAAAAGGAGTTATATTGTGAAAAAGCTGAATAACTTCTTTGCACTAAAAATATTGAAAACGTATGGGCTTCTACATGGCTGCAAGCTATAGTAACTTACAATAACTTATTCGTTCATATGAGAATTGAGATTGACAATAGTGCAAGAAAAGGGTGCAAAAGGATCTTGCTAACATTATAGTTGAGATTAACTAGATTTTGCTCATATGCAATTGAAAGGTGCGAAAGTACGCCTGCATGTAGTATGCTACTTTGATGTTTATATGCAATTGAATGACAAGAATGTTGATAATTCTTGTAAATTTTCTCAATATGTTAGTAATTTTTAGTTCGTGCAAAGTCTCTTTACTCATACAATGAATCATACTTACCTAAGATTGTTTAAATCTCCGTTGCAAGGTAGCCCAAATTGCCCATTCACTATCTTTCAGTATAATATCAAGCTGGATCAAGATTTTGAAAAGCTCGACCAACATTCTTCTGGGGCTTCAGGCATCAAGCTCTCCATGGCAGATCACAAGTTTGCAATGGCTCAACTCTTCGGAAGGAGCGGATCATGATTTTGAAAGTTTGGAGGGTCCCTAAAAGGCTCAACTCTATATTACCTTGAGTTAACATAAGTCCTCTGAAGGTCCGAAAGTATCTTAGAAAATACTATGATGCTTTCTTGTATTCTTGATAAATGATACAGTACAGTTTTTGATAAGGAATAATATAGTACATAAATGATGTTCTGAACCTTTTACTACTCATGCGAACACTAGTTGAGCATCAGCTACTTTGATGAATGAATCATGGCAAATTCATCTGTTTGGATGCACAGAATTGAATTCAGGAAATGAATTATGTGTGAATTTCAAATCCTGTCTAGAAAGGAAATGGCTGTCAATTCAAACTCTGTTGTTTGGATGGTTTGGAATCTGCTATTGGAATCAAAGGGCGATGCCGAATTCTAATTCCTGTTTGGATGTATAAACCATGGAATTGGATCCTTTCTTGATTTTTTGACAATAGAAATGCATGTACATGTATGAATAGTAGCATATGTATATTAGAACCTATATATATATAGCACAAAGATCATAAAATTTGTCTCGGACCCATCATATGTTTGTTTCAATATATACTTCCTATATGCAACTTTCTCCAATATATGCTAGTCCCTCCGACGCAAATTAGTTGACTTAGATTTGTCTAGATTTGATTGTATGTAGACCTGATTTAGTAATAGATACATCCGTATCTTGACAAATTTGAGTCAACTAATTTGGGTCGGAGGGAGTACTACTTCTCTTCCAATTTAATATGCAATTATAGATAAAAATAAAATCAGTCTAAACAATTGTCATATACCGACTGCTACAATCAGGAGTTGTTGTTCTCCTGTATGCAACTTGCGATGAACTACATCTGTGGCGGGGCCAGCCAAAATTTGGTGCATATGCACATGCTCTACTCACTAGTAAAAAAATCGCCTTTGGTTCGCAGCGGCCGAGAGCATTAGTCCCGGTTCGTGACGACCGGGCGACGCACGGGAGCCAAGGGTATTCGTCCCGGTTTGTAATACGAACCGGGACTAAAGGTCCGGCCCTAGACATGTGGCCTGTGGCCCACCTTTATTCCCGGTTCATATTACGAACCGGGACGAATAGCCCGTCTATAAATACGCTGCCGCTCCAGCCAGCCCTCCCTCTGTTTTTTCTCTTGGTTGAAGAAGTGAGGTGCGGTGTGCTAGTTTTTTTCCTATGCACATTAGGTGTTTGACGAAATGTCTGAGAGAATGATACGCTTGATTTCACACAAAATAAAAATGATATGAGGTGCCCGAGCCACACTTAAGTCTCTGCCTTCCTCTTTCTTTCCTTCTTGATCGAGGTTAGCAACCTTATCCTTTATCTGTCATTGATATAAAAATGCATGTGTCAACGTAAAGTGGTCATCTCACTATTCATGATGTTCTGTAATGATGTAGATGAACGGGTGGGGATGGATGTACGGTGACCGACGTGAATCGGTGTTCATTCAAGGCGTGGATAAATTTATCGATGTGGCTAAGGCAAACAAAGAGAATGGATTTATGTGTTGTCCATGTGTTCAATGTCGGAACATCAAGGAGTACTCTTCCTCGAAAATCATTCGCGGCCACCTGGTTCGGAGAGGTTTCATGCCCAGCTATAATTGCTGGACCAAGCACGGAGAAAGAGGGGTTATGATGGAAGACAATTAAGAAGAAGAGGATGATGACAACTATTGTCATATGTTCCCTGAATACGATGATACTGCAATGGAAGAGAATGAAGAAGAAGGAGGTGAGGAACGGGCATCAGATGATCCTGTTGATGATCTTGGTCGGGTCATTTCTGATGCAAAGCGAGACTGTGAAATAGAGAAGGAAAAGTTGAAGTTGGAGGGCATATTAGAGGATCACAAAAGATTATTGTACCCAAATTGCGAAGATGGCAGCACAAAGCTCGGTACCACACTGGAATTGCTGAAATGGAAGGCAGAGACTGGTTTATCTGACAAGGGATTTGAGAAGTTACTGAAAATAATGAAGCCGAAGCTTCCAAAGGATATGAAGGGAATATGCCCGAGAGGCAATAATAAAGTGGTTATTATCTTATTCCATGTTTATGATAAATGTTTATTTTACATGCTAGAATTATATTGATCGGAAACATCAATACATGTGTGTTTAATAAACAAAAAGGGTTCCTAGTTATGCCTCTCTTATAGACTAGCTTGTTGATTAACAAGATGATCAAGGTTTCCTGATCATGGACATTGGATGTTGTTAATAACAAGGTCACACCATTGGTGGAATGATGTGATGAACATTCATCCGAAGTATAGCATTACGATCAAAGTCATTATGTTTATATTGCTATAACATCATACGAAGTAATCTTTATCCTTAGACCATGAGATCATGTTAATTGCTAACACCGGAAGAGTATCTTGATAACATCAAACGTCACACCGTAACAGGGTGACTATAAAGATGGGTTCGGTGCTACGAAGGTGTTATGTTGAGGCTCATGGATCAAGAGTGGGATTTTTCCATCCCGATGATGGATAGATATACTCTGGGCCCTCTTGGTGATATCACATTGAAATAGCTTGGAAGCAAGTGATGTGATCACTAGAATGTTATATCACGGGAACGAGAAAAGAGTGCATGTCGGTAACGAGATCAAACTAGGTATGGAGATACCAATGATCGAATCTCGGACATGTAATATATCGTGGGACAAAGGGATTTAGTTACTAGCGTTAAAGGTTCTCACGATCATAGAAGTCATCGTTGAATGTGTAGGAGTCAGTATGGATCTCCAGGTCCCGCTGCTGATTATTGATCGGAGAGGGGTCTCGATCATGTCTGCATTATTCGCGAACCGTAGGGTGACACACTTAAGGGATACCGACACCATTTGGAGCAAATATGTTTCAGATAAAGATTTAAGAAAGCGCTGGAATTATTTCAATAGACACCGAAACTGTTTCGGGTGAAATTGCTGAAATTGGTTCTGCATGTAATATTGAAATGTTGCAGGGGGTTTTATGTGAATGTTTGTTAATTAAAGTAATTAACAAAATTCTGAATAAAAATAATAAAAGAGTTTTATTAAATGAGAGAGCATTAAATTTGGAGAAATTTAATGCATTTAAAGTGGAGACTTTAAAAGAGAATGTGAAGGGGCAAATTTATGTGGAGGGAGTTACCACCACATGAAGAGTCACCTCCTCCATGCGCCGGCCATGAAGGAGGGGCACTGTTGGGGGGATAACCCCGGGTAGGGTCACTCCGGGGTATAAGGGCCGAGCTAGCCGAGGTTCGGCAAGGTCAAAGCGGATGCTGGCCGAGTCACCTCAAGGCAGGCCGGATCACGGAGTAACCCGGACCAGGGAGGTCGCCTAACATTGTCTCGTCCGACTCAAGGAGTGAGTCGGAGGCACCTGTCTAGCTTATATGTAGGAACAGGTGTGGCCGGATCAACTGTGATCCGGATCCTCGTTTGGCTTCTAGGAGAAGAAAGGAATATCTCTGGTCAAAAAGAAGGCCCGGTGCGTACTGGATGAGCGAGTAAAGCAAGGGCAGGACCACCGGATCGTGGCCGACAAGGGTGACGACGCTCACGTCGGCTGACGCGGGCGCTGCAGAGGCAACGTCGCTAAAGCAAGCGTGACATGGGGGAAAAGCACTCCTGTCGGGTTACTAGTTTGGGAGGCGGCATATTCTTAGGAATATGCCTCCACGTATGCCCTAGGCCAGGACCGAACCACCCCTATATAAGGGGGGGTTGGGGTTCTGGTAACGGGGTTGGGTCTTTTCGGATACAGAGCAAGGGAAATACTTGTGGGTCTTGAGTTCTAGGACTAGAGGATAGGCAAGAGTAAGAGAGCCACTTCTTCCTCCTCTAGTCAAAACAGCTCGAGGAGCACTTGTAGGCTTGGAGACTGAACATCAATACAAAACTTCTGCGTAGAGAATCACTCTACTATCCCTCCCTGGATTCCCCTAGCGCATATTAGTCCCCACCTTCAGCCTATCCATGGCATCTGCCGTGACACCACCACGACAGTTGGCGCCCACCGTGGGGCTAGCGACGCTAGCAGGGGTGAAGATCCGGATGGGAAATTTCATCGGCACCGGTGAACGCATCGTCTCCGGGCTTGTTCAGCGCTTCGGTGCGCTGGACTACGTCAGCGACAATGTTGGATGCTTCGGCACACGCCCCCTTCCGCGCAACGGCGTCTTCGTCAAGCTCGGCGCGCACAAGGTCTATGTAGCCGTGGACGTGTCTGGCGTCCATCCGCGTCGCGTCATCGATGCGGGGGAACCACCCCTCACTGTGGCTCGCGGGGCGCGTATCGCCCGTTCCCCGGGCCATGCAGAGGTGATGATGACCGCACCGAGCGCGGGCGTGAGCAAGGATCCAGCGCTAGACCCGGGGGCAACACCCAAAGCACCAAGGAAAGCTAGGGGTCCTCCGCTGGAGAGGCCCGAGAACGTGCTGAGGGAAGCTATGGATAGCTTGGCTAACCCGGTGACGGCAGTGGTAGATCCGGCTCAGGCACAAGCTGAGCTAGAGGAGACCCGGCGAAAGATACTGGAGGGCGCAAAGAAAATAGCAGCGGCTCAGCAGTCGTTGAACATGACGCTGCGTGAGTACGCGAAAGCAAACAAGGTTGATGCAGTGAGGGTAAAAGGGAGAAACCTCATAAGTGATATGAACAAAGAGGGTGATGATGGACCAGAAGGGTCGGAAAACTGTCTGTCTGTGGGGTTGCCGAAGTATAGTACCCCGGCGAAGAACCTCAGAGCAGCAGATGCCGCGGCGTCCGAGCTAGAGGGTCTGACGGGTGAAGCTCGCCAAAGACAGCAAGACCGGGTTAACGAGCTGGTTCGGATCGCGAACAGGCAGAATGAGGAGCTGTTGAGAAGTAATGCGGAGAAAGTTGGAGCTTCTAAAATCGTCCATTCGGTGATGGGTAACCCAGAGAAATCCGCTGGAGCCGCATCATCACCTCATGGTGGCCCTAGAAGAGAAGAGGTAGTAACCTCGGCCAGACGGAACAAGCAAATCGTCCCGTATGACCCAAAGCGTGCGGGAAAGGAAAAGGAGATACGGAAAAACGACGATCGACGAAGTGTGAGCCGAGGTAACCATGATCAAGGCAATGCCGGTCAAGGGAACGCCGCCAACGGCAACGCCGGACAGCGAAACTCCGCAGGAGCAGATCAACCGCCGCAGCGGAATGCACCAAGGCAAGAGCAAAGTGCCGGCCGTGGTATGCAACAGAGAGGACCACAACGGGAGCAAAACCGATACAATGATGGAGACTCGGAGATGATGAATGCGGGATACGCAAGACCGGACTATCATGTGATAGGGTCGAGATTGGGAAGCAGAGAGTTGATGCCGGATGACGCTAGGCTAAAATTAGACCGCTTGTATTGGTCGGAACAGATCGAATGTCAAGGTCCTCCGGGTCCAGCGTGCTTCGGACCCCGGATCATGAAGGAACCGCCGGTACCCAATTTCCAATTACCCAGGGGCACGAAGACATATGACGGAAGTACAAAGCCGGAGGATGGGCTAATAAACTACGCAACAGCTGTGAAAATTGCAACTGGCAACTTGAGGTGGGTTGTATGATATGTGCCCCAAATGTTGGAAGGTCCAGCTAGGGTTTGGCTGAATAATTTGCCACCCGGAAGCATCAACTGCTGGATAGATTTTGAAGAGATGTTCATCAGCAACTTCTCAAGTACGTATCAGAGACCGAACAGACCGCAGACCCTGGCAATGTGCAAGCAGAGATCTAACGAAACGAATCGTGAATTCTTGACCCGGTGGTGTACCGTGAGAAACTCGTGTGAGGGAGTCATAGAGTCACAGGCTATAGCATGGTTCGCACAAGGATGTAGATATGGTAGCGAGTTGTGGATGAAATTGCAAAGTAAAATGCCAGTCACATTGGCAGAGATGATCCGGGTCGCGGATTCTTATGCTTTGGGTGATCCAACTCAACCTAGGATCGCCTCGAACGAGTCAAATGATGAGTACTATCCGAGGGACGGATCCGGGTCATCCCGGAGGAACGATTACAGGGGAAAAATGAGAGACGATAGACCGGATCATCGGTATGGCTCGCAACAAGTTGCGGCCGTGAATCAAGATCAGCCCGGGGCAGGGAGCAACCAACGCCAGAAAACGGGAGGGCAATGGACTCCTCGAAACGATGGCAAGAAAACATGGACTCCGGAGCAGAAGAAGCAATGGCAAGAAAAGAAAGATCGTCCGAGGTATACCTACGAGTCAATGTTGGACCAGCCGTGCAAGTTTCACACGCCGAATCCGAGCAGCCCGGCGGGTCACACGACGAGACAATGTGAATGGATGCGCAAGATAGAGCAAGGTGGTTCGGGGAATGCTCAGGCACCTTGGAATGATCAACCTCGGCAGGAGTTACCCCGGCATAAATTGCTCTCCGGAGCAAACACGAGCAACTGATGTTGCCTCCCCCTCAGCCAAGGTATGGCAACAGTGAGAGAAGGGATGCAGTGCATCAAGTGGAAAACCAGCAACAACCGGATCAGAGATACTCCGGAAACGAGGGAAGAAATGAGTACAGGGAACATCACCAGAGATATTGTGTGTTCACAACAGAAGAAACGGATAGGAAGAGCTTGCAGTGCCGACATATGGAGGTTAACGAGGTTATGCCTGCAGTGATGAGGTACATGTCTTGGTCGGACCAGGAAATTACCTGGAGCATCAAAGATCACCCCAAGCTTATGCCAAGTCCGGGCTCGTATGCACTAGTGTTGGATCCGACGTTCATTGGACCAAACATTAATGTGAGGTTCTCCAAGGTACTGATCGACAATGGCAGTAGCATTAACATCATGTATGCGGATACGATGCGAAGTTGGGCATCTCGGAGAACATGCTCCAGGCTACGAGAACAACTTTTCACGGTATCGTGCCCGGCATATCCTGCGAACCAATAGGCAAAGTACGGGTCGACGTGCTGTTCGGTACAAGGGATAACTGCCGAACTGAAAATCTGGAGTTCGAAGTGGTAAACCTGGAGAGCGTGTATCATGCATTACTCGGGAGACCAGCGCTGGGCAAATTCATGGCAAGTTGCCACGTTAGTTATCTAAAGATGTAGTTGCCCGGGCCAAATGGTGCAATTACTATCGTTGGGGATTTCTGACGTTCTATTGAGTGCGCTTCAGCCGGGTCTAACTTAGCCAAGTCACTCGTAATTGCCCAAGAGAAAAGAAAAATCCAAGAAGTGACGGCATTAGCTCGGTCCGTGCAGCAGTATATGCCGGCGTTAAGTAACCCGCATGGAAGCGTTTCATTTCAAGCCGCGAAGGACACCAAGAAGATACCGGTGGATAACGTGTTTCCGGAGCGCACCGTGACAATTGGAGCCGGATTAACTGACAAATAGGAAAGCGAGCTCGTCAACTTCCTCCGTGAGAATCAAGATATTTTTGCTTGGTCCACACAGGACTTGCAAGGTGTTCCGAGGGAGTTGGCCGAGCACTCTTTGAATGTAAGACCCGGAACAAGGCCGGTGAAGCAGCCTCTCCGACGCTTCGCCGAAGATAGGAGAAAGGTCATTGGTGACGAGATAGCTCGGTTGCTAGCAGCAGGATTTATCATGGAAGTGCTATATCCGGATTGGCTCTCTAACCTGGTACTGGTAGAAAAGAAGAAGGATGATCGGAACGTGGCAGTGGTTTGGCGTATGTGTATCGATTATACGAACCTGAACAAGGCATGTCCGAAAGATCCATTTCCGCTGCCAAGGATAGATCAGGTCATCGACTCTACCGCGGGATGTGAACTGTTGTCATTTATTGACGCCTATTCTGGTTTCCACCAGATACCCCTGAACCCGGACGATCAAATAAAAACTGCTTTTATTACCCCGTACGGGGCTTATTGCTATCACACTATGTCGTTTGGTTTACGAAACGCCGGAGCAACGTACCAAAGGTGTATGCAAAAGTGTCTGCACGATCAAATAGGTAAAAATGTGCAAGTTTACGTGGACGATGTGGTTATCAAGACCAAGGAAAGCGTAACGCTCCTTGACGACATAGGGCAAACATCCGCGAACTTGAGGAGATTCCGGATGAAGCTTAACCCGGAGAAATGTACCTTCGGTGTCCTGGCTGGGAAATTACTCGGATTTCTCGTCTCTAGCCGAGGTATCGAGGTTAATCCAACTAAGATCCGAGCCATCGAACGAATGGAACTGCCGAAGTGTCTCAACGACGTCCAGAAGTTCACCGGATGCCTGGCGTCGCTGAGTCGGTTTGTATGTCGGTTAGGGGAAAGGCACTGCCTCTCTACCAACTCATGAAAAAATCACATAAATTCGTTTGGACGCCGCAGGCCGATGAAGCTTTTGCCCACTTAAAAAAGATGTTGGCCACTGCACCAGTGTTAGCTTCTCCACTGTCGAAGGAGCCAATGTTGCTCTACATAGCCACAACCAACCGAGTTGTAAGTGCAGTGATTGTAGTGGAACGAGATGAAGAGGGTAAGTCGGTGCAGAGGCCAGTGTATTACTTGAGCGAGGTATTGTCTGTCTCAAAACAGAACTACCCGCATTTTTAAAAGGTGGCATACGGAGTTTATATGGCGGCAAAGAAGTTAAAGCACTACTTTGAAGAGCATCCCATCAAAGTGATATGCGAAGCCCCCATATCCGAGATAATGGGTAACAAAGATGCGAACGGCAGAATCGCGAAATGGGCAATTGAGCTAGCACCATACGCACCCCAATACGATAGAAGAGAAGCGATCAAGTCCCAGGCTGTAGCGGACTTTTTCGTGGATTGGGCCGAGGTACAATACGAACCACTGCCACCGGATCCAAACTACTGGAGGATGCACTTCGACGGATCGAAGACCAAAGCCGGATTAGGTGCCAGGGTTGTGCTCACCTCGCCAAAGAAGGATCAGCTCAAGTACGTGTTGCAGATCCATTTCGCAGCATCAAACAATGTCGCCGAGTACGAGGCTCTCGTGCATGGTCTAAAAGTGGAAAAGGAAATTGGCATACGTCAAATAATCTGCTTTGGCAACTCGGATCTAGTAATACAACAGGTGTCCGGAGTGTGGGACGCCCTGGATCCAAACATGGCATTATATAGATTTCATGTGCAGAAAATCTCGGGTTACTTTGAGGGATGCGAGTTTCATCATGTACCTCGCGTGGAAAATGAAGCTGCCGACATGCTGTCGAAGCTCGGCTCGACCCGACAGGCAATTCCACCGGGTGTTGCATTGGAGCACCTCAGAAAGCCATCTATCAGGCCGTCCCCAGAAACCGATTCAATCTTTCTCCCGGAAAACACGAAATCCGGAGCTGAGCCCATGAACATTGACGTGGGAAGTAGTACGCCGAACCCGGGGACTACCTCACCAGACCCGGGGACTGTTCGGCGTGATCCGACTGAAGTTATGCCGGTGGATCAGATGGAAATTGACGAGGAGATGTTCCCTGCGAGAGCAGTACCAGCTTGGGCGCTGCCTATATACCAGTTCTTGAAAGATAGAACGTTACCCACTAAGGAAGTGCTAGCCAGGCAAACTCAGCGGAGGGCCAAAGCTTACACAATCATCAATTCCGAGCTGTACAAGCAAAGTGTAACCAATATCCTCCAGTGGTGCGTTGATCCGGAAGAAGGACTTGACATCCTCCGAGATATACACCAAGGAGAATGCGGGCATCACGCCTCATCACGGGCCTTAGTGGCAAAGGCATTCCGGCATGGATTTTACTGGCCAAGCGCCTTGGAGCAAGCGGAGGATCTGGTGAGAAAATGCAATGGTTGCCAAAGGTATGCCAGCAAGACACATATGCCTATGTCGGAACTCAAAACCATACCAATTACATGGCCATTTGCTGTGTGGTGCTTGGATGTGGTTGGCCCGTTCAAACCAGCCAAAGGGAACATGACGCACCTTCTGTTCATGGTGGACAAGTTTACAAAATGGATCGAAGTGAAGCCTATAAGAAAGTGTGATGGAGCTACAGCTGTGACATTTCTCAAAGACATCATATTGAGATACGGTTATCCTCACAGTATCATAACTGATAACGGCACCAATTTTGCTGAAGGAGCATTTGCACGATTCTGCCGAGATAAGAAAATCCGACTCGACATAGCCTCGGTAGCCCACCCCGCATCGAACGGACAAGTGGAAAGATCCAACGGATCAGTGCTATCCGGGATAAAACCCCGGCTCATTGAGCCGCTGCAAAGATCAGCGGGGTGCTGGATAGAAGAACTACCAGCGGTATTGTGGAGTTTAAGAACAACTCCAAATCGATCAACGGGCTACACGCCGTTCTTTCTGGTATATGGGGCAGAAGCTGTATTACCAGCCGACATAGAGCATGATTCGCCTAGGGTCACCCAATACACAGAAGCCGAAGTGCAAGAAGCCCGGCAAAATGATGTTGATCTGCTGGAAGAAGCGAGAGAACTGGCACTGTCCAGATCCGCCATATATCAGCAAAATCTCCGACGCTATCATAGCCGGAAAGTGTGCCCCCGAGTCTTCCGGGAAGGCGATCTGGTGCTCCGTTTGGTACAGCGTACCACTGGCATGCATAAATTATCCCCCCCTTGGGAAGGACCATTTATCATGAGCAAAGCATTGCACAATGACTCTTACTATCTCATAGATGCAAAGCCATAGGAAAAGAACAAGGCGGACAGGTCCGGAGAGGAATCCAAGCGACCGTGGAATGTAGCACTACTTCGTCCGTTCTACACTTAGCTAAAGAGTGTATGTACCCGATTCATCCTCATATGTCGGTATGTATGTCGGCAATGAGCCTATCAATGAAATAGCAGGGCCTCGAGCAGTAACTCGGGGACTGCCTTAATAAATGATTGTGGTTATTTTTTATGCATTAGCTAGAATGACTTGTTTCCCTTAAACCGGATTAGTAATGTGTGAGCACCAAAAACCCAACCTTTCGACTCGCTGCTGTCCAACAAGAATTGGCTTCATGGCGAGCAAGGGAACAAGTTTGGAATTGCATGGCACATGAAAAACGGCTAAGGAAACGAGTTTATTCAAGCTAATGTTTGTTTTTCAGACTAACCCTGTATTTATTTTCAAGTTACTATGCTGAATTATCTTGAGCTAAACCTAAAAGTTTCTAAGTATTGTTAAAACAATTTTTGAAGCTTGGGTTCGTAAGTCGTAAAACCAAATCAAGGTAGACACGGACCGAGCCAGAGAATTAGACGAACAAGAAAATGAAACTCGGGGACTACGCCCAAGTTAATCCGGCATAGAGATGTACTAGCAAAATATCACATATCCAGCATACAAGTGGACCCGTCATACCGGGGATCTGATAAATTTTCAAGTTTTTTAGAATTAAGGAGCAGCAGGAGGAGGAAGTTCGGCGTCATCATCACTGTCTTCGATATCTGAAGCAGCATCTTCTCCGTCATCGCCCGACCCATCCTCCATGTTCTCCATCTGTTCCTCCTCGCCGGATTCCAGAAAGCTCGGCCCCTCAACCCAGTCATGGACTGGAGAATATTCGATGAGGCTGTAGGCGCAAGCCTGGCGCCGAGCTACCCAGTCCGGATCATCAGTCCATTTGGATCCGGTGCGCCGACGGGTGAGAAGGCTCAGATCAATTTTGTCGTACCATGAAAGGATATGATGGAGAAGGGTATCTGCCGCGGCCCGCCCGGCGGATTCCCTCCAGAGGTCGAGTTGAGTCTCAATCTCCATTAGCTTGTCCGCAAGAAGTGTGACCCTTTCCGGAGCGTCCTCGCTTGGCCAGAATGCGTTGAAGATCCGGACCGCAACGTCGAGGAGATCCTTGCCATAGTTCTTGATAGTTTCCACCCGGGCTGACACGCTAACCAACAGGTCCTCCAGGTCTAAAGGGATACTCTCACCATCAGGAGCAATGGGAGTACCCCTCTCCTGGCGAAACTTGGCAACGGCAGCACTGGCAATAGCAGTACCCTCCGGAAAGTTATCTGAAAATAGGGAAAGGGAGGATGCTGAAGCACCGGCATATGAGTTAACCCGGAAAACTGCGTTGGGCAAGAGAAAGAAACTTACGTGAGATATGGTAATGGATTTGGGTCAACTCCTGGATACAACTATCGCGTCTCTGCCGAAGTTGTTCAAGCTCGGCGAGCGCCGACCCAAGCCGGACTTCGGATTCCTTGAGCAGATCCTGGTCCTTGGAGATCTGAAGGGTAAAGCGCTCACGCTCTTCGGTGTAGTTTTGGACAACTTTCTGGAGCTCGATTTTGTGTTGGGCCTTCATCGTCTCCATCTCGGCCTTGAGTTTGGCTATTTCGTCGTCCTTCTTCTTCAGCTCGGCTTGATGTTGTCCTGCTTGTTCGAGAAAATGCAGCATCATATCAGGCACGAGCACACTATCCTCAAGCGATGCTGAAATGATGTGTTGACCCGGCAAAGCCGAGGAGTGAATGTTTGCCGAGCCAAGAAAAAGAAAGAATGGAGAGCACAACGATGTTGACCGAAAGGGGACATACCTCGGATTTCCTCCAAGTTTTTTCGCATAATCTTGTTTTCAGCCTCCACCCCAGCTGCAAAAAACCGAATAAGGAGGTTAATCCGGCAGAAACAAACGAAACGATGAGGTGTTAAGAGACGAAATTACCCCTCTTTTCATGCTCCACGCCAAGTGCAATGTGTTTTGCGCGCAAGGTCTTATGGGTATCAAGCAGGCGCTAAAACTCGGCGCTCCGACGGTTGGTAGTTACCTGACAAAGGCACAGGCGTGTAAAATTAGGTGTGTGCATATTCGAAGTGTACAAGATCCGGGCCAAGCGAAACTTAACCCGGCTCTAGGTGTGTGCATATTTGAAGTGTGCAAAATCCGGGCCAAGCAGAACTTAACCCGGCTCTAGGTGTGTGCATATTCGAAGTATACAAGATCCGGGCCAAGCGGAACTTAACCCGGCTCTAGGTGTGTGCATATTTGAAGTGTGCAAAATCCGGGCCAAGCAGAACTTAACCCGGCTCTAGGTGTGTGCATATTCGAAGTATACAAGATCCGGGCCAAGCGGAACTTAACCTGGCTCTAGGTGTGTACATATTTGAAGTTTACATGCAGCTACGTTGATCTTCTAAGGAGCATCCGGCCGAATAACAGGTTACTCCGCCGGAGGCTCGGGGACTAATGGTTATTATCTACAGCATGTAAAGAAGAAACAACGTACCTCCATCATACGCACAGCGAGGTTAATGGCCTTGGCAGCGGTATTCATCTGAGCGGAAAATTCAGCTGGGCCGAACTTTTCCGGGAGATCGTCGTTGTAGACGAACTCCGCCTTATTCCAGTTCATGACAAACTCGATGAGGCTCGGAGGGTACCGCTCGCCAGTGGGCATGTGAGGTGCCACCAAGCCCTTGGCGTGAGCTTCCTTCCTTTCAATCAGGGCAAGAGCCGGGCTAGTGTGAAGAACCATCTGCTGCGAATCAGCTGGCTCGGCGGGAGGATCCGTCGAGCCTGATGACTTCTTCTTCGGAAGCATCGACGACAAGGTTCGCTGCCCAGCCTCGGCGGAGGTGAACTTGCCTTTGGCCTGCTTGGAGGAAGTGACCGTAGTGGATTTGCCCCCGGAAACCGCTGGAGTGGGTCCTCGCCGAGCTTGAGATGACTCGGACGAGGCAGATGAGCTTGGCGCAGGAGCTTTGGTGGCTGGCGTTGGAGCTGCTGTTGGTTTCTTCGGAACCGGGACAGGCGCTGGTTCGGTGGCTGGTGCTGGACCTGCTGCTGGGGCTGGAGTTGCGGTAGACTTAATTGTTGCTGGTTGCGGCAATGCCGAAGTGCCAGACGCCATCGCCTCGGCCGATCCGACCCCTCCCGATCCGAGGTCGCGTCCCTCTGAAGGAGGTACTGCGGAACCCAGAGCGGCCGCAGAGCCTTCTGGAATAGGGCTCAGCGGGTGTGACTCGTCGTCACGGGGAGGGGAAAGACTAGACCGAAGAGGGGAGGAGATGCTCGATCCGCTCTGAGGGACCTCCATAGGAGCCCTGCAAGAGAAAATAATGTCAGGAGTGAAATTACCCCGAAGCAGGGAGAAGTGTGTTGCGCAATAATGTCAGGAGCGAACTTACGCATCCGAGGTCTCTTCCTCCTTAGGTTTCCGGGCCCTCCTTGCCGGGGCTTTGCCTACCCGTTTGGAGGCATTCTTGTCTCCAGCCTTCTTTTGCCTTTTGGAAGGCTAAGAAGGTCCGGAAGAAGAACTCGCCGCGGTTCTGCGTTTCTTCTTTGACGCCGCCGGAGCAGGCTTGCCCGTGGCAAGGGGAGGATCCTCGTGGATGTGCCCACCGGGGTTAGCTGATGCCGGGTAAGCAAAAGACAGAGGGACAGCCTCAACGGGTTCAATCACATCGATATCCGAGTCATCCTCATCGTCGGGCCAATCTCTAAGAGAAGAGAATTTACCGCTGGGTCGTCTGGTGGCATCGGGGGTGGGGAGGAACATCTCCTGGTCCGGCTCCTCCTCGTCCGGAATTTCTCGGTCCGGGGCCCACTTAAGGGTCGGATCCGGGCCATCCTCGAGGGTTTGCTGGAGAAACAGCTGAGAAAAAAGCACAAGGGGCAAAGTCAAGAATGTGATAAGAGCCGACATGAAATTGATCCGAGACAAGTTTACCCCGCGAAGCTTACCGCGGGAGGGAGCCTGTCACGGCAGTAATGCTCGATTCCCCACGTCCATTCGGCGGAGAAGTCCTTATGGGTGGTGAAAAGAGCCTTGACCCGGTGGAAGATCTCCGTATTGCTCAACTCGAATGAGGAGGTTCGGTTGGGGTCGCGACTAAAGCTCATATGGCACAAATTGTGAGTGCGCCGCTGAAGGGGAGAGATTCGGTTGCGCACGAACGTGATCATGGCATCCTCATTGCGCAATCCGAGCTTCTTCAGCTCCGCAAACCTTTTGTTCACTTGGTTGGCCAGGGCTGTAGGCTTCTTGGCAACCTCCTCCCAAAAATCCGTGTCAGGGGGACCCGGAGCATAGGGCAGCAACTGGATCAAATCTTCCGTGCCTTCATTCCGGACGTAGAAGAAGGTCCGGGCCCACCCTTTGCAGGAGTCAAGCCCGGTGACCCGGGGAAAGATTGAAGACCTCCGGGGCAAGATCGAGGCAGCTCCGAACTGAGTTAGCTGTTTGTCCTCCGACTCGACATGGATATTGGGGACCACGTTGCGATGGAGGCCAAAGAACTGGATCCACAGCTCCTTCGTAGGCCATAGCCCGGTGTAGCCCTCAATCGAAGAAACGAAAGCGGACAGAGAGGTGATGGCGTTCGCCGGGAGATGGTGTGGTTGCAAGTGATAGGTCCGGATCCAGTCTCGGAAGAAATCACTCACTGGAAGCCCGAATCCTCGTTGGAAATGGGATAAGAAAACAACAAATTCGCCCGGATTGGGTGAGGGGGCCAGCTCCGAGGAGGGGAGACGAGCAGTGACGCCGGCGGGGATGCGCCGGGTCCGGTAGAGCCAACAGAGGTCATCCTCGCAGACCCAGGAGCCGGCCCACGCGCCGCGGTCCGCCGCGCCGGCGTCCTCCTCCATATCTTGTTCAACAACGGCGAGCTCTTCCTCCGTCATCTCAATTCTGGTGTCTTCGTTGGAGCTGGCGGTGACGGAGCCTTGCGGTCTAGACTGACGAGGACCCGTGGCTGAACAGAGGCGCAGCGGTGATGGCGGTGCGGAGGAACAAAGAAAATGCGGCGGCGACGCTGCTGCAACGGGCACTGGCGGCGGCACGGTTGCGAAGAAGAAGAACAGGAACAGGCGAGGGGGCGTGGAGATGGAAAAGTTCTAAGGGGCACGCCCCTCCCCTATTTAACCGCCCCCAGTCATCAACGAGTGGGATCGTGCTGCGCAGGAAAACCACACGATGTGGCCGTGTATCACTAACGTCGACCAATCAGAGAGGAGCCACACCGGAGGCCACGGAGTGAATGTGATCCAATGACACAACCTGCAGTTGCGGTAAACGAGGAGACAGGCGTGACGTAACCCCTGCACAGTAATCACTGACATTTACTGCGGCGGTTACTGCACAGGCCCTTAAAGTAAGGCAACGTAATGATTAACCGTTACGTGGGTTGGCGTATGAGAGAAGGAAGCATGGCCCGGATCCGACCCACGGTGGTAACCCGGCCGGCGAGTGAAAACTTGAACTGTGCGGAGGGAAAGTAAAACCAAACGATCTGAGCCAAAGTGGTGATCCGGCCGGCAAGTGACAACTTGGAGCGTGCGAAGGGAACATAAATCCATATAATCCGGGACGAACGTCCGAAGCTTGGATACGATTGAAACTGATGTGGCCTTGGCGACCAAGGCTGCCAAGGCCGCACCAGCTTCAGGGACTAATGTTGGGGGGATAACCCCGGGTAGGGTCACTCCGGGGTATAAGGGACGAGCTAGCCGAGGTTCGGCAAGGTCAAAGCGGATGCTGGCCGAGTCACCTCAAGGCAGGCCGGATCACGGAGTAACCCGGACCAGGGAGGTCGCCTAACATTGTCTCGTCCGACTCAAGGAGTGAGTCGGAGGCACCTGTCTAGCTTATATGTAGGAACAGGTGTGGCCGGATCAACTGTGATCCGGATCCTCGTTTGGCTTCTAGGAGAAGAAAGGAATATCTCTGGTCAAAAAGAAGGCCCGGTGCGTACTGGATGAGCGAGTAAAGCAAGGGCAGGACCACCGGATCATGGCCGACAAGGGTGACGACGCTCACGTCGGCTGACGCGGGCGCTGCAGAGGCAATGTCGCTAAAGCAAGAGTGACGTGGGGGAAAAGCACCCCTGTCGGGTTACTAGTTTGGGAGGCGGCATATTCTTAGGAATATGCCTCCACATATGCCCTAGGCCAGGACCGAACCACCCCTATGTAAGGGGGGGGTTGGGGTTCTGGTAAGGGGGTTGGGTCTTTTCGGATACAGAGCAAGGGAAATACTTGTGGGTCTTGAGTTCTAGGACTAGAGGATAGGCAAGAGTAAGAGAGCCACTTCTTCCTCCTCTAGTCAAAACAGCTCGAGGAGCACTTGTAGGCTTGGAGACTGAACATCAATACAAAGCTTCTGCGTAGAGAATCACTCTACTATCCCTCCCTGGATTCCCCTAGCGCATATTAGTCCCCACCTTCAGCCTATCCATGGCATCTGCCGTGACACCACCACGACAGGCACCCCCCTCCTCCTATAAAAGGCCACCCCCTCCTCACTTCTCATACACACCTCCTTGTGAAGGATCTCTCTCCCCCTCTAGTATTATTTCCCATGGTCTCGGATTAGCGAGATACATGTTCCCGGTGGCTTTATCTGGAAAGGAGTTGTTGCTTCTACTGCTTTGCTGGAGCAAGGGACGGAGGTTTTTGGGGTACCGGACATGTGTGCGATCACGGATGCACCGCTGCTTTGCGGTGCTGGACTTGGTGGTGCTGGAGCTGGATCTGATGGACGTGCTGGAGCCGGACCTGCTGGACTTCATCACGATCTTGAGATCGGCAAGTGTACGACTACATCAACCACGAGTTCCTACTCGTTAACAAAGCTCGTTGTCTATGAGGGTAAGTTCTCGTTGGGTGTATGTCCACCCGTTGCTTTGTACCTAGTAGATAGATCTTGGCGTGTAGTTCAGACCGTAGGAATTTTTTTGTTTTCTATGCTACGGACCCAACAGTGGTATTAGAGCCTGATCTATGCGTAGGTGCTTTGCACGGGTAGTACACATATGTTTATATGTGGGCGATGATGATCATGTTATTTCATATTCTATGTATTTTAGATATTGGTGGCATAGTGGGATGAAGCGGCCCGGACCAACCTTACATGTCATCGTACATGAGACCGGTTCCACGACTGACATGCAACTAGTTTTGCATAAGTGGCTGGCGGGTGTCTGTCTCTCCTACTATAGTCAATATCTGATTTACAACGAGTTGATAATAACTTGGTTATCCTCGTTGTGGTTCATGTTCGTAGGTAAGACCGGTTCTATCTCCGAAAGCCCTAAGCCACGTAAAACTTGCAATTGATAAATTAGAGGCGTCTAGTTTAGATCGTTGCTGGGCTAGTGTCTTGATATGGTATTGTTGTAAGTAGATGTATGATAGATACTCTTACAACACACTTAACGTGTAAGTTCCATAGACATTGGCCTTACACACAAAGGAATGATAGAGATCATACCACGATGCAAATGATAGAGATCAAATGCATGGACCATATCATGTCACTTTACACATTAGATGTTTACATCTTATATTGCTAGTTTGGCACTTTTAGTAGCATTATAAGATGATACCTCATTTAAATATCAAGATAAAATGTGTTCTTCCTTAAGTATGCACCGTTTTATGGATCGTGTTTGGAGACATCACGTGATGATCGGGTGTACTCAACTCTACGCTTTCATACAACGGGTGTAAGACAGTTTTACACACGCGAATACTAAGGTTCTTACTTGGCGAGCCTAGCATGTACAGACATGGCCTCAGAACACGGACCGAAAGGTTAAGCATGAGTCATATATTTGATGTGATGACCATATTGATGCTCGCCTTTGAAGCTACACCGACTCACGTGATGATGGGACTTGGTGTAGTGGATTTGGTTCATGTAATCACCAAAAAGGCACGAGGGATGTCGTTTTTGAGTGGGAGTTAATTTCTAATTTTGATTAGTCGAACTCAATTTGTCATAAACTAAATCGAAGTGAATTTGCATAATTTGTTGGTCATTGGCATCTGTTCACTACCTTATACTTAGTTTTAATTGAGATAATAGAACTATAGAATTCTGGATATTTACTTTACGAACTGGTATCGTATTGTTTTGAATGTCAATTTAAAGTTTATAAGTCCTATTGCAAACTTTCAGCAAACTCTAATTACTCCATGAAGTTTAATAAGTAGTATTAAATCAAGAGTAAGAATTCCAATGTTAGTATCTAAAGTATCATGTTTGCCTCCATGATTATTGATATTCAAAAAGGTTGTTTTAATATCAAGATTATATTGGAGCTAGAAATTGTTTCAGAAACCATCATGTGTGAAAGATATTGTGATATCTGAAATAATGTTTTTGGTTGCATTATGATAGAGTATAATTTAGCAAAATACTTGTTCTCATATTGTATGAGAATTTGTGAAGGATGGAGATGCTAGGCATCCGAATCTACCAAAAAGGTTTTGGGAACTGATATTATACTCGCGATTCTTCCTTATAGGCTATAGTAGCTTGATCATGAAAGTTGTCATGATAAGGATGAATAGAAGATGTAAGTAAAATGTTTACTACACTAACAGATTACTAAAGAATGGATTTTTGAAAGAACACCAAACATTTGATGATGGTGATCCACTTCAAAGTGCAAGTCCAAAGGTATTAGTATTTGACTATATATGCTTTGTACCATGTGTCATGTTGATGACACCACTATTGATGTTGATAGATTCTTTTAAAAGAAAAGGAATTGCTGAAAGAGAATCTATAAAATATTTGGCAGAAAATAAAAGGTTGGAGATGTCCAACTTAGGTATATAGAAGATATACATGTTATGGCTATATTCCTTGCTTGTTAAACAATGTGGTTCTTAGGTATTGGATACCGGTATTGGATACCGAATTGGTTGGTATGAAGTGTCATACAGGACAACGCAATTCATGAACTACAATGGCCTAAGTAACCAGCAAGAGAATGAGTGATGATGTTCATCGAAAACAAATAAAGTGTTATTGTGTTTTTCGTTGTCATCAAACCAAGCCTTAAAGATTTGTTTAAATAATTGTTATTTTGTTCCGGTATCATGAGAACAATGGTTGTTCAAATAATTACCGTATTCCATAAAGGATGGATGAACTTTTACAAGTCTAGTTGGAGAAATCACATCCATAAACACTATTGCTAAAATGTCGCAAGAAAAATGATTGAAAGATCACTTATGAAGTGACATCGCTGTTTAAATTATATTTGAAAGAAAACATGAAGAAACCCATGTTTATGGATTTTTGGAGCCTTTGATTTTGATCAATTGACGCATGTGAGACTTTCCTCGAGATAATTGAAACTCCGTCCATAAGCCAGAGAGGAACGGATGACTAGCTTATTGGAAATTGTGCATGCTGATGTGCATAGTCCATTATGTGTAGCCATATGCGATGGATCTTTTTGCTTCATATGCTTTCTCCGAAAATTTGAGTGAATATATCTGTATATTTACTTAATAAGGAAGAAGTATGAAACATTTGAAAATTGTTCAAAGACTTTCAAGATGAAGTGGAAAATCATTGTAACAAGAAAATAAAGAGTTTATGATTCGATCATAAAGGAAGATATTTGAGTTACATGTTTAGCAAAAATACCTAAGACTTGAGGAATTGTTCCATGATTTGTGTTTCCCGATAAACCATAGGAGTATGGCATATTCGAGAGATAAAATCAAACCATGTTTGACATGGTAAGATCAAGGGTGTCATTTATAAAACTGCCATTATGTTTTAAGGATTGAAGCTTTAGAGACTACCGCTTTTACATTGAAAAGAGCACCATCGTGATCCATTGAAATGACACCATATGAGTTATGGTTTGGGATAAAACCCAAATTGTCTTTTCTTAAATTTTGGTATGCTATGCATAAGTAAAATGTTTACAACCAAAGTCGGATAAGCACGTCTTTGTAGGTTATCCCAAAGAATTTGTTGGGAATTTCTCCATAACACCAAGGACAAAAGAGTTTGTTACTTGGAACGTCAAGTTTCTTGAGAAGGAATTTTTCGTGAAAAGTTAAGTGGGAGGACAATAGAACTTTGATAAGGTTGTTGAACCTTAGCTATATGTGCTAAGTAGTGTAGCGCCGGAAAGTGTCCCGGTGGCGGCCACAATGCTCATGGCTCTCGTGATTACAAAAGGTGTGATCTCGGAGATTAGAGTTCCTATAGAACCGTGTGGGTTGGTAAGAATCAAATAGTAAGATTTGATAAGCAAGTCGTTATTGTTTTGACAATGATGAACCGACTACATGCAAAGAAGCGATGATGGGCCCTGACTCCATAAAATGACTAGAAGTCATAGAATCCATGATAGTATCCATACACGAGAAAACAAGTTTCTGAACTTGGAAGACCCTCCGGAAAGGCGTGAAGCCTATCGGTCGTGTTTGGATCTATAAAGAAATAAGACATGGATGTTTAACATCTATGAAATAGTCGACATGTCAGAAAGAAGTTTACGACAATGTTCAAGGAGTTGACTATGACAAGATTTGATCTTTCATAGCGATATATAGTCTTAACGGATTAATGTAGCAACCACTACATATAATTTGGTATATGGTAGTTGAATAAAACAAAACAGGGTTCTTCTAATAGAACGTTAACCTAGGACATGTACATGACATGGTCTGAAGGGTTTTATTAATTCAAAGGGTGCTAAAAGGGCATGTAAACTTCAATAGTTGAAGTAAGCATAGCGGAGTTGGAATCTTCACCATGATGAAACTGTTAAAAGAGTTTAAATTCATCGGAGATGATGAAGATGCTTGCATTTGCAAGAAATTAAGTGGGAGCGCTGAGACATATTTCTAATACATTATGTAGAGGACATATTGTTAATTTGAAATGATGTATCTTGTATTGACACAAGTTAAGAATTTCATTAAAATAAGATTTCGATGAAAGACTTGGGCAAACCTGGAATATTAGGCATCAATATCTATATGGATAGATTAAGGCGCTAATATGGTTGTGCCAGACATACATATATGAGATATTTAAAGGGTTCAATATGGAAACAACAAGAAAGGTTCTTGATGCATGGAAAGGATTGTATCAAAATTCAAGTGTTTCAACACTTGGTGAGTAAAATCACATGAAGATTTTGATCGATTATACCGTGATATGTATATATCCAGAATGTCCTATGCTCTAAATGTTATGAGCATATGCCAGAATGATTCATAAGATGATCATTGGACAATAATAAAGATATTCTTATGAGCTTTGGAAGAACTAATATATAATGTATAAGTGACAAATAGTTTATTGTAGTTCATTGTAAAGTGTTACATTGATACTAGTTTTGTCACAAGATACAAATTAAATTTATCTCAATTTAGACTATGGGTGGCACAATGTAATGGAAAGGATGTTCCATGATGGATTTGGATGAGTTCCAAAGTTGAGACATTGTGACGGATACTATAACAAAAGGCTAAGTATATGACTGCTATAGTAGCAGCAAAGGAGGGCATTTGTGTTAAGTAGTTTGTTATCAAACTAGGTGTGGTTCAAAGTGGGCTAATACTATGAAGATATATTGTATGACAATAATATCAACATATTTTAACCCGAACAAACTAAAGGTCTCACCAGAGGACCAAATTTATACAATGCCATCTCATTTGAGAATGAGTGATGCGTAGAGACGTAAAGACATGCAAATACACACGGACCTGAAACTGTCAGATCTGGAGATTATGTTAACCACTAGCAATTGCGTATATGCAACACCAGAAAGCCATAGGTGTTCAATACGCAAAGTTTTTCAAACTAGATTATTGACTCTAGTGCAAGTGGGAGACTGAAGGGAATATGCCCGAGAGGCAATAATAAAGTGGTTATTATCTTACCATGTTTATGATAAATGTTTATTTTACATGCTAGAATTGTATTGATTGGAAACATCAATACATGTGTGTTTAATAAACAAAAAGGGTTCATAGTTATGCCTCTCTTATAGACTAGCTTGTTGATTAACAAGATGATCAAGGTTTCCTGATCATGGACATTGGATGTTGTTAATAACAAGGTCACACCATTGGTGGAATGATGTGATGAACATTCATCCGAAGTATAGCATTACGATCAAAGTCATTATGTTTATATTGCTATAACATCATACGAAGTAATCTTTATCCTTAGACCATGAGATCATGTTAATTGCTAACACCGGAAGAGTATCTTGATAACATCAAACGTCACACCGTAACAGGGTGACTATAAAGATGGGTTCGGTGCTACGAAGGTGTTATGTTGAGGCTCATGGATCAAGAGTGGGATTTTTCCATCCCGATGACGGATAGATATACTCTGGGCCCTCTCGGTTATATCACATTGAAATAGCTTGCAAGCAAGTGATGTGATCACTAGAATGTTATATCACGGGAACGAGAAAAGAGTGCATGTCGGTAACGAGATCAAACTAGGTATGGAGATACCAATGATCGAATCTCGGACATGTAATATATCGCGGGACAAAGGGATTTAGTTACTAGCGTTAAAGGTTCTCACGATCACAGAAGTCATCGTTGAATGTGTAGGAGTCAGTATGGATCTCCAGGTCCCGCTGCTGATTATTGATCGGAGAGGGGTCTCGATCATGTCTGCATTATTCGCGAACCGTAGGGTGACACACTTAAGGGATACCGACACCATTTGGAGCAAATATGTTTAGATAAAGATTTAAGAAAGCGCTGGAATTATTTCAATAGACACCGAAACTGTTTCGGGTGAAATTGCTGAAATTGGTTCTGCATGTAATATTGAAATGTTGCAGGGGGTTTTATGTGAATGTTTGTTAATTAAAGTAATTAACAAAATTCTGAATAAAAATAATAAAAGAGTTTTATTAAATGAGAGAGCATTAAATTTGGAGAAATTTAATGCATTTAAAGTGGAGACTTTAAAAGAGAATGTGAAGGGGCAAATTTATGTGGAGGGAGTTACCACCACATGAATGGAGGAGGTGAAGAGTCACCTCCTCCATGCGCCGGCCATGAAGGAGGGTCACCCCCCTCCTCCTATAAAAGGCCACCCCCTCCTCACTTCTCATACACACCTCCTTGTGAAGGATCTCTCTCCCCCTCTAGTATTATTTCCCCATGGTCTCGGATTAGCGAGATACATGTTCTCGGTGGCTTTATCTGGAAAGGAGTTTGTGCTTCCGCTGCTTTGCTGGAGCGAGGGACGGAGGTTGTTGGTGTACCGGACGTGTGTGCGATCACGGATGCACCGCTACTTTGCGGTGCTGGACTTGGTGGTGCTGGAGCTGGATCTGATGGACGTGCTGGAGCCAGACCTGCTGGACTTCATCACGATCTTGAGATCGGCAAGTGTACGACTACATCAACCACGAGTTCCTACTCGTTAACAAAGCTCGTTGTCTATGAGGGTAAGTTCTCGTTGGGTGTATGTCCACCCGTTGCTTTGTACCTAGTAGATAGATCTTGGCGTGTAGTTCACACCGTAGGAAATTTTTTGTTTTCTATGCTGCGGACCCAACAGGATAATGAATTGCCCGAGAGTACTTACGAAGCAAAGAAGATTATCTGCCCTCTAGGATTAGATGTGCAGAAGATACACGCATGCATAAATGACTACATCCTCTACTGCGGTGAGGAGTATGAGAATTTAGATAAATGTCCGGTATGCACTGCACTGCGGTATAAGATCAGACGAGATGACCCTGGTGATGTTGATGGCGATGATGAGCCCCCTAGGAAGAGGGTTCCTGCTAAGGTTATGTGGTATGCTCCTATAATACCAAGGTTGAAACGTCTGTTTAGAAACAAAGAGCATGCCAGGTTGTTGCGATGGCACAATGAAGACTGTAAGAAAGACGGGAAGTTGAGACACCCCGCTGATGGGTCGCAGTGGAGAAAAATCGAGAGAGTTCCCGGACTTTGCAGGTGACACGAGGAACTTATGGTTTGGTCTAAGTACAGATGGCATGAATCCTTTTGGGGAGAAGAGCTGCAGTCACAGCACCTGGCCTGTGACTCTGTATCTACAACCTTCCTCCTTGGATGTGCATGAAGCGTAAGTTCATTATGATGCCAGTGCTTATCCAAGGCCTGAAGCAACCCGGAAACGACATTAATGTGTACCTAAGGCATTAGTTGAAGAACTCTTACAGCTGTGGGGAAAACCAGGTGTACGTGTGTGGTATGAGCATAAACAGGAGCCATTTGACCTACGAGCGCTGCTTTTTGTAACCATCAATGATTGGCCTGCTCTTAGTAACCTTTCAGGACATACAAACAAGGGATACAAGGCATGCACACACTGTTTAGATGATACTGAAGCTACATATTTGCATAAATGTAAGAAGGTTGTGTACCTGGGGAATCATCGATTTCTTCCGATCCATCATCAAGTCAGAAAGAAAGGCAAACATTTCAAAGGTGAGGCAGATTACCGGAAGAAGCCTGACCTTCCTACTGGTGATGATGTATTTGGTATGGTCAAGGACATAGAAGTAATCTTTGGAAAGGGTCATGGCGGTCAACCTGTTCTGAACGACGCCACTACCGGATACGCGCCCATGTGGAAGAATAAATCTATATTTTGGGAGCTACCCTATTGGAAAGTCCTACGTGTCCGCTCTTCAATCGATGTGATGCACATGACAAAGAATCTTTGCGTGAACCTGCTAGGCTTCCTGGCCGTGTATGGGAAGACAAAACATACACCAGAAGCACGGGAGGACCAACAACGTATGAAATACCCACAAAACATGCATCCACAGAACAAGACGGATAAAGGGCGTCACTTAAGTCCTGCCAGCTATGCTCTCACGAAAGCAGAGAAGGAAATCTTTTTTGAAGTCCTTTACAGTATCAAGGTGCCGTCTGGATTCTCGTCTAACATAAAGGGGATAATAAATATGGCAGAGAAAAAATTCCAAAACCTGAAGTCTCATGACTGTCACATGATTATGACGCAGTTGCTTCCGATTGCATTGAGGGGACTTCTACCGGAAAATGTTCGAGTACCCATTGTGAAGCTGTGTGCATTCCTCAATGCAATATCTCAAAAGGTGATCAATCAAGATATTTTGACAAGGTTACAGAAGGATGTGGTCCAATGTCTTGTTAGTTTTGAGTTGGTGTTTCCACCATCCTTCTTCAATATTATGACGCGTCTCCTGGTTCACCTAGTCGAAGAGATTTCCTTTCTCGGTCCTTTATTTCTACACAATATGTTCCCCTTTGAGAGGTTCATGGGAGTGTTAAAGAAATATGTTCATAATCGTGCTAGGCCAAAAGGAAGCATCTCCAAGGGCTATGGAACAGAGGAGGTCATTGAGTTCTGTGTTGACTTTATTTCTGATCTTAAGCCGATTGGTGTTCCTGAATCACGGCATGAGGGGAGACTGAGTGGAAAAGGCACGCTGGGAAAGAAAGCAATGATGTGTAGGGATGGAGAATCTTTCACTCAAGCACACTACACGGTTCTACAGAATTCCACCTTGGCAGCTCTGTATATCGTGGAACACAAGAATATTGTACGCTCCAACTACCCGGGAAAGCCAGACTCCTGGATTAGAGATGAACACATGAAGACTTTTGGCAGTTGGTTGCGAACACATCTAATGAATGACACCACTGTTGGAGATCAGCTCTACTTGTTGTCCGGGTCACCATCTTCTACTATATTGAATTACCAAGGGTACGAGATAAATGGGAATACATTTTACACGATCTCCCAAGATAAAAAGAGCACCAACCAGAACAGTGGTGTATGCTTTGATGCAACCAACGATAATGGAAAAAAGGACACATACTATGGTTACATAGAGGAGATATGGGAACTTGACTATGGAGTTTCTTTTAAGGTCCCTTTGTTTCGGTGCAAATGGATCAACCTGAATAGAGAAGGGGTAAAGGTAGACCAGTTGTACGGAACGACAACAGCAGATTTCAACAATCTTGGTTATAGATACGAACCATTTGTCCTAACCAATGATGTGGCACAGGTTTTCTATGTGAAGGACATGTCCTCCATAACAAAAAAAGAAAAAATAAGCAAACAAATACATCACACGATGAGCCAAAGCATCACATAGTTCTTTGAGGGAAAAGTAATATCGTGGGAGTCGAGGACAAGACAGACATGTCAGAAGATTATAATAAGTTTGATGAAATTCCGCCCTTCATAGTGAAAACTGACCCAAACATCCCGTTAAGCAAAGAAGATGCTCCATGGTTACGGCCGAAGCGACCATAAATGGGCATAAGAAATTCAAAAACGGTCCGAACAATGTAAATCATTTGCGTGGTGTCATATTATATGACATAGTTGCAATGAAAAGTACCAAACTTGGTATATTGATTATGTCTCGAAAAAACCTTCACAAAATGACCTATCATGTTCGAGGTTTCATGGCTTTCGGTCCAAATGACCAATGTTATGTGCATAATCGAGGCATAGTTTGTGATACTGTGCCCATATTGTGCATGCATGTGCATCCTGGGACGGCTAACAATGTTGCAGGAGGAAGTTTTATTTTTCATCACATGGAAAATCCATTTTCTATGTTCCGAGTGCCAAAATCGGGGCGTTTTGTGAAGCAACACCAAACGTTAAATAAAAAAAGGTACCACCCCATTTTTCAAAAATACTAGACCACCTTACATGAACAATATCCTAACTAGGGATTTGATGTCTATGCACTTCTATTCTTGTAGATAGTTGTTGGGCCTCCAAGTGCAGAGGTTTGTAGAACAGCAGCAAGTTTTCCCTTAAGTGGATCACCCAAGGTTTATCGAACTCAGGGAGGAAGTGGTCAAAGGTATTCCCTCTCAAGCAACCCTGCAATCAAGATACAAGAAGTCTCTTGTGTCCCCAACACACCCAATACACTTGTCAGGTGTATAGGTGCACTAGTTCGATGAAGAGATAGTAAAATACAAGTGGTATGGATAAAAGGCAACGGTGCCAGAAAATAGCTTGATGGCGTGGAAGAGACTAAAGGCAAACTGAAATAAAGATGGAAGCAAGCAAACATGTAATAGATCTAATAGCAAACGGTGTTTCAATGCTTAGAAACAAGGCCTAGGGATCATATTTTCAGTAGTGAACACTCTCATATAAATATATTCCCTTTATGATACTACTCTAAACTACTCTCCGGTTGGACACTCTAATCATTGGTAGGGCTATAACAGCACACGTCAAAGTTCATCTTTCCCATCTAGAAAACCCCACATTGTCACCTTGAGCACTAGATGGTTCCAACAAACACCGCAATTTCATAGAGACATCCAACTCCAAATATAACTCATAACAAGTACTTGTAATCTCTAGTCTAAGTGCCACCATGGTGTGCACGCTGTCACTTTCACACAAATGGGGAGAGCAGAGATCTATTAAAGCACTTGAGTAGCAAGGTAGATCTATAGATTACAAGCTCATGATCTCAATAAGATCATGCATAGAGAGAGAGAGATAAACACATATCTACCGGTAGAACCCTTAGCCTCGAGAGAGAACTACTCCCTCCTCATCATGGGAATCAACAATGGTGATGGAGATGGTGGTGGAGATCGATGGAGATGGCTTCGGGGGCACTTCCCCATGCGGGCAGGGTGCCGGAACAGAGACTTTCTGTCCCTCGAATCTCCCCTTCGGTGGCGGCGGCGCTGCAGAACTTTTTGTGGATGGAGGCTTGATGATTTAGGGTTTATGCATCGGGAGGCTCTTATAGGAGAGAGGGGAGACCGAGGGGGTGCCAGAGGGGCCCACACCACCCCCTAGCGTGGCCTGGCCTGGCCCGCGCCACCAGGTGGTGTGGCCACCCTCTGGCCCTTCTCCGTCTCGTATTCTGGCTCCAAGTGTCCCCTGGTAAAACAATAACTTTGGCTTTTGTCCTGTCCAATTCCGAGAATATTCATTTTCTGACTTTCTGGAACCAAAAACAGCAGAAAACAAGCAACTTGAACTATGGCTCTTGTTAATAGGTTAGTCTAAGAAATCATATGAAAAGTACTGCAAAGTGTGGACAAAACACAAGAAAGTAGATAAAACCAAGCATGGAACATAAAAAATTATAGATACATTTGCAATGTATCAACATCCCCAAGCTTAACTCCTGCTCGTCCTCGAGTAGGTAAGTGATAAAAAGAAAGAATAATTTTTGAGGTGACATGCACCATCATAAACTTGATCAAAGTATTTTTAAAACATTCAAAGCTGGGATCATAGTACTTCAATCATAGCATGAAAGACAAAGTTCTAGCAATAAGACATAGAAACTATGATGCAACATGAAAAGGCACAAACAAAAGATTCATGAATAACAATGCTTTGCAAGACGTTTGTTTGTTTCACATAAAGGAAACATAGCATAGTAGAATTCATCTTGTCCCTCATAGAGTAGCAAACATAAATGCATAGGACACCTTCAAAGTTTATAAGAGTGACTAGATACAAATATTTTAAAACAAGCAATATCAAAGCTATGAATCAATCAACAAGTCTTGGGACAATGCACTGATGTCTACGCACTTCTATTCTTGTAGACAGTTGTTGGGCCTCCAAGTGCAGAGGTTTGTAGAATAGCAGCAAATTTTCCCTTAAGTGGATCACCCAAGGTTTATCGAACTCAGGGAGGAAGTGGTCAAAGGTATCCCCTCTCAAGCAACCCTACAATCAAGATACAAGAAGGCTCTTGTGTCCCTAACACACCCAATACACTTGTCAAGTGTATAGGTGCACTAGTTCGGCGAAGAGATAGTGAAATACAAGTGGTATGGATATAAGACAACGGTGCCAGAAAATAGCTTGCTGGCGTGTGGTTGACGTGGGAAAAGACTAAAGGCAAACTGAAATAAAGATGGAAGCAAGCAACATGTAACAGATCTAATTGCAAACAGTGTTTCAATGCTTAGAAACAAGGCCTAGGGATCATACTTTCACTAGTGAACACTCTCATATAAATATATTCTTCTTTATGATACTACGCTGAACTACTCTCCGGTTGAACACTCTAATCGATGGTAGGGCTATAACAGCACACCTCAAAGTTCATCTTTCCCATCTAGAAAACCCCCACACTGTCACCTTGAGTACTAGATAGGTCAACAAACACCACAATTTCATAAAGACATCCAACTCCAAATATAACTCATAACAAGTATTTGTAATCTCTAGCCTAAGTGCCACCATGGTGTGCATGCTATCACTTTCACACACATGGGGAGAGCAGAGATCTATTAAAGCACTTGAGTAGCAAGGTAGATCTATAGATTACAAGCTCATGATCTCAATAAGATCATGCATAGAGAGAGAGATGAACACATAGCTACCGGTAGAACCCTTAGCCTCGAGAGAGAACTACTCCCTCCTCATCATGGGAATCAGCAACGGCGATGGAGATGGTGGTGGAGATCCATGAAGATAGCTCCAGGGGCACTTCCCTGTCCCGGCAAGGTGCTGGAACAGAGACTTTCTGTCCCCCGAATCTCCCCTTCAGTGGCGGCGGTGCTGCGAAACTTTTCGTGGCTGGAGGCTTGATGATTTAGGGTTTTTGCCTCGGGGGAGATATATAGGCGAAAGAGCCAAGGTTGGTGGCCGGCCAGGGGGCCCACACCATGCCCTGGCGTGGCCTTGGGTTGCCCGCGCCAAGGGGGGTGTGGCCACCCGGTGGCCCCTCTCCGACTCTCCTTCTGGCTCCATGAGTCTTCCGGGAAAACAAGAACTTTGGCTTTTGTCTGGTCCAATTCCGAGAATATTCATTTTCTGACTTTCCTAGAACCAAAAACAGCAGAAAACAGGCAACTGACACTAGGGCATCTTATTAATAGGTTAGTCCAAGAAATCATATGAACAGTACTCCAAAGTTGGAACAAAACACAAGAAAGTAGATAAAACCAAGCATGGAACATCAAAAATTATAGATACATTTGCAATGTATCAACATCCCCAAGCTTAACTCCTGCTCGTCCTCGAGTAGGTAAGTGATAAAAAGAAAGAATAATTTTTGAGGTGACATGCACCATCATAAACTTGATCAAAGTATTTGTAAAACATTCGAAGCTGGGATCATAGTACTTCAATCATAACATGAAAGATAAAGTTCTAACAATAAGACAAAGCAACTATGTTGCAATATGAAAAGGCACAATCAAAAGATTCATGAATAACAATGCTTTGCAAGATGTTTTTTTGTTTCACATAAAGAAAACATAGCATAGTAGCATTCATCTTGTCCCTCATAGAGTAGCAAACATAAATGCATAGGACACCTTCAAAGTTTATAAGAGTGACTAGATACAAATAGTTTAAATCAAGCAATATCAAGGTATGCATCAATCAACAAGTCTTGGGACAATGCACATAGAACTAAGAATGGCCACTATGATCTCAAAGTAGGTGCATAAATATAGAAGGTGGAGACTCAACATAAAAGTAAAAGAAAGGCCTTCATAGAAGGAAGTAGGGATTCAAGTCTCATAAAGAGCTTCCAAAAATTATGGTACTTTTTAGCTTTCAGCTCTCATTGCCCCTATCATAAGCATCTTGAAGTGATTAATGTTAAAGTGAACAAACTATGGAGTATATGCTTGACAAAGTATAAGTTGGAAATCTCATGTCCCTTGAATACGAGGGCCGCTCCTCATGCTACTCAAGTTTAGTCACCGGTATGTTCTTGTCATCGTAAGTACATGTGTATCATAGAGAACCGCCAACGGGGTACCCCTTGCCTGATGATACGGAAGAATCCCCATATCAAAATGACAAGGCAAGCAAACAACGAGCATCTCAGCAATCTTCTTATTTACCATGGGAATATGGTGCTTTTTTCTCTCTTTCCTCTTTTCATAATCTTTTTTTTCTTTTTCTCTTTTTTCTCAATATAGGACTCTTTTTTATAAGAAGAATGCTTCATAGACAGCTCATTATGGTTACGCTGCAGGTTTACACCATGTCAGCATGGATTAGACCAGCGGCCTAGGCGTTTCTCTAACACATATACATAACTCCATAGACTTACAAGCTCCCCTTTCATTTCACACCGACGACATCCATAGACAAAAGAGCATGATATCAACTAGGTAAAAAGTACCAGTGCAATGTTGAAAGCATTCCCCATGACAACATGGTTCTGCTAATCCCCAACAAATAAGTGCAAGCATATACAACATAGACGACACAATGGTTCAAGTTTATTAAGGGCAAGAAAAGTAAAGTGTGCCATCAAGTTCGTGAGAGCTTTAATCACTAGTTTTCTCATAACAAGTTTAATTCGGAAGGTAAACAAAAACATGAATATACTTGGAATAGCATAAGCTAGTAGGTAGGTATGGTGGACTCTTTGGAATAACTTGGTTTAGGGAGTTGGATGCATGAGTGGAACTCATACTTGGTTGCGAAGGCTAGCAAAAGACTGGGAGCGACCAACTAAGAGAGCAATAATGGCCATAATCATGCAGAGCGACAAAACATCATTAATCAAAGCATAACGTGATACTACAAGTTGAAAACTAAAGGATCATAAAGGCTATGGTGACTTGAGATAGTCATAACATGGTGTGAGCATGCGCCAAGTCAACCCAAATAAAGCATCAAAGGAGAATACCACAATACTATGCTTTAATATGCTAAAACAACGCATGATTCATCCAAGGCACATTAAGCAATCTCAATTGTTTATAACAAGTCATGCTACAGCAAAGAATACTAAGCTTAAAGCCAAAATAATATCAAGCATGGCATGACAAAGTATAGGCCACAGTAAAAAACAAGCTCTCTTTGCCACTTAAGCATGAACTTTCCTACTCTTTTCCAAACCAAGCCAAACTATTTTAAAACCAATGTATGAAAGAGGGGGTCCAACCAATTTATTAAGCAAACTAAGCACACAAAGCAAACGAAAAACCAAAACAAAAACGAAAAAGAAGACGCTCCAAGAACAACACAATTGTGCATGAAACAATAAAAATGAAGCGTTTGGAAGAAACCTGGGATTTTTATTGATGAAGAGGGGATGCCTTGGGCATCCCCAAGCTTTGTCGCTTGTACTTCTTGGATATTTCTTGGGGTGACATGCGTGGCATTCCCAAGATTGAGCTTTAGTACATTCTTCATCTCATTACTCATTCCTTCCATACACCTGAAATTTTTCCTTCATACAAAACTTCACACAATGTTTATTAGCAACATTAGTGCACTCAAGATAATAAGTCTTTAGGATCAATTCCAACACCAATAAAACTTCCACTAAAACACAATCTACTATAACACTTCCCTTAAAAAGCTCAATTCCTCAAAAGAACTCAAAAAGGAACCAACAAGAAGCAAATGCAGAAAATGGCAGAAATCATTCAAAATAGACCAGCAGGTAAAGACGAATTTTTTCGAAGACCTTCAGTCGCTCAAATCAAAAAGTGTTGAACTAATGAAAGTTAGATAACAACCTGGGGCAGAAGCGCAAAATTTCACGCCTCCAAAGGACGTACAGATATTTTACACGAATTTTTACGGTGAAGCACATAAATCTGTTTCGGGACAGCAACTTTCTCAATCATTACTTCTCTCTCATTAGAGGTTACTCTTGGCACAAAAAGCAAATAAAAAGGATAAGGAGCGGTTATTACTGAAGTAATAACTTCTAAGACTCATCTAAAACTTTTGGGTTATCTCCCAATAAGTACTTTTCTTTAGCGCCTTTAAGTTAGGCATGATAGTTTGAGAAGATGCTCACATAAGAAATATGAATTGAAGTAAAAGAGAGCATCAAGAAGCAAATTCAAAGCACATTTAAGTCTAACCCACTTCCTATGCATAGGAATCTTGTAAAGAAACAAGTCATGAAAGCACAAAGTAACAAGCATAGTAAAGCAAAACAAGTGCAATTTCAAGACTTTCAACATAAAGAGGGGAAACTTAATATTGTTGAGACACATAAAACCATGTTTCCCTCTCTGATAATAACTTTCAGTAGAATCATGAATAAAATTAACAATATAACTATCACATAAAACATTCTTGTCATGAGCCACATACATAAAATGATTATTACTCTCCACATAAGCATAGTCATTCTTATTAATTATGGTGGGAGCAAATTCAACAGAATAGCTATCATTATTATTCTCATCACCATAATCATCAAATATAGGAGGCATATTGTAATCATTATTAATTTTCTCCTCAATAGTAGGTGGACTGAAAATATCATATTCATCATTGTAATCATCATATATTGGAGGTTTGGTATCATCATAAGCAATAGAATAGCTATCTTCCAAAGCTGGGGAACTAAAAAGATCATTTTCATAAAAACTAGCTTCCCCAAGCTTAGACTTTTCTGTAGCATTAGCAATAATGGTGTCCAAAGAATTCAAACTAACAACATTGATATTAGCATGCAAATAAAGTTCCATAGGTTTTTTAATTTTCTCTTCAAACACTTCGTGTCCTAACTCAAGATAAATACTATAAAGCTCTCTAATTTTGTTGTTGTTTCCCATTAAGCCTAACTAGTGAAAACAAGAAACAAAAAGACAAAATTGCAGAATCCAAAGGAAATAACTTCGAGCACTCACACCGGAGGATGTGAGTACCTTTTACCTTACCTCCCCGGCAACGGTGCCAGAAAATAGCTTGATGTCTACGCACTTCTATACTTGTAGACAGTTGTTGGGCCTCCAAGTGCAGAGGTTTGTAGAACAACAGCAAGTTTTCCCTTAAGTGGATCACCCAAGGTTTATCGAACTTAGGGAGGAAGTGGTCAAAGGTATCCCCTCTCAAGCAACCCTGCAATCAAGATACAAGAAGTCTCTTGTGTCCCCAACACACCCAATACACTTGTCAGGTGTATAGGTGCACTAGTTCGGTGAAGAGATAGTGAAATACAAGAGGTATGGATATAAGACAACGGTGCCAAAAAAATAGCTTGCTGGCGTGTGGTTGATGTGGGAAAAGACTAAAGGCAAACTGAAATAAAGATGGAAGCAAGCAAACATGTAACAGATCTAATTACAAACGGTGTTTCAATGCTTAGAAACAAGGCCTAGGGATCATACTTTCACTAGTGAACACTTTCATATAAATATATTCTTCTTTATGATACTACGCTGAACTACTCTCCGGTTGAACACTCTAATCGATGGTAGGGCTATAACAGCACACCTCAAAGTTCATCTTTCCCATCTAGAAAGCCCCACACTATCACCTTGAGTACTAGATAGGTCCAACAAACCCCACAATTTCATAAAGACATCCAACTCCAAATATAACTCATAACAAGTATTTGTAATCTCTAGCCTAAGTGCCACCATGGTGTGCACGCTGTCACTTTCACACACATGGGGAGAGCAGAGATCTATTAGAGCACTTGAGTAGCAAGGTAGATCTATAGATTACAAGCTCATGATCTCAATAAGATCATGCATAGAGAGAAGGATGAACACATAGCTACCGGTAGAACCCTTAGCCTCGAGAGAGAACTACTCCCTCCTCATCATGGCAATCAGCAACGGCAATGGAGATGGTGGTGGAGATCGATGAAGATGGCTCCGGGGGAACTTCCCTGTCCCGGCAGGGTGCCGGAACAGAGACTTTCTGTCCCCCGAATCTCCCCTTCGGTGGCGGCGGCACTGCGGAACTTTTCGTAGCTAGAGGCTTTATGATTTAGGGTTTTAGCCTCGGGGGAGATATATAGGTGAAAGAGGCAAGGTCGGTGGCCGGCCAAGGGGCCCACACCATGCCCTGGCGCGGCCTAGGGTTGCCTGCGCCAAGGGGGTGTGGCCACCCTATGGCCCCTCTCCGACTCTCCTTCTGGCTCCGTGAGTCTTCCGGGAAAATAAGAACTTTGGCTTTTGTGCGGTCTAATTATGAGAATATTCATTTTCTGACTTTCCTGGAACCAAAAACAGCAGAAAATAGGCAACTGGCACTGTGGCATCTTTGTAATAGGTTAGTCCAAGAAATCATATGAAAAGTACTCCAAAGATGGAACAAAACACAAGAAAGTAGATAAAACCAAGCATGGAACATCAAAAATTATAGATACATTTGCAATGTATCATGCACATAGAACTAAGAGTGGCCACTATGCTCTCAAGGTAGGGCATAAAGGTAGAAGGTGGAGACTCAACATAAAAGTAAAAGAAAGGCGTTCATAGAAGTAAGTAGGAATTCAAGTTTCATAAAGAGCTTCCAAAAATTATGGTACTTAATAGCTTTCAGCTCTCATTGCCCCTATCATAAGTATCTTGAAGTGATTAAGGTTAAAGTGTACAAACTATGGTGTATATGCTTGACGAAGTATAAGTTGGAAATATCATGTCCCTTGAATACGAGGGCCGCTCCTCATGCTACTCAAGTTTAGTCCCCGGTAAGTTCTTGTCATCATAAGTACATGTGTATCATAGAGAACCGCCAACAAGGTACCCTTTGCCCGATGATACGGAAGAATCCCCATATCAAAATGACAAGGCAAGCAGACAACAAGCATCTCAGCAATCTTCTTATTTACCATGGGAATATGGTGTTTTTTCTCTCTTTCCTCTTTTCATAATCTTTTTTTTCTTTTTCTCTTTTTTCTCAATATCGGACTCTTTTTTTATAAGAAGAATGCTTCATAGACAGCTCATTATGGTTACGCTGCAGGTTTCCACCATGTCAGCATGGATTAGACCAGCGGCCCAGGCGTTTCTCTAACACATATACATAACTCCATGGACTTACAAGCTCCCCTTTCATTTCACACCGACGACATCCATAGACAAAAGAGCATGATATCAACTAGGTACAAAGTACCCGTGCAATGTTGAAAGCGTTCCCCATTTTAGCATGGTTCTCCTAATCCCCAACAAATAAGTGCAAGCATATACAACACAGACGACACAATGGTTCAAGTTTATTAAGGGCAAGAAAAGTAAAGTGTGCCATCAAGTTCGTGAGAGCTTTAATCACTAGTTTTCTCATAACAAGTTTAGTTCGGAAGGTAGATAAAAACATGAATATACTTGGAATAGCATATGCTAGTAGGTAGGTATGGTGGACTCTTTGGAATAACTTGGTTTTAGGAGTTGGATGCATGAGTGGAACTCATACTTGGTTATGGAGGCTAGCAAAAGACTGGGAGCGACAAACTAAGAGAGCAATAATGGCCATAATCATGCAGAGCGACAAAACATCATTAATCAAAGCATAAAGTGATACTACAAGTTGAAAACTAAAGGATCATAAAGGCTATGGTGACTTGGGATAGTCATAACATGGTGTGAGCATGCGCCAAGTCAACCCAAATAAAGCATCAAAGGAGAATACCACAATACTATGCTTTAATATGCTAAAACAACGCTTGATTCTTTCAAGGCACATTAAGCAATCTCAATTGTTTATAACATGTCATGCTACAGAAAAAATCACTAAGCATAAAGCCAAAACAATATCAAGCATGACATGACAAAGCATAGGACACAGTCAAAAACAAGTTCCTTTTTACCATTAAGCATGAACTTTCCTACTCTTTTCCAATCCAAACCAAACTATTTGAAAACCAATGTATGAAAGGGGGGTCCAACCAATTTATTCATTAAACTAACAAAATAAAGCAAACAAAAAACCAAAACGAAAATGAAAAATAAGACGCTTCAAGAACAACACAATTGTGCATGAAACAATAAAAATGAAGTGTTTGGAGGAAACATGGGATTTTTATTGATGAAGAAGGGGATGCCTTGGGCATCCCCAAGATTTGACGCTCGTACTTCTTGGATATTTCTTGGGGTGACACACGTGGCATCCCCAAGCTTGAGCTTTAGTCCATCCTTCATCTCATTACTCATTCCTTCCATACACCTGAAATTTTTCCTTCATACAAAACTTCACACAATATTTATTAGCAACATTAGTGCACTCAAGATAATAAGTCTTTAGGTTCAGTTCCAACACCAATAAAACTTCAATTAAAACACTAGCTACTGTAGCACTTCCCTCAAAAATCTCAATTCCCCAAAAGAACTAAAAAAGGAACCAACAAGAAGCAAATGCAAAAAATGGCAGAAATTTGTCAAAACAGACCAGCAGGTAAAGACGAATTTTTTCAAAGACCTTCTGTTGCTCAAATCGAAAAGTGTTGAACTAACGAAAGTTAGATAAGATCCTGGGGTAGAAGCACAAAACTTCATGCCTCAAAAGGACATACAGATATTTTACACGAATTTTTACGGTGAAGGACAGAAATCTGTTTCGGGACAGCAACTTTCCCAATCATTACTTCGCTCTCATTAGAGGTTACTCTTGGCACAAAAAGCAAATAAAAAGGATAAGGAGCGGTTATTACAGAGGTAATAACTTCCAAGACTCATCTAAAACTTTTGGGTTATCTCCCAATAAGTACTTTTCTTTAATGCCTTTAAGTTAGGCATGATAGTTTGAGAAGATGCTCACATAAGAAATATGAATTGAAGTAAAAGAGAGCATCAAGAAGAAAATTCAAAACACGTTTAAGTCTAACCCACTTCCTATGCATAGGACTCTTGTAAATAAACAGGTCATGAAAGCACAAAGCAATAAGCATAGGAAAGCAAAACAAGTGCAACTTCAAGATTTTCAACATAAAGAGGGAAAACTTAATATTATTGAGATGCATAAAACCATCTTTCCCCCTCTCATAATAACTTTTAGTAACATCATGAATAAAATTAACAATATAACTATCACATAAAACATCATTATCATGAGCAACATGCATAAAAGAATTAATACTCCCCACATAATCATAGTCATTCTTATTAATTGTGGTGGGAGCAAATTCAACAAAATAGCTATCATTATTATTCTCATCACCATAATCATCAAATATAGGAGGCATATTGTAATCATAATTAATTTTCTCCTTAATAGTAGGTGCACTGAAAATATCATATTCATCATGTAATCATCATATATTGGAGGCATAGTATCATCAAAGTAAACTTTCTCCTCCATGCTTGGGGGACTAAAAAGATCATTTTCATCAAAACCAGCTTCCCAAGCTTAGACTTTTCCATAGCATTAGCAATAATGGTGTTCAAAGAATTCATACTAATAACATTGCTATTAGCATGCAAATAAAGTTCCATAGGTTTTTTAATTTTCTCTTCAAACACTTCATGTCCTAACTCAAGATAAATACTATAAAGCTCTCTAATTTTGTTGTTGTTTTCCATTAAGCCTAACTAGTGAAAACAAGAAACAAAAAGACAAAATTGCAGAATCTAAAGGAAATAACTTCGAGCACTCACACCGGAGGATGTGAGTACCTTTTACCTTACCTCCCCGGCAATAGTGCCAGAAAATAGCTTGATGTCTATGCACTTCTATTCTTGTAGATAGTTGTTGGGCCTCCAAGTGCAGAGGTTTGTAGATCAGCAGCAAGTTTTCCCTTAAGTGGATCACCCAAGGTTTATCGAACTCAGGGAGGAAGTGGTCAAAGGTATTCCCTCTCAAGCAACCCTACAATCAAGATACAAGAACTCTCTTGTGTCCCCAACACACCCAATACACTTATCAGGTGTATAGGTGCACTAGTTCGGCGAAGAGATAGTAAAATACAAGTGGTATGGATAAAAGGCAACGGTGCCAGAAAATAGCTTGATGGCGTGGAAGAGATTAAAGGCAAACTGAAATAAAGATGGAAGCAAGCAAACATGTAATAGATCTAATAGCAAACGGTGTTTCAATGCTTAGAAACAAGGCCTAGGGATCATATTTTCAGTAGTGAACACTCTCATATAAATATATTCCCTTTATGATACTACTCTAAACTACTCTCCGGTTGGACACTCTAATCATTGGTAGGGCTATAACAGCACACGTCAAAGTTCATCTTTCCCATCTAGAAAACCCCACATTGTCACCTTGAGCACTAGATGGTTCCAACAAACACCGCAATTTCATAGAGACATCCAACTCCAAATATAACTCATAACAAGTACTTGTAATCTCTAGTCTAAGTGCCACCATGGTGTGCACGCTGTCACTTTCACACACATGGGGAGAGCAGAGATCTATTAAAGCACTTGAGTAGCAAGGTAGATCTATAGATTACAAGCTCATGATCTCAATAAGATCATGCATAGAGAGAGAGAGATAAACACATATCTACCGGTAGAACCCTTAGCCTCGAGAGAGAACTACTCCCTCCTCATCATGGGAATCAACAATGGTGATGGAGATGGTGGTGGAGATCGATGGAGATGGCTTCGGGGGCACTTCCCCATGCGGGCAGGGTGCCGGAACAGAGACTTTCTGTCCCTCGAATCTCCCCTTCGGTGGCGGCGGCGCTGCAGAACTTTTTGTGGATGGAGGCTTGATGATTTAGGGTTTATGCATCGGGAGGCTCTTATAGGAGAGAGGGGAGACCGAGGGGGTGCCAGAGGGGCCCACACCACCCCCTAGCGTGACCTGGCCTGGCCCGCGCCACCAGGTGGTGTGGCCACCCTCGTATTCTGGCTCCAAGTGTCCCCTTGTAAAATAATAACTTTGGCTTTTCTCCCGTCCAATTCTGAGAATATTCATTTTCTGACTTTCTAGAACCAAAAACAGCAGAAAAGAGGCAACTGGCACTGTGGCTCTTGTTAATAGGTTAGTCCAAGAAATCATATGAAAAGTACTCCAAAGTGTGGACAAAACACCAGAAAGTAGATAAAACCAAGCATGGAACATCAAAAATTATAGATACATTTGCAATGTATCAGGATTTCAAAACCTTTCCATCCACCCCTGGAGAAAAAGACAAATGTCTACCAAATCGGTAGAAAGTGGGTCCGGTTTGACCTATAGGTACATGATCTAATGCTCGTGATATTTTGAAAAATATCATTTTTAGACTCATAATGTGATGTTTCCTCAGAGATCCAATAAGGGTTGGAGGCACTAACCGGTTCACATCGGTTGGAGGCACTAACCGGGACTAAAGATATTTCCCGCCATTTCACACCGCTTCCCGCTATGCTTTCCTGCCCTTTTCATCTAACCGGGTCTTTTAGTCCCAGTTGGAGCCACTAACCGGGACTAAAGATATTTCCCACCATTTCCCATCGCTTCCCACTTTGTTTTCCCGCCCTTTACCTCTATATCTAGGTCGGCCATGCCATGGCTATCCACACATCCACACCTTCATCTCTCAACAATGGACACCGCATACTGGGCCATTCTCACACTCAAAGAGTCCGAGGCGCTGTGCACCTCTAGCTACTCATGCCCGCCGGGCTACTGGGTGCCCACTGACTGGATGCTGAGCGTTGGAGGAGTTCCTGTCCCTCCTGTGCCTCAAGGTTCCGCCTGCCAGGCGGCCATCACGAACCATTTCTACCTAGATCTCACGTCGGAGCAGCGGATGGATCCCCATTGGGATCCCGACAACTACGACATCTGGAATGCCTTCTTCGCTAACCGGCAGGAAAGGGAGCTTGCTAGGTACGAGGGTGACGGCCCGCCCCGGTGAACCACAATCAAACAGGTCGTCGCCTTTGGTGGGCGAACCAGACTATCGCCGGTGTGATGCCCTACATCGCTGAGGGAGATCATCCTCGCCTGCAGTACCCACACTTGCACCCGCCGCAAAGCCACAATAAGGGTGGTTGTGGTGAAGGCCGTGGGCGTAGCGACATCATCATACGGGATACACCTCCCCCCCCCCCCGCGTCGTGCATCCAAGGCTGGAGTGGCAGGTGCCCCCGAAATATGTCATGGTTGACGGTCCCCGGTTCCCCCTACACAAGTTGGGGAAGGGTTGAGGATCCCCGGAATATGGCATAGCGACGACGACAAAGATGATTCGGAAGATGACCCTGACGCTGTGTACTATAGGGTTAGATATGATTATGACTAAATCCATTGGCTAGGACGAATGGTTCGTTTGTGTACCCAAGATTGTCGAGAGATCCACTGTTTTTATTCTGTAATGCATTTTTATTTAAAAATAGCTAAATGGAGAATAGTTTAAATAATTATTTTAGGAAACAGAAAATGGTTCTGCATTAGTTATTCAAATTCAAACACTTTTCATGTTGAAAGTGTTTCAAAATTCAAACACTTTTCATGTGGAAAGTGCTTTCAAATTCAAATTTAAACCATTTCAAATTTAATAGTTTAAATAATTATTTTATAAGACATAAAGTTTTTTCAAATTTAAATCATTTCAAATATGAACACCTAAATAAGAAATAAGAAATAAGGCGGGAACCAAAATGGTTCTAAAAAGTTTGAAAAACTTTTGAAAAAAGGACTTTTAGTTCCGGTTGGTGTCACCAACCGGGACTAAAGGTCCTCTACGCGTGCCCCTACGGTGGACCTCATACGTCCCGATTGGTGTCTCCAACCGGGACTAAAGGCCCTCCCGTATATAACATGGCGTTGTTCCTCTCCCTTCCCCAATCTCTCTTTCACTCTTGCTCTGCAGGTCGCGCCGCCGCTGCAAGGAGGAGCTACAGCCTGTGTTGTCGCCGTCGTGTACACGTCGCACCACCGCCGACCGTCGACGTGTCCCAGGTACGCCCGGCCCCTCTCCCTCTCTCCCTCTCAAGCTCCGTACGCAGGGTGGCTAGGCGAGAAGGGGTGGCAGCGCGAGCAGGGCGTATGGCCGCGAGCAGGGGAGCCGGCGGCGGCGTGAGAGCAGGGGATGGGATGCGCGCGAGCAGCGACGCCAGCAGAGAAGGGTCGTTAGCGGCGGCGGGGATAAGGGCGCGGGGCAGGGGCCGGCCGGCACGAGTAGGGGGAGGGACCACCGGCGCGAGCAGGGTTAGGAACCACCAGCGCGAGCAAGGGCAGGGGCCGGCCAGCGCGAGCAGGGAGCAGGGCCGGCGTGATTTTATTATTATTATTATGTGTTTATTAGTATTTTTAGTATTTGTCTTTATTATTATGTATTTATTAGTATTAGTATATTTGTAATATTATTTGTAGTGGCTAGTTAGGTATGGCCCCCGCCGGGTTCGGGGCCGGGTCCGCGCCCCCCATACCCGCCCCATTTATATAGTCGGGTCTAGATTTTCTCCACACCCGTGACCCGCTAGGTACCCAGACCCGATGGGTACCCATGGCGGCGGCAGAACAACAAGCTCGCCGGAGGTGGCGCGATAGAGAGAGGTGGGATTCTGGAGGTCGAGGGTGTGGGATGTGGGGCGGTGGGAGGGACGAATGAGTAGCCGATGTAGAGGAAGGACGAGGGGGCGCATGCGGAGCTCGTAGGGACGTCAAGGCCATGGCGGGCGGCTCAGGGGAGCCGGCGGCGTGATTTTTTTTTTGTCTTTTTATGTCTTTATTATTATGTGTTTATTAGTATTTTTAGTATTTGTCTTTATTATTATGTCTTTTTATTATTTGTAATAGTATTACTAGTATTATTTGTAGTAGTAGAGTATTACTATTAGTATTATATTACTAGTACTATAGTATTATTAATATTTGTAGTAGTAGTAATAAGTTGTAGTAGTAGTAGTATAGTGGTAGTTGTAGAGTATTATTATTAGTATTAGTAGTAGTATAGTGGTAGTGGTATTGTTAGTGGTAGTGGTAGTATTAGTATAGTGGTCGTGGTAGTGGCTCGCAACGATGATGCGGAGTCAGAGAAGAAGGCTCGTGACGACACTTCTTCCTAGCGTCGGTTGGCTCCAGGACGGGATTATGTTGCATTATTATTACTCCTGAAATGTTTTCTATGTTTAAATGAGTTTGTACATGGTCGTTATTGCTTATGAGCATTGGAGTTACACGACCCTGCTAGTGTTTGAGGTTAGGGACGGGCGCGACAACGCACGCCATATATGGACGATGGACGGGCACAGCAACGCGCGCCATATATTAGGGTTTGTTCGAATTATGGTTTACATCCCTAGCCCGTCAAACCACACCTACCTAACCTCCTCGCTTGGCCGCTTCGACTCATCCGCTTTTCCCCTTTGGCAGAAATATGGAACCCAGAGACGAAGAACAGGAAATAGCGCTTGAGGATATGATCAATGAGGGAGGAAATATCGATAACGATGTCACCTCCCTATATCTGAACAACTCCGGTGAGGGAGATCCGGGTTTTGACCGAACAGACGGCTCCGGTGAGGGAGAAGCCGGCGAGAGAGAAGCCGTCGAGGGAGAAGCTGGCGAGGTGAATATATATATAAATTAATTAAGCTTTTGTTGTCCATATAAATATATATTAACGCTCTTTCTTCTTTTAGCCCTCCGAATCGAGCAAATCTTCTGCAAAGAATAAACAAGGCCCAGCCAAAAAGTTGGGACACCATGAAAGGTACAGGATCAAAGAAATCGCTCTAGACGGTGAACCGAAGGCTCCCATTGATGCTTCAAATAAATTTATAAGGCAATGCGAAGTTATTCTTATGGACTATGTCCCGATCACCGTCAGAGAATGGAATAGGTCGTCAAAGGATCCAGAGGCTCTATATGTCAGTGACTTAGTCAAAGACACTCTTTGGAAAAAGCTTGTGGTTAATTTCACCCTACCAACTTTAGAGGTGTATCCAGATGACTACGCTCCAGATGAGGAGATTCCAACTCAAGAGGAAATACAGAAACACATGGAGCAAGCCATCAAGGAGTACGCTCTTAAGAAGATGGCCCAGCAATTCAACAACTGGAAGAAAAGATTGCACCTTGACTTTGTCGTGAAAGAGAAGACTCCGGATTTCACTACTAGAGCGTATGAGAAGGTAAAAGACTACTAGGCTGATTTTGTGGCGTACAAGACATCGGCGCCAGCTAAGAAAAGGTCTGAAACGAATAAGCAAAATGCTGCTAAAAAGCAATATCACCATACTATGGGGCAAGGTGGCTACAAGGCTAGCAAGCCTAAGTGGGAGAAACTCGAGTCTGACCTGATGGCTAAAGGGATCACCCCAGGGCCATACAATTGGATCGAACGGGTAAGGAATTGGTTTTACGAGAACAGGGGCACGTTGGACTCAGAAGGGAAGTGCATATATAACATAAGACATAAAGAAACTCCCATACCCATCGAAGACATTAGAAATGCAGTAAAGGTTGTTGAAGATGGGGAGTTCATTTCTGATAGAGAGAATGACGAGCTCGACTCGCCCTTGGGAACAAGGAACACGAGGGACGAACACGAGGCATAGAAGGCTCCAAACCATGGAACCTTGGTTTTGCCGACCATAGGAAGAAATATCCCGATAGAAACCGTCAAAGGAGAAAGGAAAGGGAGTAACTTGAAGTAATGAAGCGGAAAGATTGGATGCGCGAAATAGAACAGCAATTAAAGAAGCATCAGAGTCAACTTGACAAACTTAGCCAGCAAGCTACTGGCCCATCTCAGGGACACATGGTAGACGAAGCTATTTCACACCGGTTGGAGGCACTAACCGGGACTAAAGATATTTCCCGCCATTTCACATCGCTTCCCACTATGCTTTTCCGCCCTTTTCATCTAACCGGGTCTTTCAGTCCTAGTTGGAGCCACTAACCGAGACTAAAGATATTTCCCGCCATTTCCCATCGCTTCCCGCTTTGTTTTCCCACCCTTTACCTCTATATCTAGGTCGGCTATGCCATGGCTATCCACACATACACACCTTCATCTCTCAACAATGGACACCGCATACTGGGCCATTCTCACACTCAAAGAGTCCGAGGCGTTGTGCGCCTCTAGCTACCCATGCCCGCCGGGCTACCGGGTGCCCACTGACTGGATGCTGAGTGTTGTAGGAGTTCCTGTCCCTCCTGTGCCTCAAGGTTCCGCCCGCCAGGCAGCCATCACGAACCACTTCTACCTAGAGCTCACGCTGGAGCAGCGGATGGATCCCCATTGGGATCCCGACAACTACGACACCTGGAATGCCTTCTTTGCTAACCGGTGGGAAAGGGATCTCACTAGGTACGAGGGTGACGGCCCGCCCCGGTGAACCACAATGAAACCGGTCATCGCCTTTGGTGGGCGAACCGGACTATCGCCGGTGTGATGCGCTACATCGCTGAGGGAGATCATCCTCGCCTGCAGGACCCACACTTGCACCCGCTGCAAAGCCACAATAAGGGTGGTTGTGGTGAAGGCCGCGAGCGTAGCGGCATCATCATGCGGGATACCCCTCCCCCCCCCCCCCCGTGCGCGTCGTGCATCCGAGGCCAGAGTGGCAGGTGCCCCCGGAATATGTTATGGTTCACGGTCCTCGGTTCCCTCCTACACAAGTCGGGGAAGGGCTGAGGATTCCCGGAATATGCCATAGCGACGACGACGAAGATGATTCGGAAGATGACCCTGAAGTTGTGTACTATAGGGCAAGATATGATTATGACTAAATCCATTGGCTAGGACGAATGGTTCGTTTGTTTACCCAAGATTGTCGAGAGATCCACTATTTTCATTTTGTAAAGCATTTTTATTTAAAAATGGCTAAATGGAAAATAGTTTGAATAATTATTTTAGGAAACAAAAAATGGTTCGACATTAGTTATTCAAATTCAAACACTTTTCATGTTGACAATGTTTTAAAATTCAAACACTTTTCATGTGGAAAGTGTTTTCAAATTCAAATTTAAACCATTTCAAATTTAATAGTTTGAATAATTATTTTATAAGACAGAAAGTTTTTTCAAATTCAAATCATTTCAAATGTGAACACCTAAATAAGAAATGAGAAATAAGGCGGGAACCAAAATGGTTCTGAAAAGTTTGAAAAACTTTTGAAAAAAGGACTTTTAGTCCCGGTTGGTGCCACCAACCGGGACTAAAGGTCCTCTGCGTGCGCCCCTACGGTGGACCTCATACGTCCCGGTTGGTGGCTCCAACTGGGACGTATGCTCTAGCCTTTCGTCCTGGTTGGAGCCACCAACTGGGACATATGACCTTTTCGTCCCGGTTGGTGGCTCCAACCGGGACTAAAGGCCCTCCCGTATATAACCTGGCGCCGTTCCTCTCCCTTCCCCAATCTCTCTTTCACTCTTGCTCCGCAGGTCGCGCCGCTGCTGCAAGGAGGAGCTACAGCCCGTGCCGTCGCTGTCGTGTACACGCTGCACCACCGCCGACCGTCGCCGTGTCCTAGGTGCGCCCGGCCCCACTCCCTCCCTCCCTCTCGAGCTCCGTACAGAGGGCGGCTGGGCGAGCAGGGCGTACGCCCACGAGCAGGGGAGTTGTCGGCGGCGCGAGAAGCGGCACGAGAGCAGGGGATGGGATGCGCGCGAGCAGCAGCGCCAGCAGAGAAGGGTCGTCAGCGGCGGTGGGGATAAGGGCGCGGGGCAGGGGCCGACCAGCACGAGCAGGGGGAGGGACCGCCGGCGCGAGCAGGGGCAGGAACCACCGGCGCGAGCAGGGGCAGGGGCTGGCCAGCGCGAGTAGGAAGCAGGGCCGGCGTGATTTTTTTATTATTATTATGTCTTTATTAGTATTTTTAGTATTTGTCTTTATTATTATGTATTTATTAGTATTAGTATATTTGTAATATTATTTGTAGTAGCTAGTTAGGGATGGCCCCCGCCGGGTTTGGAGCCGGGTCCGCGCCCCCCATACCCGCCCCATTTATATAGTCGGGTCTAGATTTTCTCCAGACCCGTGACCCGCCGGGTACCCATGGCGGCGGTAGCGCAACAAGCTCGCGGGAGGTGGCGAGACAGAGAGGGTGGGATTATGGAGGTCAGGGGTGTGGGATGTGGGGCGGTGGGAGGGACGAATGAGTGGCCGATGCAGAGGAAGGTCGAGAGGGCGCTCGCGGAGCTCGCAGGGACGTCAAGGCCACGGCGGGCGGCTCAGGGGAGCCGGCGGCGTGATTTTTTTCGTCTTTTTATGTCTTTATTATTATTTGTTTATTAGTATTTTTAGTATTTGTCTTTACTATTATGTCTTTTTAGTATTTGGATTAGTATTACTAGTAGTATTTGTAGTAGTAGAGTATTACTATTAGTATTGTATTACTAGTACTATAGTATTATTAATATTTGTAGTAGTAGTAATAAGTAGTAGTAGTAATAAGTAGTAGTAGTAGTAGTATAGTGGTAGTTATAGAGTATTATTATTAGTATTGGTAGTAGTATAGAGGTAGTGGTAGTGGTAGTGGTAGTGGTAGTATTAGTATAGTGGTCGTGGTAGTGGCTCGCGACGATGATGCGGAGTCAGAGACGAAGGCTCGTGACGACACTTCTTCCTAGCGTTGGTTGGCTCCAGGACAGGATTATGTTGCATCATTATTACTCCTAAAATGTTTTATATGTTTAAATGAGTTTGTACATGGTCGTTATTGCTTATGAGCATTGGAGTTACACGATCCCACCGGCGTTTGAGGTTAGGGACGGGCGTGGCAACGCGCGCCATATATGGACGATGGACGGGTGCGGCAACGCGCGCATATATTAGGGTTTCTTCAAATTATGGTTTACATCCCTAGCCCGCCAAACCACGCCTACCTAACCTCCTCGCTTGGCCGCTTCGACTCATCCGCTTTTCCCCTTTTGTAGAAATATGGAACCCAGAGACGAAGAAAAGGAAATGGCGCTTGAGGATAAGATCAACGAGGGAGGACATATCGATATCAATGTCACCTTGAGGATAAGATCAACAGACGGCTCCGGTGAGGGAGAAGCCGGGGAGGGAGAAGCCGGCGAGAGAAGCCGTCGAGGGAGAAGCTGGCGAGGTGCATATATATTAATTAATTAAGCCTTTGTTATCTATATACATATATATTAATGCTCTTTCTTCTTTTAGCCCTCCGAATCGAGCAAATCTTCTGCAAAGAATAAACGAGGCCCAGCCAAAAAGTTGGGAGACCATGAAAGGTACAGGATCAAAGAAATCGCTCTAGACGGTGAACCGAAGGCTCCCATTGATGCTTCAAATAAAGTTATAAGGCAGTGCGGAGTTATTCTTATGGACTATGTCCCGATCACTTTCAGAGAATGGAATAGGTCGTCAAAGGATCTAGATGCTCTATATGTCAGTGACTTAGTTAAAGACACTCTTTGGAAAAAGCTTATGGTTAATTTCACCCTACCAACGTTAGAGGTGTATCCAGATGACTACGCTCCAGATGAGGAGATTCCAACTCAGGAGGAACTACAAAAACACATGGAGCAAGACGTCAAGGAGTACGCTCTTAAGAAGATGGCCCGGCAATTCAACAACTGAAAGAAAAGATTACACCTTGACTTTGTCGTGAAAGAGAAGACTCAAGATTTCACTACTGGAGTGTATGAGAAGATAAAAGACTATTGGGATGATTTTGTGGCGTACAAGACATCGGTGCTAGCTAAGAAAAGGTCTGAAACGAATAAGCAAAATGCTGCTAAAAAGCAATATCACTATACTATGGGGCAAGGTGGCTACAAGGCTAGCAAGCCTAAGCGGGAGAAACTCGATTCCGACCTGATGGCTAAAGGGATCACCCTAGAGCCATACAATTGGATCGAATGGGTAAGGAATTGGTTTTACGGGCACGGGGGCACGTTAGACTCAGAAGGGAAGTGCATATATAACATAAGACATAAAGAAACTCCCATACCCATCGAAGACATTAGAAATGCAGTAAAGGTTGTTGAAGATGGGGAGTTGTCGTGGTGGTGTCACGACAGATGCCATGGATAGGCTAAAGGTGGGGACTAAGTGCACTAGGGGAATCCAGGGAGGGATAGTGTAGTGATTCCACACACAGTAGCTTTGTATTTGATTCACTTCCACAGATTACAAGTTCTCCTTGAGCTGTATTGGAGAGAGGAGGAAGAAGGAGCTCTCTTACTCTCGCCACTAGCTAGCCCTCAGGAACCAAGTAAAACTTAACCAACTAGAGATCAACCCCTTCTACAGAGGCCCTAGCCCTCCTTATATATGGGTGGCTAGGTCTCCCATTAGGGCATACGTGGTGGCATATTCCAGGGAATATGCCTCTTCCCAAAATAGTAAGCCGGCCGGGTCACTTTCCCCCGCGTCATCCATGCAGAGGCTACGTGAGCCTCTGCGGCGCCTGCGTCATCCGACATAGGCATCGTCACCTTTGTCGGCCATGCCTTGGTGGTCCTGCCTCTGTCTGCTTCGCTCATGCTCTGCACACAGTGGTCACTTTTGACCAGCGAGATACCTTCCTTCTCCTACAAGCTTGATATAACCCGGATCGTACCTAGTAGATCCGGCCATACCTATGCCTGCATACGAGTTAGATACATCTCACCGACTTACGATATAAGTCGGCTGAGACTCAATTAGGTGGACATCCCCTGGTCTGGTTTACCCCGTGATTCGTCCTGCCTTGAGGTGACTCGGCCAGCATCCGCTTTGACCTTGCCGTACCTCGGCTAACTCGGCATTTATACCCTGGCGTGACCCTACCCGGGGGTATCCCCCTAACATTAGTCCCCGAAGCTGGTGCGGTCTTAGCTGCCTTAGCCACTAAGGCCACAGCAGGTTCAATTTCACTGAGCTTTGTGTTCCTTCTCCGAGTTACCTCCTATCTCGGATGCCACGGGTTTACTTTCCCCTGGCACATTCCAAGTTTTTACTTGCTGGCCGGGTTACCTCATACCCCTCCGCGTCACTCTTCCTTCTCCTATACGCTTCTCCACGTGGAGGTTAATCATCACGTTTGCCTCATTTTAAGGGCCAGCAACAGTAACCGCCGCAGTTATTGTCAGAAGTTACTGTTTCCCATGTCGTGTCGTGCCTGCCTCCTTGTTAACTGCACCATAATGTCACGTCATGGGATCCGCTGCGCCCTATGGCCCTTCGTGTGGCTCGCTGTTGATTGGTTGATCCGGGTCGTACACGGCCACACGGTGTGGCCCGCCCACAAAACGCGATCCCACTACCCCCTTATGGGAGTGGTTAAATAGGGGAGGGCGCGCCCCTTGGGTCCTTTCCCCACTTCCGCGCCCCTCTGCCTCTGCTTCTTCCTCATCTTCTCCCGCGACAGCGTCGCTGCCACCGCGTCTGAGTAGCAGCGCCGCCGCTGCACTACCTCCACGTGCACCAGCGTCGCCGCTGCCTCCGCACATCTCCTCCGCCACGGGTCCCCGTCAGTCTAGGCCACTGCCTCCCACCGCCGCCAGCGAAAGTGAGGGGAGCGACCTTGAGATGACTGAGGAGGAACTCACCGTCACAGAGCAAGAAATGGAAGAAGATGCGGCGAACGCCGACCGCGGCACGTGGGCTAGATCCTACGTTTGCCAGGATGACCTGGATTGGCTGTACCGCACCAGGCGCATCCCGGAGGGAGTCACCGCACGCCTTGCTGCTACCGAGCTTGCCCCCTCACCCAATCCGGGTGAGTATGTGGTGTTTCTATCCCACTTCCAGCGGGGGTTTGGTCTGCCAGTTAGCGATTTTTTCCATGACTAGCTCAATACGTATGAGCTCCAGCCGCACCACCTTCCGGTGAATGCCATCACGTCTCTCTCCGCCTTTGCCTCCACCATCAAAGGTTACGCCGGACTATGGCCCACGAAGGAGCTCTGGATCCGGTTTTTTGGCCTCCGCCGGAACGTGATTCCGAACATTCAGCTTGACCCGGAGGACAAGCAGCTCACGCAGTTCGATGCTGCGTCTATCTCTCCCCGGAAGCAGTCCATCTTCCCCCGAGTCACGGGGCTTGACTCTTGCAAGGGATGGGCCCGGACTTTCTTCTATGTCCGGAACAACACAACTGAGGATCTGATCCGGCTGCGCCCTTATGCTCCGGGTCCCCCTAACCCGGATTTGTGGGACAAGGTCCCCAAGAAACCCACCGTCCTGGCGAACTAGGTCAACAAGAGGTTCTAGGAGTTGAAGGATCTTGGATTGCGCAATGAGGATGTGATGATTACGTTTGTTCGCAACCGGATCTCCCCCTCCAGAAACGCACGCACAAAGTCTGTCATATGAGATGGGGTCGCGACCCCAACCGAACCTCCTCTTTTGAGTTGAGCAACACCGAGATCTTTCGCCGGGTTAAGTCCCTCTTCACCACTAAGCAGGATTTCTCTGCCGAGTGGACGTGGGGAATTGAACACTATTGCCGAGATAGGCTTCCTCCTGTGGTAAGTCTCGTGCCCCCAACTTTTTCCGCATTGAATCATATGTCGATCTTTGTTGTAGGTTCTAATCCTGTTGCCTTTTCTTTCCCTTAGACGTTTCTTCAGCAAACCATCGAGGATGGCACCGAGCCTTCCCTCAAATGGGAGCCTAACCGGGATACCTCGGACGAGGAGGAACCGGATCAGGAGATGTTCCTTCCGATGGCCGACGTGACCAAGCGACCCACCAGTAAACTCTCTTCCATTAGAGATTGGCCCGACGATGAAGATGACTCGGATGTTGAGGTGATGGAAGCATTTGACGCTATCCCCCTTTCTTATGCTTTTACGGCATCAGCTAACCCCGGTGGGCAGATCCATGAAGACCCTCCCCTTGTCGTGGGTGAGCATGTCCCGGTTGCGCCAAAGAAGAGAAGGGGAGCCGCCTCTGCATCCTCCTCCGGGCCTTCTCAGCCAGCCAAGAGGCGAAAGAAGTCCGCGGACAAAGCCGCCACCAAGGCCACCACTAAAGCTGTGGCCCGGAGAGCTCGCAAGCCGAAGGAGCCCCTGACTTCGGATGAGTAAGTCGCTTCTCCCTTTGCTTATTCACTTGCCCTTCCTTTATAGTTTCTCATCATACATTATTTGATTCGGCAGGGCCGCGGTGGAGGTCCCACAGAGTGGATCCGGCATTGCCTCGCCACTCCGACACAGCCCTTCTCCCCCTCGTGGCGACGATTCACGCCCATTGAGCCCCATTCCGGAGGGTTCAGCGGCTGCTCCGGGTTCCAACCCACCTCGTCAAGAGGAGGGCAACCTTAGAGCGGGGGAGACTGACTCTACCGAGGCAGCAGCAACCACCACTTCGGCTCCGCCGCAACCAGCTACCACCAAGGTTCCCTCAACACCTCTGCCGAAGCAGAAAACAGCACCAGCACCAGCACCAACTCCGGCCCCAGCAGCAGCATCAAGCCCTTCCGCCTCGTCCGAGTCTTCCAAGACTCGGCGAGAAGACACTAGCAGCACCAAGGCTAGCACCAAAGCAGCTCCCAAGGGCAAATCCGCTGCAGCCACCTCAACTTCTCAGCAGCAGCCCAAGGGCAAGAAGGTTCCTGACGCCACCAGGGCAGCATCCATCAAGGCTGGCCAGCGCACACTTGCGTCCATGCTTTCAAAGAAGACTCCACCTCCGAAGGACGCCCCTGCCAAGCCAGCTGAAGCGCAACTTGTCTTGCACACAAGCCCCGCCGCTGCTCAGGTTGAGAGACAGGAAGCACATGCCAAGGGCCTAGTGGCGCCCCACATGCTCAGCGGCGAGCGATACCCTCCGACCTTGATCGAGTTTGTGAATAACCGGAACAAGGCAGAGTTCGTCCACAACAACGATCTCCTGGAGAAGTTCGGTCCCGCCGAATTTGCTGCGCAGATGAATACTGCCGCCAAGGCCATTAACCTTGCGGGTCGGATGATGGAGGTACTTACTTCGTCTTTTCCTTAACATGTAGTAGACATTATTGATATAGCCATTAGTCCTCGAGCCTTCGGGGGAGTAACTTGTTACTCGGCTGGATGCTCCTTAAAAATTAACGTAGCTCCTCGATAACTTCAAATATGCACACACCTAGAGCCGGGTTAAGTTCCACTTGGCCCGGATTTTGTACACTTCAAATATGCACACACCTAGAGCCGGGTTAAGTTCCACTTGGCCCGGATTTTGTACACTTCGAATATGCACACACCTAGAGCCGGGTTAAGTTCCACTTGGCCCGAATTTTGCACACTTCGAATATGCACACACCTAGAGCCGGGTTAAGTTCCACTTGGCCCGGATTTTGTACACTTCGAATATGCACACACCTAGAGCCGGGTTAAGTTCCACTTGGCCGGGATTTTGTACACTTCAAATATGCACACACCTAGAGCCGGGTTAAGTTCCACTTGGCCCGGATTTTGTACACTTCGAATATGCACACACCTAGAGCCGGGTTAAGTTCCACTTGGCCTGGATTTTGTACACTTCGAATATGCACACACCTAGAGTCAGGTTAAGTTCCACTTGGCCCGGATTTTGTACACTTCGAATATGCACAAGACTAAGCTATCTCTTTGTGCTTCTTTCAGGTGACCACCAATCGCCGGAGTGCTGAGTTTCAGCGTCTCCTGGATACTCACAAAATGTTGTGTGCGAAACATACTGTGCTTATCGCCGAGCATGATAAAAGGGGTAAGTTTCTTCCTTGGCATTTTTCCATTTTTTCTTCCTCTTTTTCCACCGAACTAATCCATCATTCGGATTTCACAGCTGGGGTGGAGACTGAGAATATCCTCATGAGGAGAAACTTGGATCAGATCAAGGGTAAGTTATTTTTGCTCAACCTTGCTATGCTTTCTATCTCCTTTTCTCCTTGGCTCGGCAAACATTCATACCTCGGCTCTGCCGGGTCAACAAACTATTTCAGCATCTCGTGAAGATAGTGTGCCCATGCCTGATATGATGCTGCATTTTCTCGAACAAGCAGGGCAGCATCAAGCTGAACTCAAGCAGAAAGATGATGAGCTCGCCGTCCTCCAAACCAAAGATGATGAAATTACCAAGCTCAAGGCGGAGATGAAGAAACTGAAAGCGCAGCATCAATCCGAACTGCAAAAAGCTGGCCAGGACTTCACTGAAGAGCGTGAGCGCCTCAACCTCCAGATTGCCAAGGATCAAGAACTGCTTAAGGAGGCCGACTCTAAACTTGAGTTGGCGAACGCTGAGCTTGTTCAACTCCGGGAGAGGCGTGACAAGTGCACCAAGGAGCTAACCCGGATCCACAGCCATATTTCTCATAAGTTCCTTTGTTCTTTAGTTGTCATGAATCTCTCCGGGTCAACCCTTCTCACTTATTTCCACTGTCTCGTTTTCAGACAAATTTCCAGAGGGCAATGTTGTTGCAACCACCGTTGTCGCCAAGTTCCGCCAGAAGAGGGGTACCCCAATTGTCCCTGGCGCTGGAGAAATTCCATATGACACGGAGGACTTGCTGGTCAGCTTGTCCTCTCGCGTCGAGCTTGTGAAGAACTATGGCAAGGACGTCTTGGATGTAGCAGTCCGGATCTTCAATGCCTTTTGGCCCGGAGAAGATACTCCGGAGGGTGCCCCTGCTCTCTTTGCTAGGCTCATGGAGTGCGAGACTCAGCTCGATCTCTGGAGAGAATCAGCTGGACGCGCCGGAGCTGAGATCGTTCTTCACTACGTGCTCACGTGGTACGAGAAGATTGACCTCAAACTCCTTGAGCGTATGCGCACTGGATCAAAGTGGTCTACTGACCCGGATTGGGTAGCTCGGCGCAAGGCTTGCGCTCATAGCTTCATCCAATACACCCCCATTCATCAATGGAACGAGGGACCGAGCTTCCTAGATGCTGCCGATGATGAAAATGTTGAAGATGAGTCGGATGAGGACGAAGAGGACGAAGCCTCAGACGTCGAGGAAGACGTGGATGATTCTGAAGCTGAGGCCGAGGCTACCCCTGCTGGTGCTGAATTACCTCCTCCTGCTGCTCCTTGATAAACACTTTAAATTTCATCAGATCCCCGGTATGCCGGGTGGAATTGTATCAAGCACACAAGTGATATTTTTCTACTAAGTTTTTATGCCGGATTAACTTGGGCGTAGTCCCCGAGTTTCATTTTCTTGTTCATCCAATCTTTTGGCTCGGATCGTGTCTACCTTGATTTGGCTTTATGACTTACGAGTCCGAGCTTCAAAAATTGTCTTAATAATACTTGGAAACTTTAGGATTAGCTCAAAATAATGCAACATAGTAAATCGAAAGTAAGCATAAGGTTAGTCCAAAAAACAAACGTCGGCTCGATTAAGTTCCTTTCCTTAGTCATTTTTCATGTGCTACGCAATTCCAAACTTGTTCTGTTGCTTGCCATGAAGCCAATTCTTGTTGGACAGCAGCAAGTCGAAGAGTTGGGTTCTTGGTGCTCACACATTACTAATCCGGCTTAAGTAGAAAAACTTACACCAGCCGACGTATAAATAATAAATACAGAAGACAACAAATATTTTCAAGGCAGTCCCCGAGTTACTGCTCGAGGTGCCCATATTTCATTGGTGGGCTCATTGCCGGCATACATACCGACATATGAGAGACTCGGATACATACATTTCTCTGCTAAGTGTAGAAAGGGACGAAGTAGAGCTACATTCCATGGACGCTTAGATTCCTCGCCGGACCTGCCCGCCTTGTTCTTCTCCTGTGGTTTTGCATCGATAAGATAATAAGAATCATTGTGCAATGCTTTGCTCATAATGAATGGCCCTTCCCATGGGGGGATAACTTATGCATGCCAGCAGTATGTTGTACCAACCAGAGTACCAGATCACCTTCCCGGAAGACTCGACGGTTTACTTTCTGGCTATGATAGCGTCGGAGATTTTGCTGATATATGGCAGATCTGGACAATGCCAATTCTCTCGCTTCTTCCAGCAGATCAACATCATTTTGCCGGGCTTCTTGCACTTCCGCTTCTGTGTATTGGGTGACCCTAGGCGAGTCATGCTCTATGTCGGCTGGTAATACAGCTTCTGCCCCATATACCAGAAAGAATGGCGTATAGCCTGTTGATCGATTCAGAGTTGTTCTTAAACTCCACAATACCACTGGTAGTTCTTCTATCCAGCACCCCGCTGATCTTTGCAGCGGCTCAATGAGCCAGGGTTTTATCCCGGATAATACTAATTCGTTGGATCTTTCCACTTGTCCGTTCGATGTGGGGTGGGCTACCGAGGCAACGTCTAGCCGGATCTTCTTATCTCGTCAGAATCGTGCAAATGCTCCTTCAGCAAAATTTGTGCCATTATCAGTTATGATACTGTGAGGATAACCGTATCTCGAGATGCTGTCTTTGAGAAATGTCATGGCCGTAGCTCCATCACATTTTCTTATTGGCTTTACTTCAATCCACTTTGTAAATTTATCAACCATGACCAAAATGTGAGTCATATTTCCCCTCGCTGGTTTGAATGGGCCAACCATGTCCAAACACCATACGACAAATGGCCAGGTGATTGGTATGGTCTTGAGCTCCGACATTGGCATATGTGTCTTGGTAGCATATCTCTGACAACCATTGCATTTTCTTACCAAGTCTTATGCTTGTTCTTAGGCACTTGGCCAGTAGAATCCATGCCAGAAAGCTTTTGCTACCAAGGCTCTGGATGAGGCATGATGCCCACATTCCCCTTGATGTATATCTTGGAGGATGTCAAGACCTTCTTCCGGGTCAACACATTGCTGGAGGACATTGGTCACACTCCTTTTGTATAGCTCGGAATTGATGATCGTGTATGCCTTTGCTCTCCTCTGAGTTTGCCTAGATAGCACCTCCTCAGCGGGTAAAGTTCCATCTTTCAGGAATTGAAATATAGGTAGTGCCCAAGTTGGTATTGCTCGCACTGGGAACACATCCTCATCAATTTCCATCTGATCCACAGGCATAACTTCAACCGGATCACGTTGAGCAGTTCCCGGGTCTTGCGAAGCAGTCCTCGGGTTTCGCGCACCATCTCCCATGTCAATGTCCATGGGTGCAGCTCCAGACTCCGGATCCTCCGGGATGTAGATTGAGTCGGTTTCTGGGGACGGTCTGATAGATGGTTTTCTGAGGTGTTCTAATGCTACACCCGGTGGAATTGCTTGTCGGGTTGATCCGAGCTTCGACAATACGTCGGCAGCCTCATTTTCCACGCGGGGCACATGGCAAAATTCGCATCCCTCAAAATAACCAGATATCTTCTGCACATGGAATCTGTATAACGCCATGTTTGGATCAAGAGCGTCCCACAGCCCCGACACTTGCTGAACTACCAAATCCGAGTCGCCAAAGCATTGGATCCGACGTATCCCAATTTCTTTTGCCACTTTGAGCCCATGCACAAGTGCCTCATATTCGGCGACATTGTTTGATGCTGCGAAATGGATTTGTAGCATATACTTCAACTGATCATTTTTTGGCGAGGTAAGCACAACTCCGGCGCCTAACCCGGTTTTTTTTTACCCATCAAAGTGCATTCTCCAATAGTTCGGATCTGATAATGGTGGTTCATATTGCACCTCGGCCCAGTCCACAAAAAAGTCGGCCACAACCTGAGACTTGATTGCTTCTCTTCTGTCATATTGTGGCGCATAAGGAGCTAGTTCAATTGCCCATTTCGCAATCCTGCCACTTGCATCCTTGTTACTCATTATCTCGGATATGGGAGCTTCATATATTACTTTGATGGGATGCTCTTCAAAATAGTGTTTCAGCTTCTTAGCCGACATGTACACACCATATGCCACTTTCTGATAATGCGGATAATTTTGTTTTGAGGCTGATAATACCTCACTCAGATAATACACCGGCCTTTGCACTGACTTACCCTCTTCGTCGCGCTCTACCACAATTATTGCACTTACAACTCAGTTGGTTGCGGCTATATAGAGCAACATTGGCTCCTTTGATAATGGAGAGGCTAAGACTGGTGCAGTGGTTAACATTTTCTTTAACTGGATAAAGGCTTCATTGGCCTGCGGCATCCAAATGAACTTGTCCGACTTTTTCATGAGTTGATAGAGAGGCAATGCCTTTTCTCCCAACCGACATACAAACCGACTTAACGATGTCAGGTAACCAGTGAACTTCTGGACATCGTTAAGACACTTCGGCAGTTCCATTCGCTCTATGGCCCGGATTTTAGTTGGATTGACTTCGATACCTCGGCTGGAGACAAGAAATCCGAGTAATTTTCCAGCCAAGACACCGAAGGTACATTTTTCTGGGTTAAGCTTCATCGGAACCTCCTTAGGTTTGCGAACGTCTGCCTGATATCGTCAAGGAGCGTCTTGCTTTCCTTGGTCTTGATAACCACATCATCCACGTACACCTGTACATTTTGACCAATTTGGTCGTGCAAACATTTCTGCATACATCTTTGGTACGTTGCCCCTGCATTACGTAAACCAAATGGCATGGTGCGATAGCAATAAGCCCCATACGGGGTGATAAATGCAGTTTTTATTTGATCATCCAGATTCAGGGGTATCTGGTGGAAACCAGAATATGCATCAATGAATGACAACAGTTCACACCCAGCAGTTGAATCTATGACCTGATCTATCCTTGGCAGTGGAAATGGATCTTTTGGACACGCCTTATTCAGGTTCCTGTAATCGATACACATTCGCCAAACCACTTCCACATTCGGATCATCCTTCTTTTTCTCCACCAGCACCGGATTAGATAGCCAATCCGGGTAAAGAACTTCCATGATAAATCCTGCTGCTAGTAACCGAGCTATCTCATCTCCAATGACTTTTCTCCTATCTTCGGCGAAGCGGTGGAGAGGTTGCTTCACCGGCCTTGCTCCGGGTCTCACATTCAAAGAGTGCTCGGCCAACTCCCTCGGAACACCTTGCAAGTCTTGTGTAGACCAAGCAAAAATATCCCGATTCTCACCGGGGAAGTTGACGAGCTCGCTTTCCTATTTGTCATTTAACCCGGCACCAATTGTTACGGTGCGCTCTGGGAACATGTCATCAATAGGCACTTTCTTGGTATCCTTTGTGGCTTGGAACGAAACACTACCATGCAGATTACTCAACACCGGCATATATTGCTGCGCGGACTGAGCCAACGCCGCCACCTCTTGGATTTTTCTTTTCTCTTGCGCAATCAAAAGTGACTCGGCTAGGTTAGACCCGGCTGACGCACACTCAATGGAACGTCGGAAATATCCAGCTATGGTAATTACTCCATTTGGCCCAGGCAACTTCATCTTCAGATAACTGATGTGACAACTTGCCATGAACTTGTTCAGTGCTGGTCTACCGAGTAACGCGTGATACGCACTTTCTAAGTTCACCACTTCAAACTCCAAATTCTTAGTTCGGCAGTTATCTCGCGTGTCGAACAACACGTCAACCCGGACTTTGCCTATGGGCTCACAAGAAATGACTGGCACAATGCCATGGAAAGTTGTCCTTGTAGCTTCGAGCATGTTCTCCGAGATACCCAACTTGCGCATTGTATCCGCATACATGATGTTAATGCTACTGCCATTGTCAATCAGTACCTTTGAGAACCTCACATTGATGTTAGGCCCAATGAATGTCGGATCCAGCACTAGCGCACACGAACCAGGACTTGGCATAAGCTTGGGATGATCTTTGATGCTCCAGGTAATTTCTTGGTCCGACCAAGGCATATACCTCGTCACTGTTGGCATTACCGCATTCACCTCCATGTGTCGGCACTGCAAGCTCTTTCTATCTGTTTCTTCTGTGGTGAACGCACAGTAACTCTGATGATGCTCTATGTATTCATTCCTCCCCTCGTTTCTGGGGTACCTTTGTTCCGGTTGATGCTGGTCTTCCACTTGATGCACTGCATCCCTTCTCTCATGGTTATCATACCTCGACGGAGGGGGAGGCAACATTAGCTGTTGCGTGTTCGCTCTGGAGAGCAATTGCTGTCGGGGTAACTCCTGCCGAGGTTGATCATTCCGAGGTGCCTGAGCATTCCCCGAACCACCTTGTTCTATCTTACGCATCCATTCGCACTGCCTTGTTGTATGACCCGATGGGTTACTTGGATTTGGCGTGTGAAATTTACACGGTTGATCCAGCATTGACTCGTAAGTATACCTCGGACGGTCTTTCTTTTCCTGCCACTGTTTCTTTTGCTCTGGCATCCAAGTTTTCTTGTCATCGTTTCTCGGTGTCCATTGTTGCCCTCCAGTTTTCTGACATTGATTGCCCCCCGCTCCGGGCTGATCTTGATTCACCGCAGCAACTTGTTGCAAACTGTACCGGTAATCCGGTCTGTCATCTCTTCTTTTACCCCGGTAGTCATTCCTCCGGGATGACCCGACTCCATCTCTCTGGTAGTACTCCTTATTCGACTCGTTTGACACGAGTCTGGGTTGAGTCGGATCACCCAAAGCATACGAATCAGCAATCCGGATTGTCTCTGCCAATGTAGTTGGCATATCCCTTTGTAATCTTTGCCACAACATGCTCGCATATCTGCACCCTTGTGCAAACCGTGCTATGGCCTGTGACTCAATCACACCCTCATAGGAGTTTCGTACGGTACACCACCGGGTCAGGAACTCCTGGTCTGTCTTATTCGGTTTCTGCTTGCACATTGCTAGGGTCTGTGGCCTATTCGGCCTCTGATACGTACTTGAGAAATTGCTGATAAACATTTCCTCAAAATCGATCCAACAGTTAATACTTCCGGGCGGCAAATTGTTTAGCCATACCCTTGGTGGCCCCTCCAACATCTGGGGTACGTATCTCACAGCCCATCTCAAGTTGCCTGTAGCAATCTTTACAGCTGTAGCATAGTTAATCAACCAATCCTCCAGCTTTGTGCTGCCATCGTATGTCTTAGTGTCTCTAGGTAGCTGGAAGTTAGGTACCGGAGGTTCCTTCATGATCCGGGGCCCAAAACATGCAGGACCCGGGGGACCTTGATATTCAATCTGTTCCGACCTATACAGCCGATCCAGTTTTAATCTGGCATCGTCAGGCATCAAATCCCTGCTTCCCAATCTTGAACCTATCACATGATAGTCCGGCCTCGGGTATCCTGCGTTCACCATTTCTGAATCACCATCATTATATCGGTCTTGCTTTCGTGGAGCACCTCTCTGTTGCATACCTCGGCCGGCACTTTGCTCTTTCCTTGGTATATTCTGCTGCTGTAGTTGTCCTGCTCCTGCCGAGTTACGCTATCCGGCATTGCCATTTACAACATTTCCTTGACCGGCATTGCCTTGGTCGCGGTTACCTCGGCCAGCTTCACCTCGGCTCACACTTCGTCGATCCTCATTCCTCTGCACTTCTTTTCCTTTCCCTGCCCTTGCCGGGTCATACGGAACTATCTGTTTGTTCCTCCTGGCCGAGGTTACTACCTCTTCTCTCCTAGGACCACCATGAGGAGACGATGCAGCTCCAGTGGATTTCTCCAGGTTACCCACCACCGAATGAACGATCTTGGAGGCCCCAGCTCTCTCCGGGTTAACCCTGAGCAATTCCTCATTTTGCCTGTTCACGATCCGAACCAACTCATTGACCCTATCTTGCTGTCTCTGACGGGCTTCACCCGTTAGACCCTCTAACTCGGACGTAGCTGCATCTGCTGCTCTGAGGTTTTTTGCCGGGGTACTATACTTCGGCAGCCCCACGGATAAACAGTTCTCTGACTCCTCAATCCTAGTATCACCCTCTTTGTTCATTTCACTCATGAGGTTTCTTCCCTTCACTTTTACAACATCTACTTTGTTTGCCTTTGCGTACTCACGCAGTGTCATGTTCAACGACTGCTGAGCCGCGGCTATCTTTTTCGCACCCTCTAGAATTTTTTGCCTAGTTTCCTCTAGCTTGGCCTGTGCCTGAGCTGAATCTACCACTACTGCTACTAGGTTTGCCAAACTATCCATCGCTTGCTGCAGCACATTCTCTGGCCTCTCTAGTGGAGGACCTCTACTTTTCCTCGGTGCCTTAGGCGTTACCTCCGGATCTGGTGCCGGATCCTTGCTTGCGCTAGCGCCAGGCGCGGTCATCATCACCTCAGCACGGTCCGGGGAGCGAGTGATACGCGCCCCGTGAACCACACTAAGGGGTGGCTCGCCTCCTTCGACGACGTGCCGCGGATGAACGCACGACACATCGACAGCAACGTAGACCTTGTGCGTGCCGAGCTTGACGAAGAGGCCGTTGCGCGGAAGAGGACGCTTGCCGAAGCAGCCAGCGTTGTCGCTGACAAAGTCCAGCGCTCCAAAGCGCTGAACGAGCCCGGAGACGATGCGTTCGCCAGTGCCGATGAGGTTTCCCGTCCGGATCTTCACCCCTGCTAGCGCCGCTAGCCCCACGGTGGACGCCAACTGTCGTGGTGGTGTCACGGCAGATGCCATGGATAGGCTAAAGGTGGGGACTAAGTGCACTGGGGGAATCCAAGGAGGGATAGTGTGGTGATTCCACACATAGTAGCTTTGTATTTGATTCACTTCCACAGATTACAAGTGCTCCTTGAGTTGTATTGGAGAGAGGAGGAAGAAGGAGCTCTCTTACTCTCGCCACTAGCTAGCCCTCAGGAACCAAGTAAAACTTAACCAACTAGAGATCAACCCCTTCTACAGAGGCCCTAGCCCTCCTTATATAGGGGTGGCTAGGTCTCCCATTAGGGCATACGTGGTGGCATATTCCAGGGAATATGCTTCTTCCCAAAATAGTAAGCCGACTGGGTCACTTTTCCCCCGCGTCATCCATGCAGAGGCTACGTGAGCCTCTGTGGCACCCGCGTCATCCGACATAGGCATCGTCACCTTTGTCGGCCACGCCTCGGTGGTCCTGCCTCTGTCCGCTTCGCTCATGCTCTGCGCACAGTGGTTACTTTTGACCAGCGAGATACCTTCCTTCTCCTACAAGCTTGATATAACCCGGATCGTACCTAGTAGATCCGGCCATACCTGTGCCTGCATACAAGTTAGATACATCTCACCGACTTACGATATAAGTCGGTTGAGACTCAGTTAGGTGGACATCCCCTGGTCCGGGTTACCCCGTGATTCGGCCTGCCTTGAGGTGACTCGGCCAGCATCCGCTTTGACCTTGTCGTACCTTGGCTAACTCGGCCTTTATACCCCGGCGTGACCCTACCCGAGGGTATCCCCTCAACAGGAGTTCATTCCCGATAGAGAGAATGACGAGCTCGACTCGCCCTTGGGAACAAGGAACACGAGGGACGAACACAAGGCACAGAAGGCTCCAAACCATGGAACCTTGGTTTTGCCGACCATAGGAAGAAATATCCCGATAGAAGCCGTCAAAGGAGAAAGGAAAGGGAGGAACTTGAAGTAATGAAGCAGAAAGATCAGATGCGCGAAATAGAACAACAATTAAAGCAGCATTAGAATCAACTTGACAAACTTAGCCAGCAAGCTACTGGCCCATCTCAGGGGCACATGGTAGACGAAGCTGCCTTCGATGCTACCGGCCCATCCACTAATCGAAAAAGCAGCGTGGCTTCCACGGAGCTCCCAGTGATGATGCTAATGATGCACCGGCGATGGCTCCTCTTCGCTACCCAGTGGATGATATCATGGAGATGACACATTGTGAGCCGCATGTGAAAGTTGTCAACATAACCATGAAGTTGTCAACATAACCATGAAGTGCCAACTTACCATTGTTGTCCGGTTCCACAGGGCTACGCTATTGCCGGGTGGATGAAGTTATGGACGGATTCACGCAGCTCAAGCTTTACTACCCTGCAGGTGAAGGGGATGTTACTGAGCTGGGAGAAGCAAAAAACATGACCATTCTATGGCGAAAGGAACACATCGTGCTTTCATATCGGACGCCAAGGCCATCCACTCCTCAGAGCACAACTCCATCTTCGTCGCAGCCTCACCCGTCTCGAGCGCATCATCCGTCTTTGCCATCGCCGCAACAAGGGCCGTCTCCGCCACCGCGTCAACCGTCTCCAGCACGGCCATCTTCGCCGCCTCGTCAGCCGTCTGCAGCACGTCCGTCTTCGCCACCGCGTCAGCCATCTCTAGCATGGCCGTCTTTGCCGCCGTGTTAGCTTTCTGAGCCCCTCCCAAAAGTACAAAAGGGTCAGGGCCAAAAGCGAAAGAGTAACCGATCACCGAAGCGTCAACTAGAGCCCCTCCCAAAACTACCAAAGGTTGCTCCCAAGAGAGCTTATGACTATACTGAAGAGGAGAATGCAGTGATCGCAAAGGCCCAAACGCAACGGTGGTTTGATAGCCTCAAGCGGACGAAAGAGCCACAGTTCCCCAGCACTAAAGAAGAAAAAGCCAAAGTGCAAAAAATGTTGAAGACCCTTCATCAACCCGTGCCAAGGTTGTCATCAGACTATGACCGCTCTATTGTCAAGTCACATCAGTCAATGGTGCGGTCGAAGAGCACTAGTGCAAGCGGGAATTCAGTTCCCCAGCTCGTTTTACAAAAAAACAAGGAATGCCCCCCACTCAAAGTGGTTTCTGATACCATGGTGGAGTCGAGCAAAGCTGCGAACGAGCAGTATGATCTAGAAATGGTTGCATTGTATGGAGAAGCGGCCGCTGCTCAATGTATGACTATTGCTCAGTACTTAGACCAGTTAGATTTCCCCGTGGCTGAGGAAGCATACAAATACGAGTACGGGAAACCTCTCATCAGACCTGAGGACGTCAAATATCTACCAACAAAAATGCGAAGATTGCATAATTGGTACATTAAAGCCACAAAGGAAGGGGCAAACTGGATAGTGATCGGAGTTCGAAACAAGCATTAGGGGTATGGAGATGCCCAGCTACTGATTGAACTTCCTGAACTACATCAGTTTTTCAATCAGAACGCCCTCGACAAATCAATCGTCAGTGCCTAGTGTCTGTATGTATTATTTCTCTAATAATTAAGTCTCTAGTTATCTCACCTCGTTTATATCGCATGTATAATCATACTCACTATATTATGCAAACTAGAGATTCTAGAATGCAGAAGAGGACAAATCTATGACATTGGGTTCATTAACCCATATTGGGTTTATGAAATTACTGTGAAACTTAATCCCAAGGATACAGAGGATAAAATCGTAATGACTCTAAGGTTTCAAGAAACCAAAAGGGAAATATTATTATCTTACAACTTCGAGTGAGTGTTATTGTCTTGTACACATTCTATTTCGCTTACTTGATGTTAAGTGTATAATTGATGAGTTATACATGCGCATATTCCATTATATTCTGCTAATCATTCAACCTGACAATGGAGTAGTACAAGTCATGGACTCTAAACGTAAACCCGTAAACCCCTTGAGAAGTGGGCACCCATGCAGGAAACTTTCGTTCATTTACTGATATCAAGTAATTAATAACTTATTTTATTCATTTACTTTGCCGGACAGCGCTTGGAAACGGTTCACTAACAAGGCTAAGGGTGCCTGGAAAGAGAACCTTATATTTAAACCACTAAATGTATGTACTACTAGCTAGATTCACGCATCTCTTTGATTCTAGTTTCGATACCATTATCATGCTTAGTTATTATTATTTTGATTGAACTTTGTTCTCGTAAAGTGTCTAGGCAGTCAGACGGAAATAACTTATGTGGATACTATGTCTGCGAGTTCATTCATCAGACGACCTGTGAGAAGGGCAGAAACTTAGAACAACTTTAAGTATGTAAACAATATTCAGAAATTTGTTTTATTACCATCAATTGTGTTTAGTTTCATTCATATATGTTGACTCATTCTTTTAAATTAGATCGAACGGTTGCGGGACAATCTACTACCAAAGGATCGCATACAAGCAATCCAAGAGGAAATTGCGGGATTCTTAGATGCAGAGGTCCTAGATCCAAAAGGAAAATACTATCGGCAGATGATGATAATGTAATAGGGATCATAAAAGACTTTATATTGTATATATGCATGAATGTAATATATTCGATACTTGCTATGTAATATAATCGAGAGATTTTTTAATATAATGGTTCTCTTAAGGTAGATGACACTTAACCCAGCACTATGTTGTGAGGAATGCTCGTCCTCATATATAGTAGATGGTATGAGGTTGATGTTACCGAAAATGAATTGGTATGGAGGCATGGTGCGGATTTGAGCTGGACAAAACACAAAAAGAAAATAGATAAAGGGGAAACAAAATAAATAAAAAATATACAAAAAAAATCTCTGCCGCGGCACAAAAAGTGCCCAAAACGCTGCCGCGGCAGAGACGCATAGATCCCGGGACAAATGCCTCTCCCCCTAGCGACAGCCAACGGCCACGTGGACCGCCATTTTGTCCTGGTTCGCAGCCTAACCTGGACTAAAGGTTTGAGCCTTTAGTCCCAATTGCTCCATCCCGATTGGGCAACCGGGACTAAAGCCCCTACAAATCGGGACAAAAGGCCTTTTCTACTAGTGACGGTATCTTCATGTAATGCTGCATATGCACATGCTACTGTATCTGCATGCGATCACTTATTTGGCTACAGAGATCTTGGTCAAGTACGACGCATCTCCTACTGCCACTGCCGCCGCCGCTTGGCCCGATGGGATGCTTCATCCCATGTCTAGGGTTCAGGCGGACGGCCAGGGCGAGGCCATGAATGGGCCGGGCGGCCAGGGTGAGAGGAAGAGGAAGGCTAGGGGAGAGGGAGAAGGAGGGCACGGGTGCAGCCATGCCTCTACCGCCGCCGACGGGGCGCTCTCTGCGCGTATGCTCGCGAGGTGGGGGATGAGTCGAGGAGTTCGATCGCGTACTGCTTCAGTGATTTCCGGACGCTTTCCGAGGTCGGGACCTCCGAATTGGTGCCGGGCGTTTCGCGTGCGAGCAAGCCCCCGAGCGGAATTGGACCCAAGATTCCGTGAGTTAATTACTAGCCAATCCAAACGGTGGAATCAGATGCCTCAATTCTAACTCCCTAATTTCAGGCCTAATTCTGTGCAACCAAACAGGGTTATGTTGTCCTGTTTTTGTCGGTTGAAAAGCCAGTTAAGTTCCCTACGTGCTGCTGGCAGGTACTCGCATAGCTTCAGTCAAGCAAATAAAAAGTGAAGCCTAGGAGATACTTTGCATAGCCCGGGTTTCTTATGTGCATCATCCATCGAGCAGTATTACGGCCTTCTGAGGATATGACAGCCCTTGCCCTTCTTGTCAGGCGGACTCTGACAGCAAATTATCTTATTTTAACATGCTTTGCCATCTCACAATATAAGCAACAACAAATCTAAGCTTAAACAGGAAATAATGCGATAACAGACTACAAAATTCAACCCCATTCTTCTTCTTCAGAAATCCAAGGCTGATAAATGATCAGATAACATAGCATTGAACGTAGAACTCGAGGATACATTAGATAAACTGGATACATGAAACAGAATATTTGATAGAATAGTCCATTCTCCGGCATGAACAAACTGACAAATACTCACATCAACCAGCATATACTACGGCCGGACAAGCCATATACAGTGAACAAATAATATGTTGTTGAAGTTTTGATTGTATAGGCCGATGCAAAGGCATTGCTGAAGGCTGATCACAGAGACCTAACGTAGAACTCTCAGTGGCGTTGAAAGAAGTCAACCATTGCTTTATATACCAACTGTGGAACATTGAAGCCTATCACAAAGTTAACATGAGCATGGTCTGGCAAGTACAACACCTCCATGTTGTTGCTGTCATGGTTTCTACTAGTGTTCTCAGGAAGTGCCTGGTGTCAGGGACATCGCCGAGGAAGTCTTGGCCGTCATGGGTGAGGAACATCGGAGTATCGACAGGTTGTGCATCGGGGGGCATGGCTGATTATAATGCTTCGTTGTTTTCTTGGCACTACCATTGTTGAACCTTCTGACCCCTTTGTTCTTGATCACTGGTTAAGGAATAATTAGAAAAAGTAAAGTTGGTGCAGTTACCGAGCTGTGAACATTATAAATCTTAAACTTCTGACTACGATTCTTACTCCGCAACATGTGAATAAGGTTTTTGACAGAGGTAGACTGCGGAGCAAGCTGCTGAAGGCACATATTATTGATGTATTGAGGGAGCAAGTTGATGTACTAACGCAGCAGTCCAGTCCTTCAAACATAAGGCAATCGCAGTTAGGAATAGGAGGTCAATTTTAGCTTAATTAGCATAGTATATTATTTGGAATCTGGAAAACTGTGTGCAACAAATATACCTGCAATAGCTGAAATAGATCGTAGCAGCCGATTTCAGGGTCACCGGTATTTGGAGTAGAATTTCACGAGTAACTGGCCTGTCATGCAGCGACACACTTGTAGCAGTCAATATTGAGGCTTGAGTCAGCAAAACAGAAGGTGAGACTGGTTACCCAGAGTATCAGTATGTGACACAAATTTAGATTTTCAACAAAGGAATGTCAATTCTGAACGCAGGTGACTCCTGACAACATTGATATCACATTGAGATTCATAGTTTATAAAACGACAACCTTGTAGAAAAGCTTAAGCACATGCACTCTACTCATAATCACCAAGTTACTGTCAGATGCAAAACTACAACCTGAAACTTTTGTTTTACTTGTTAAGAAGGCGCAACTGCATTTCTTAACATTAGAAATTGTATTAAAGATAAACACTCAACAGGACTGAACTCACTACAACCTAGAAAGTGAAATGGATGCATAAGACAGACAAAAGAGATAAATCATTCTCTATGTAAATTATAAATGATAATTTATAATAGGAACAACTAGGCTAACAATATTTTACTTCTGCAAGAAGGATTTGAGTAACAAGCCGGGCGAGTTTGGATTCCGTCCTACTCAGATAAGCAATCGGGCAAAGCAAAACAGCGGATCTAACTAAGATTCCCTGGAAATAACGTAAAAACTACTACTTTAGTATACCTCCAAGTCTCAAGTGTCAACTCATCGAAATATTCAAGAGGGACATCTGATCTCACCGGGAGTGATCAATATAGTGGACTTTCTGACCTCCTGTGTGATCGTATCCAAACTGAAGGAAAGCAGGAAGATCATAGGCAGCAAGGTTGTCACACTTCCAATCCCAGTCACGGTGGGGTCGGTCTTGGCGTCACCACCATCGCATCTAGGAGACGTGGATGACGACAAGCGCGACGCAATGTTGAGCATCGAACAGCCCCGATGGCCGGCCAGTAGAGGCGCTCGACCTGGCCGTTGCCCGGATCACCACAACCGCCGCATCCGCCGCCAGGCAGTTCCCCATTTCAGATCAAGAGCACCATCCTGCTTATCGATCCATTGCTCGTGGCGGGGATTCAAAAGAAGCGAGCAGGGACGCGCTCTCGTCAACGAGGCACAGCGGAATGCGGCGGCGACGTGAGGGAGGCGACGGAGGGGTGCTTCATCATCAGGAGTAGTCGTGGACGAGCTCCATTTAGGGTCTGATTTTTTTTTGGCCGAACAAACTAGTTGGAGTGTCGTGGGCCGTGGAGGCTTTTAGTCTGCGACCGTCTACGGCCTATTTACGCGAATTTTCCGTGCAGTGGTACTTAGTCCAGTTTTTGGCACTAGTATAAAATCTTATTGGCCTTTGGATGCACGAAAATGAATGGCTGTTATTTATTTGAGGGTATCATAAAATAACTTTTGATTTTCGCCACATTTTGGCTTGCTATACTTTATTAACTGTAGTGCCCGTATTCCATAGAGTGAATTTGTTGCTAAATTTTACCATACTTTGTGACGTTCATTTTCTTAGCCACAATTTTATGGCTGCCACAATTGCCAACGTTAGGCTTGGGAAAGTATGATCAGGAACCCTAAATTCTGGCCCTAACCCTAACCATACAGCAGTAGTACGGTTATTCGTTCTACTATAGCTAGCTAGCAGATGACTTGCTACATTTTGACATCGAGAAATTTTGAAAATACCCGAGACTTGATCAGACTAGCATCAGAGACAAGATACCCGAGAGGAGAACAATCTCTTCCGCTGCACTTCAGCATCTGCACGGGCTCGGCACAATCTGTCTCGACCATGATCGACACACCCTCAGGAGAGCACACATCTCAGCTTCTAGCGCCGACACGCATTGCTGAACAAGCTGAAAAAATGATGGTCCCGTCGTGCGTACGCAGTATCAAATATTACGTGGCTTATTATCTACTCCCTCCGTTTCAAAATATAAGATGTTATAGCTTTATAAATAGAGTGTATCTAGACCCCTTTTAGTGTATAGGTTCATCAAAATTTAGAGTGAACCTGCACACTAAAAGGGGTCTAGATACACTCATTTTACAAAGCTAAAACATCTTATATTTTAAAACGGAGGGAGTAGGAGACTAAAAGCAAGGTAATTAAATAAGATAAAAACACTGATTAGGGTTTCGTGGTAGGCGACGTGCCTCTACCTCTTCTATTTATATACTTGGCAGGTGTACAAACAAGTGCGTATACGTTTACACAATACAACATGTATACAACACGGTGACCGATTCTTAACACTCCCCCTCAATCTAAACCGCTATTACTTACAAGATTTAGATTGGTTCTAAAACGGTCTAACATCTGCCGTGTAGCTGCCTTGGTGAAGACATCAGCCAACTGATCACTAGAAGAGATAAACCTCACCTCCAAAGCGCCATCAGTAACTTGCTCTCGCACAAAATGAAAATCAATCTCGATATGCTTGGTTCGAGCGTGAAAGACTGAATTCGCTGTGAGGTAAGTTGCCTCTAGATTATCACACCAAAAAACCGGAGTCTGATGTTGGGAAACACCTAGTTCTGTAAGCAAAGAACTAACCCACATAGCTTCAGCTGCTCCGTTTGCAAGTGTCTTGTATTCCGCCTCGGTGTTGGACCTGGAAACCGTGGGCTGCTTCTTCATGAAGGAAATATGCCCTGAGAGGCAATAATAAAGTTGTTATTATGTATTCCTTATATATGATAGATGTTTATTTTGCACGCTATAATTGTATTGATCGGAAACGTCAATACATGTCTGTTTAATAAACAAAAGGGGTTCCTAGTTATGCCTCTCTTATAGACTAGCTTGTTGATTAACAAGATGATCAAGATTTCCTGATCATGGACATTGGATGTTGTTAATAACAAGGTCACAGCATTTGTGAAATGATGTGATGAACATTCTTCCGAAGTATAGCATTACGATCAAGTCATTATGTTTACATTGCTATAACATCATACGAAGTAATATTTATCCTTAGACCATGAGATCATGTTAATTGCTAACACCGGAAGAGTATCTTGATAACATCAAACATCACACCATAACATGGTGACTATAAAGATGGGTTCAGTGCTACGAAGGTGTTATGTTAAGGCTCATGGATCAAGAGTGGAATTTGTCAATCCCGATAACGGATAGATATACTCTAGGCCCTCTCGGTGATATCACATTAAGGTAGCTTGCAAGCAAGTGATGTGATCACTAGAATGTTATATCACGGGAATGAGAAAAGAGTGCATGACGGTAACGAGATCAAACTAGGTATTTGGATACCGATGATCGAATCTCGGACATGTATTATATCAAGAGACAAAGAGATTAAATTACAAGCGTTAAAGGTTCTCATGATCACAGCAGTCATCGTTGAATATGCAGGAGTCAGTACGGATCTCCAGATCCCGCTTCTGATTATTGATCTGAGAGGAGTCTCAATCATGTCTGCATTATTCGCGAACCGTAGGGTGACACACTTAAGAGTTACCGGACACCATTTTGGAGCACATATGTTTCAGTTGAAAGAATTGCAAAGCGCAGGAATTATTTCGATAGAAACCAAAAATTGTTTCGGGTGAAATTGCAGAAAGTGGTTCTGCATGTAATATTATAATATTGCAAGAGGTTATATGTGAATGTTTGTTAATTAAAGTAATTAACAAAATTCTGAATAAATTTAATAAAAGAGTTTTATTAAATGAGAGAGCATTAAACTTAGAAAATTTTAATGCATTTAAAGTGGGGACATTAAAAGGGAATGTGAAGAGGCATTTTAATGTGGAGGGGTTACCACCACATGAATGGGGGAGGTGAGGGGTCACCCCCATGCGTCGGCCATGGGGAGGGGGTACCCCCCCCCCCCCCCCGCCTCCTATAAAAGGCCCCCCTCTTCCTCCTTCTTCCTCACACCTCCTCGTGAAGGATCTCTCTCCCCCTCTAGAATTATTCCCTCGGATTAGCGAGATACATGTTCCCGGTGCATTTCATCTGGAAGGAGTTGCTGCTTCCGCTGGATCGCTGGAGCGAGGAGGTGGAGATTGTCCTTGAACGTGTGTGCGAGTACGGATGCGCTGATGAGTTGCGACGCTCGAACTTCCACACGATCTTGAGATCGGCAAGTGTACGACTACATCAACCACGAGTTCCTACTCGTTAACAAAACTCATTGTCTTCGAGGATAAGTTCTCGATGGATGTATGTCCACCCGTTGCTCTGTACCTAGTAGATAGATCTTGGCGTGTAGTTCTCATCGTAGGAATTTTTTTGTTTTCTATGTTGCGGACCCAACAGTGGTATCAGATCCTGATCTATGCGTAGGTGCTTTGCACGGGTAGTACACATATGTTTATATGTGGGCGATGATGATCATGTTATTGCATCTTCTATGTATTTTGGATATTGGTGGCATAGTGGGATGAAGCGGCCCGGACCAACCTTACATGTCATCGTACATGAGACCGGTTCCACGACTGACATGCAACTAGTTTTGCATAAGTGGCTGGCAGGTGTGTGTCTCTCCTACTATAGTCAATATCTGATTTACAACGAGTTGCTAATAACTTGATTATCCTCGTTGTGGTTCATGTTCGTAGGTAAGAACGGTTCTATCTCCGAAAGCCCTAAGCCACGTAAAACTTGCAATTGATAAATTAGAGGCATCTAGTTTAAATCGTTGTTGGGCTAGTGTATTGATATGGTATTGTTGTAAGTAGATGTATGATAGATACTCTTACAACACATTCAACGTGTAAGTTCCATAGACCTTGGCCTTACACATAAAGGAATGATAGAGATCATACCACGATGCAAATGATAGAGATCAAATGCATGGACCATATCATCTCACTTTACACATTAGTGTCGTCGGATTGATGACAAGTACGCCATGAGGGGGTCCTCGAGGCGTGCGGAAGAGAGTCGTGTGAGATGTATGGTATTCCGGGACGGTCAGCACACAAGTTTATCCAGGTTCGAATCCGCCGGCTTTGGACGGATCCTACTCCTGCTAGCAATCCAGTAATACGGCGAAGCCGGAATATGGGTTACAAGGGTTTCGCCTGTGCGAGTTGAGATTGTAGACTATTGAGGTGCCCTAAAGGCTCTCCCTAGGACGGCTTATATAGATATCTGGCCTAGGGTTTACATGAGAGATCTATCCGTCTACGACTAAGAGTCGGTTACAGAGTACATCTTGAACTACAAGTAACATTATGGGCCTAAGTCGGTAAGTCTTCTGGGCCTTCCCGTAGCCAGATTGGACTCCGTCTTTCTCCCTGACTGGGCCGCCCGTGAAGCAATGCTCTAACCCGAAGTGGGCCACCCTGGTCAGTGAGGAACTGTGAGGATACCCGGAAAGTATATCCCCAACAACATCCCCCGAAGGCCTCCAAGTATCCAAAGTCGGATTTATCATCGTCTAGCTTGATCTTCGGCTTGCAGAATCTTGAAGGGTTCCTGAAACTTCACATCAAAAATACGATCCGGGTCTTAAAAATAAGTCAGACCTATCAATAGGTTACTCGGATTTTCCAGCTCGATTTTAAACTAAGCCGAAACTTGGTTCTCAACGCCACCTGACACAAGTCATGGTCAAGTCACGTCATCTGACAGGCATTCCGTCAGCACGACCATTGGTGGGTCCACGGTTCACGGAACCGAGGCGCCGTTTCAATGTGTGCGTGAAGATCAAGGCGACACAATCATCACGTGGGTCCTTCCCAGTTCCTTCCACGACGCATGGCGGTTACACTGTAGCATTTGCACGAATCTTGGCGCGGTTAGGTGGATATAAGGGGTTTGGATTTCTCCTTCTCCTTTCCACCAGTCCTTTGTCGTTTCCTTTCCTCCCAATCCTCCTGCGTGCACAGAGCTTCCTCGTTCTTCCCCCACAGAACTCCCAGCGCCGCCCCTTTTAGGCCATCTTCTCACCGGAGAAATGGCTTCATCTTCTTCCTCCGGCTTGGCAGCAGCGGCGGCGGCGGCAACGGCGGAAGCTGCAGCGGAGAAAGAGAGCTTCCGGGGAATCTGGATCCCCTGCGCTCTCAACGAGGAGGGCCTCAAGAACGTGGGGAAGGAGGGGCTTCTCGTCGCCGGCGACTGGCGGAGCGGCTACGGTGAAACCGTCCCCAACCCGCGCGACGACGAGCGGGTCCACTTCGGCACCCACCTCGATAGAGGTCTGTCTTTTCCTCCCTCGGAGTTCTTCTCCGAGGTGATAGATAGTTCAACTCCATAACCTTCCTCCCAACTCTCTCTTAGAGATGAGTGCGTATGCTTCGCTTTGTGAGGGCTTTCTCGGCATTAGGCCGAGTTTGACTCTCTTCCGGTATTATTTCCATGCCCGGAGAAATTCCATTACTGCCGGTGTTCCTTACATCACCGGCACTATCAGCTTTTCACTTAGACGCGACCAGGCTTATCCCAAAATTCTAGCCAGTGACTCGGTCAAACAATGGCCAGCCACATTTTTCTATCATAGGGATATTCTGGCTCTCGACAAAGCTACCTCTTTGACGACTTTTGTCGACGGAGCCGCCACGGCCCAGCCTTCCTAGGACGAGGCTGCTCCGGCTCTTTTCGACGATCTGATCCTTGCTAAGAGGCGGATCGAATATTTGATTAAGCACAATGGTCTGAAGGGATCCGACTTGGTCCAGTGCTGGGTCTCACGTCGGATCCAGCCACTTCAGTACCAGTGAACCCGACTAATGCATTCCATTACGTCGTCTCCGAAAGACTCCCTCCACATCAGCTCCAAAGCCTACACCACTCAAGGCTACATAAGCCAGATCAAGTGGCTGATCAAGGAGCGGATCGAGAGGAGAATTCCGGAGGTTTCTCTGGACATGCACACAGCGGATAACCCCGTAGTGCCGGTAAGCTTCTATCAGTATACCTTTTTATGTGTTCTAATCTTTGAGTTATATCGCAATACTGATATGTTTTCTTCTTTTTAGCTTGCTGACCTCCCCGAGTCGGAACTTGCTCCGCTCGAAGGATATCCTCTGGAGTTTTCTCAGGAGGTGGAGGTAGTTCCATTGCCAGATCTTGCGCTCAAGAAGTGCAAAGCTCCGACAGTGGCTGTTGGCACAAAAGAGGTGCCTGTCATGAAGAGGTAACATTCAATCACAACTTCCACCTTTGTACCTTATTCAAATTTCTTTCTGAGATGTAATGTTTTCCGACTTTACTACATTCTCAGAGCAAAACCGCTCGTCAAGGCCAAGGGGAAAGGGATTTCTTCGAAGCCGCTGCAGCAGACAAAGCTTGCCATAGCTTCCCCTGTCGTGGCTCCTCCGACTCCTGCCCCTCAACCTTCTGTAATGCTGGTTATCTCGCCAGACGCTGCAGAAGATCCGGCTCCTTCAACAGGGCCCGTGAACCTTGGATCGCAAACTGACGCCACCACGGGTGCGTGAGATCTAGATAAGGGTGAACCCTCTTTGGGTAATGATCCCTCCGCAGAAACCTTCGCCGAAAACCTCATCAGCAATCCGGGACTTGCCAAGTTTGGCCTGTCTCGGAAATCCGCTGATGAAATCCAGTGGCTCGCCAGGCAATGCTTGGAGAAAAGCCATCTATCTCCTGAAGAATAAGCACAAGAAGCAGAGGATGTCAAGTTCTCTGACCTTCTCGCCCAAGTCCGCCTTCGCGACGAGAGGATTAGGACCGGTGAGCTTCCAACAGCTCTAGTGATTCCTCTGACTCTCGCCGAGAAGGTGGCTGCTGAAGTGAACGCGGGTTTGGATAAACTCACCCGCGAACAATATGTAAGTCGGAATTCCAACTCCTGTTTTTCCTTTATTGTATTTTATATCATATCCTCTAGCCCCCAAGCATGAAGTAGGATAAACAATCCGGGCTTATGCTTCATTAGGATGCCAAAGAACGAACTAGTGTAGCCCCCAAGGCTCGTGCTGATATTTAGCAAAAATATTAGCCCAAGTCTTAAGTAGCTTTCTGACTTTGGGTATTCTGACTTATAGAAAGTATGTTCCTATAACCAGGAATTACTGACCAATGTCTGCGATAAGCGGAGAGAGGTCAAAGCTCTCCGGCTTAAAAATGCTGAACTCAAAGTTGCCAAGGATGAGGCCAAAGGTAAACATTTTGAGACTCAAACCTTGTCCTTGTTATTTTCAATGTCGAATTTTTCTGAACTTTTGTTCTTTTTGACTTACAACGCTGGTGAAACAATCCGTTGCCATGATTGAAGAGGCCGAGAACCTCAAGACCCTGGTGGTGGAGAACAAGGGACTTCGCCAAGAGCTGGATAAGCTTAAGACGGATCATGAAAGGAGCATAGCTCAAGTCCTTGAATCCTCCTCCATGGCCACTGATGAGCGTGATTGCAAGATCGCTGCTCAAGATAAAATAATCTCGGATCTCAAGAATGAGCTTGGCAGAGAAAAGGATATGTCCCAGGCGCTCCGGGCTGAACTCCAGAGTCTCCGGGAGGAGAAGACCAAAATTGACGACGTCATTTTTGGTACGTTCCATCTATCTGACTTGTCTCTTTCTTCGAATTTTATCAATGTCGGATTTTTTTTAACTTGTTTTGTGTATAGGTCCTCTGAACTTGACGGACTCTTCCTCCTCCGAGCCCTACACCCACCGACTTACCCAAGTCGGTGACCTGCTTCATGACTTTCGCCAGTCCCTTGAGGACGTCGGTGAAGCTCTCAAGATTCCGGACATGCCAAGCATGTCGGATTTTCAGGTGCGGGACAAGGCGAAAGAGATGCCGCAGCTTGTTCGGGACTGGAACATGTCCTACGCGCGGACTGCTGCGCAGAACGCTCTCACCATGGTTATGAGCCACCATGGAAACATGGAGATATGACAAGTGACCAGAGGGTATTGCAAGGTAGATGAAGACAACCAGGAGCAGGACCTTCAAGCCATCATGCACTCCTGCGCCGGATATGGGTGTCACGTAGCTGACCTGACCAGCTACGAGATCCCCTTCTTCACCCGTGTGGATACTCCGACTCCTCCTCCGGAAGAACCAACAGAAGTTTCCGACGATGAACGCACCACCTCGGATGCAGACATCTCGGAACGATATCAAGGCAGAGTAACCAGCGAGCCGGCGGCTCCTTCATCTCCTCCTGCATCATAGACCAGAAACTTATGTATTATTCCGGAAAAAACATGATGCGTTTGTAAATATGTAATACTTTAACTTTGCTAGTGCTAAGCTTTTGATCTATTCAGCACTTTTCGGCTTTGAAATTTTTTTGTGTGCTTGAAATGTTTACATAAGCACTTTGCATTTTTTCATCTCTACTTATCGTTTATATGGCTTTCCGCCTCGTCCCTTTCGTGAGCCGGCTAAACCTTCTGCCGGAAACTTTGCTGAGCAACGGAGCTCAATTGCTAAACCAGTTTAAACTCAGAAACAAAGCCGGCTTCTAGTACCAACAATTCACTACTCGGAAAATGCCCGCATCCAGCAATCAGATAAATAACCAAAGTAAAGACTAGAAACTTTAGAATTATACCCGAAGGTAGCAGTTTTAGAATCGGAAATCTAAACCAGAACGAACATGAGCATAAAGTACTTTCAAGCATTCTGGGATTTTCGACTATGACATGATCATTCAGAAATAAGATGGTAAAAACTTCTCAGAAAAATTTGAGGCAACCAAAACTTTTATTTCTCACAAAACATGTACATATATATGTTTACAAAGAAGGATAAACTAAGAATAAAAGGGACGTAGGTGAGGAATATTCCATGGTCTGTCTAACTCATCCGGATTTGTACTGCCTCCAGCTCTCTTTCTCTTCTTAGTAGCAGGTCTTTCTTTGACTGGCCTCATGTCAGTTAAGTAGTACGATCCATTGTGCAATACTCGACTAACTAAAAAGGGCCCTTCCCATACTGGGGAAGTTTGTGCTTTCTTTGTTGCACAAGCCGGAGAACCAACTAGCCTTTATTGAAAGATCGGTTTCTGACTCTCTGGCTATGATACTTGCGTAACTTCTGCTGATAGGCTGTAGATCTCATTTCAGCAACGACGCAAACTTCTTCGACTAAGTCGAGATCATTTTGTCGAGAAATCTCGGCATCCTCTTCGATATACGCGGCCACTCTAGGAGAAGTATGAATCAAATCACTAGGAAGAACTGCTTCTGCACCATTGACCAAGAAGAAAGGTGTGTATCCTGTTGACCTGTTTGGAGTTGTTCGTAAACTCCAAATTACAGAGGGTAATTCCTCTGCCCAAGCCCCCGCAGCACGTCGTAGTGGTGCTTCGAGTCTCGGTTTTAGGCCTTGTAGAATTAAACCATTTGCTCTTTCGACTTATCCGTTAGCCTGTGGATGTGCGACTGACGCAATGTCAAGCCGGATATTTTGCTTGTTGCAGAATTCAGCCAATTCTCCCATAGAAAAGTTACTCCCGTTGTCCGTGATAATGTTATGCGGATAACCATACCGGATTATAACATCCTCGACAAATCTTTTGGCTGTTGCTCCATCACAACTAGTGACAGGTTTAGCCTCAATCCATTTGGTAAATTTATCCACCATCACTAAGAGGTGAGTAAATCCACTTGGAGCTCGTTTAAAAGGTCCTACCATATCAAGCCCCCAGACCGCAAAGGGCCATGTTATAGGTATTGTTCGCAGTTGATCAGCCGAAACATGAGCTTGCTTGGCGTACTTTTGGCAGCCTTTGCACGTCTTGACTAATCGTTCGGCATCTGCCTGAGCTATAAGCCAGAAAAATCCGTGTCGAAAAGCTTTTACCACTAAAGATTTGGCTGCAGCATGGTGACCACACTCGCCTTCGTGGATTTCTCTTAAGATTTCCACTCCTTCTTCCGGAGATACACAGCGCTGAAAACCCCCAGAAACACTCCGTTTATGGAGCTCACCTTTAACAATAGTATAGGATTTTGCTCGTCGGATAATCTGCCGGCTCAGCATCTCGACTTCAGGTAGTTTGCCATCTACCAAATAATCAAGGTAGAGTTGAGTCCAGCTGGGAATCACAGCCAGAACTGCTATCAAAGGTGAGTTGGATTTGGTCGGATATTCCTCATCTACTCCCTTTATTGAGGGAACTTTGAGGTGGTAAAAAAGCGCCATCCGGGACCTCTTTCCACGCAGAACCTATTCGAGATAGTGCATCTGCTTCCTCATTTTCTGCTCGAGGGATGTGTTGAACTTCAAACCCTTCGAACGATTTAGATAGATCATCCACGATAGCTTTATATGCTGCCATGTGTTTATTTGCATTACAAATATCCGACACTTGTTGAGCAACAAGATCTGAATCTCCGTAACACATCAAATGTCGGATGCCAATATCCTTAGCAATCCGGATTCCATGCAGCAGTGCTTCATACTCGGCAATATTGTTTGTCGCTATGAAGTGGATCTTTAACACGTATAAAAGTTTATCTCCTTGGGGTGATTTGAGCACCACACTAGCCCCTGAGCCCCCTCGAGCCTTAGACCCGTCGAAAAAGAGGGTCCAATATTTCGACTCAGGTAGGATCATATTCTCCTTCGTCTCTGTCTAATCAGCAACAAAGTCGGCAAGGATCTGGGATTTGATTGTTGTCCGAGGTTTGTACTCAATATCGAAAGCTGAGAGCTCTATGCCCCATTTGGCGACGCGTCCTATGGCGTCGTTGTTGTTGATTATATTTCTCATGGGAGCTGTGCTCACCATGGTAATTGGATGCTCCTGAAAGTAGTGTCATAACTTACGAGATGCTAGAAAAACACCGTAAGCCAACTTTTGATAGTGCGGATACCACTGTTTTGATTCTGTCAGAACCTCGCTGACAAAGTAAGTCGGACGCTGCACCAGGTGTTCCTGATTTTCCTCTGGTCTCTCCACCACCATGGCGATACTAACAACCTTATTTGTCGTAGCAATATAGAGCAACATCGGTTCCTTAGGTTCCGGCGCTGCAAGGATAGGAGCAGATGAGAGTACTTTCTTCAAGTCTTGTAGTGCAGCTTCAGCTTCATCAGTCCAAACAAAATCTTTGGTCTTTTTCAGGAGTTTGTATAATGGTGCGGCTCTTTCTCCAAGCTGGCTTACAAATCGACTAACCGCAGCAATGCAACCAGTTAGTCTTTGTACATCCTTCAGGCGGGTTGGCCTGGAAAAATTGAGTATAGCCTTGATTTTGTCCCGGTTCACCTCTATTCCTCTTTGAGACACGATGAAACCTAACAATTTTCTGGCTGGTATTCCAAAGAAACATTACTTCGGGTTAAGCATGATGTTGTATTTTCGTAGATTGGCGAACGTCTCCTCCAAGTCGGAAATCGGTGTTTCCTTGTTTTTGGACATCACCGCGATATCATCCACGTATGCATGTACATTGCGTCCGAGTTGGTCGTGGAGGCAACGCTGCATCGTGCGCTGGTACGTAGCCCCTGCGTTCTTCAGCCCAAAGGGCATCATAACAAAACAGAAGGTTCCGAAGGGGGTTATGAATGAAGTTTTGACTTTGTCAGATTCCTTCATCTGGATTTGGTGATAACCGGAATATGCGTCGAGAAAACAGAGGAGTTCCAAGCCTGCCGTAGAATCGATGACTTGATCAATTCTAGGCAGAGCAAACGGATCTTTTGGACAAGCCTTGTTCAAGGCAGTATAATCAACACATATCCTTAAATCAGTGGTGTCCTTTTTAGGGACCATTACAGGATTGGCCGACCACTCAGTGTGGATGACCTCTTCTATGAATCCGGCTAACTCGAGTTGCGCTAGTTCCTTAGCTATTGCCTTACGCTTTTCATCGCCAAACCATCGTCAGGACTATTTGACAGGTTTAGCATTCGGGTTTACATTTAGAGAGTGCTCGGCAAGTTCCCTAGGTACTCCGGTCATGTCAGATGGCTGCCATGCGAAGATATCTTGATTTTCTTGGAGGAACTCGACGAGCGCGCTTTCCTATGCGCTATCTAGGCCTACGCCTATCTGGGTCACCTTGGAGGGGTCATCATCCTTCAACGATGCTTTCTTTGTCTCTTCTGATGCCTTGAACTCCGGGTTTGGCTTTGTCACTTCCTTCTTCGTTGCGGGCATCTCGGACGGATCTATGCTCTTCTTGATCTCCTGGTACTCCTGGGCGTGCAGCACGGCTTCGGCAAAGGCGGCATTTCCATCCTCGCACTCTTGCGCTTTCTTTGGGTCTCCCCTGATGGTGATCACGCCATTGGGACCTGGAATTTTCATCATATTGTAAATGTAACACGAACGCGCCATAAAAGCCCAGTAAGCCGGAAGTCCGAATATAGTGTGGTATGCGCTCTTGAACGGGACCACTTCGAAGGAAAGTGCTTATGTCCGATAGTTCTTTGGTAACATCCAAAGTAATCTCTCCCAGGGAATTAGCTTGTCTTCCTGGGACAACTCCATGAAAAACCACAGAGCTATGGTTCAGCTGGGTTTCCGAGATCTTTATCCAGCGTAGCGTTTCGACGTAGAGAATATTGATGCTACTACCACCGTCCATGAGGGTCTTGGAGAAACCATAACCGTCAATAAGTGGGTTGACGATTAAGGTGTAGTTTCCTCGCCTATGTAACTTAGGCGGATGATCATCGCTGTCAAATGTGATTGCCACTTCCGACCAGTCCAGATACTGGGGGACAGCCGGAACTGTTGCATTGAGCTTGTGTAGAACTACTTTCTTGACCTTGGCTGGTTGAGATCCGAGGAAAGTGACATAAGTGTCCTTCTTGGTGGGAAAGGTCTTCTTCCCTTCCGACTTGGGATTTGAAGCATCAGCTTCCTCCATGTCAGAATCTTCCTTGGTCTCCTTGTCTTTTTCGGGATTTTTCTTTCCCTTCTTCCGCTTAGCTTTGTAGCCCGCGGTGTCATCTCTTTTGATGTCGTCATTGAAACGACATTCAGAGTTGGTGTGGGACGAGCCCCCATTGGCGTCTAGGTGGTGCACACATGGGTTATTGGCAATGTCGGCCCAAGAGTAGGTTTTGCCTGGTTGCTGTTCTCCTCTACCTTGGACCCTTGAAGTCCCACGGCCATGACCGCGGCCTCCGCCACGTCCTCCTCGTCCTCTAGACCCGGAAACAGTAGTTACCACCGTTGTTTTTGCGTTGGGTTTTTCCTCCGAGGTGTTCTTGCACTTCTGAGCTTGTTGCTTTGTTTTTTGCTGACTGAGGTACATCCAGGATGTTGAGTAATCCCTCTGCATTGTCGTCAGCATCCGCATACTTGCTCGCTGTTTCTATCGTTTCTCCCAAATTAGTGACCTTATCACACTTCAAGCGGTGACGTAATAGACCAATTGGGAGCCCTGCGATGAAAGCTTCAATCGCGGTTTGGTCGTTTACTCCTTCACATGAGTTCTTGGTGTCGATCCATCGTCCGAGATAATCTCGGCAAGTTTCTCCGGCTTTCTGGGTGCAACGCTGTAGGTCTCTGACCGAACAGGGCCTCCGATATGTGCCTTCGAAATTACGAAAGAACGCACTTTGCATGTCATACCAGTTATGGATGGTGTTCTCCAGAAGTTCATTGAGCCATGATCGCGCCGTCTTCCGCAACATAAGTGGGAGATATCGGGTTGCGACCGGGGTGTTTCCGCCTTTGGCGATGCAGCAAGCTTGGAAAAAAATCCTATAGCCAAGTGTCTGGCTGAGCAATGCCGTCGTAGGCTTGGATGTGCCTTGAGATAGCAAATCCTTCCGAGAAACTTGTAGCTCTGATGCGTGGTCCGAAGCACTTCGGGCCCACGTACATGTCATCGTTTTCATAGCGCCGCGCCTCTATGTTGGAATTGATCCTGTGCCTTGCGTCGTTCGGGGATAAAGATCGTCCCGAATGTCGGCTGTGGCTGCGGTGCTTTGGAGCCGGACTTCGGCTTCTGCCACCACCTCCTCCGCCATGTCGTCCTCCTTGCCCTCCTTGGGAGCCGTTGTGATGACTGTGTGGTGGAGAGGGTGGGGCAGCTGGATAATTTCCGGCTGATCACCGGCCTCCGTCTGAGACATCATTATTCCGATTCCGGGGAGGGTCTTGACTAAGAAGAGCCCCCTGCCTGGTTGTTCCGGCGTGGTTTCCGTCGTTTCTTCGTCCGTCGTTCCCACCATGGTGGGGCTCAATGTAACACCCTTGAATCGTCCCTATGCAAGTTTTAGCCCTTTCCACCAAACCTGCATAGAAACGACTCAAGGACGCCCACCAGGCACTTTCGTGCGGGTGGAAAACGAAGTAATACCATTACACAACAGTCCTCGATGGGACCCACAGAACAGATATATATACAACAACGACTCAACGAGTCAAGAATACAGATATACAATACAAAGATCCAAATCACCTTGAAATTGATACAACGTCCGAGTACGGGCAAGAAGCAAATTGGGCTAAGAGCCCTGAAGAATAACCAATGGCGTCCATAACCCTGCCCAGGCCAAGCCGGAAGGGTAACTCTGCTAACGACGTCGATCACAAACCTGCTAAAACAAAAGGGGTGCCGACAAAGGGAAAAGGAAAAAGAGGAGCGTCAGTACTGAGGCCCGTACACGGCGAGGCTAGAATTCGGCGGCTCTCGCCTACATAGGTATGGTGGGCTGAAGCGGCAGCGCAGCGGCACTAAACAACCTATAGAGACTCGATACAACTGGCGGTTATCAGAGAGGGATAAGAAAGACCTATTCGGATCCAACCTGAAGCTAACACCAAACAAACCCATCCTGGTATTTCCCCCTCGAGACCAAACGAGGAAGTCGGGCCAAGGAACTCACACAGTTGGCAATTTTACCCATTCCGTTATAGTTGCAGCAATTACTAATCAGATATAGATAGCATGAGTCATCCTGATAGCATAAGTAGTGGGCAGTTTTAATCACCATTCCGTTGTAGTTGGAACATTTACTAATTAGATATAATTGTCCCGAGGAATCCCAAAACCCAGCAGTTGTTGGCACTTTTATCACATTCCATTGGAGTTGCAATACTTACTAGGCAGATATAACAAACATCCCAGATCCAGCAGTGGTTGGCATTTTTAATATCCATTCCGTTATAGTGAAGCTGATTACTAGTCAGATATATTAAGTCAAATTTATAGCACTACTTTAGTTATGCTTGTCTATGATCGAGATACTGTGCTCCAAGTCGTCCATAACCGCGGACACGGCTTTCAGAAAGTTTTACCCTGCAGGGGTGCACAAATAGCAACACACACTCGATCAACCTCGGAAAAACCAACTCAAAACCCAACGAGGCTTTCACGACAAAGCAATCACAGGATTCATAAATATTTCAGGGGGCCACCCCATTAAGCTACCCGCAACGAAGTTGGCCGGCTCCGAGACGGACCCAAGGTTTGCGCCAATGGCTGTAAACAACTGGGAACACGAAAGTGTGACTGGGCTTGTCGATACCGTGAAAACACTCCGCAATCCTAAACAGTACAGGTGCTCCACGCACAATCTTAAATAAAGCAGTAAAGCATGGCATAAGTACAAGATAGTAATAAAGCCCCAAACTACTTTGTGGCCCCAAGAAATAGAAATGAATCAAGCTCTGGCTCAGGGGGGTCCATAAGGCCTCCCGGATGTGGATAGTGCGAAAAAGCAAGGAACAGGTATCAAGTACTCGGGGTCCTACGGGACACAAGTGAGCGTGGAAGAACCAGATAACATCTATTACCCACCGATGCCTCTGCATTAGTTATATCTAGCATTTTAATAGTTGTATTTAAAGTCATGATCATCTCCACCAGTAAGCATCTCCACCAATAAGCATCTGCCAGCATCTCAACAACTGTGGTACTTGACAACACGAGATCGCACCTGAGCAAGCAGCTACGACTCGCAAGGCCAGCTATCTACCAAACACGGGTGATAGGAGGTGTCCAAGGCAATATAGAGGCTGCACGGGATATAACTGGTGTTCGGAAACTAAAGCATCGCGACACGGATAGCAATAGATCAACAGGAGGAAATAAACACTATAAATGCAAAATAGATAGAAGGGGAAGAGATGCTCACCTTGGAAACACTGTTGGAGGTTCATATCCGGAGAACTTGTCGATACTCGCATCAACTCATCGGCCTAATCCGCGAAGAAGCAAACACTAGAAGAAACATCGGATGCAATATTTAATACTACGGCAGAAGATCCGACATGCTTATGATATGATGCATGGCATGGCAAGATGCGGTGCAATTAGTCAATATTAAGCAGAACCGTGGTCCCGACAAATGATTATATGGTTCAAGTTGTTTAGAACCCCCGCAATTTAAATGTTGTATTAACAAGGCGAATCATGGCATCGGTTCGCTACGCAAATTTAAATGGAGGCGGTAAAATACAAGTATAGTGTGCATGTGATCTCCATATTTAATTATGAGGTGAATCGGCAAAATAACCCGGACCCGCAAAATATGTATGCATGCATGAACAATTTAGTATGCGACAGTTGATAATGTCATATTATAAAATAGGGGCTTAGGGTCACACATCGGGGTTCGGAAGATCTTGGGGTTCCGGGGGTTCAGGGTTCGACAGGGATCGGTCCCGACGGGATCGTTCTCGGACAACAGAGTAGATCTTGTCGCATCCGGGAAGAAGGACTTGGCGTTCCATGTCGATCTTGGCAGTCATCGGGTCCGAGAAGAAGACCTTGGTGTTCGGCGACCTTGGCGTTCGGGAAGGAGATCTTGTGTCGGGCTCGGTCATCGGATCCAATGCCGATGAGAAGATCTTGGTGTTCTGGCTTCGGTAGACGACAATGTACTTGGTTTCGGTACCGGGGTCTTCGGGTCCAGGAAGAAGATCTTGTTGCACAGTGTCCGGGAAGGAGTACTTGTCGCACCGGGGTTCGGTCTTCGGATCCCGGGAAGGAGGTCTTGCGGTTTTCTGTGAAGGCGATCTTGACGCTCGGTGCCCGCGAAGTAGATCTTGTCGTTTCGCCTTTTGTCTTCGAGGGTCGATGCAATTGTGCGTCAGGGTCGATCTTGTCAGGGTGGGTCGCCTCTTGTAGCGTCATCATCAAATTCATGCTTGACTAGTCATTCTTGTCGCCACTGAGGTCTCAGGTCGGTGCGGCGCTTGATGTCGGACTCGGTTATGTAGCAGAAGTCGAGCTCGTGGCCACTCACCATCGCCCTCAAGGTACTTGTTCGACTTGTCCACGGAGGGTAGCCGAAGATCTTGGCGGCCAACCTTGGTACACAGAGACATGCACTAGAGCAACACCACAAAATACCACTAACATGGACAGGAACCACATCAGGAAGGCCGCCGTGGAGCACTAGGACAGCGCTGGAGGAGCGGTGGCCGGGGAGCACTGCGCGGTGGCGAGCACAGGAAGAGGAGGCGGCGGCTCATCTGGGCTGAAGTCGACAGAACGGTGGCATGCGCGCGCAGAGGGACGCCGCGGTCAGGGACGGCTACGTGCATCGGGGAGCAGAACGAGCGCGGCCGGAGGGTAGACGAGGTCGGGGACGGCGGCTCGCGGCGCGTCCTGTAGAGAGGTGGCGAGCTCGGACGGAGGAAGGCAGCGAGGAGAGCTCCGGGGCGGTGGACGGAGGACAGGGTGGAGGCGGCTGGCGCTGGTGGCGGGAGCAGAGGCGCTGGGGTGTGACGGCACAAGCCGCAGCGGCGGAGGGAAGAAGGGGCGACGGCCGATGCTGGAGGAGGAGGCGCGGGGCCGGCACAGAGGGCGGAGCCGCAGGTCAGAGAGGCGCGGTCGGCGGTACGGCCGAGGCGGGGCGGCGGCGTCGCGGCGGAGGAGGGCAGCCGGTGGAGCTCCGAGCCGACGGCGGACTCGGGCCGGGTGGCACGAGTAGGGGGAGGAGAGGACGGAGACGCGCGGGGCGCGGCCAGAGAGAGGAGGCGGAGAGCAGGGCTCGGCCGGAGAAAGGAGGCAGAGGCGCGCGGTGGAGGAAGAGGGAGGCCGTGGCGTGGCTCCGGCGGGTGGCGTCGTGGGGCTCGTGCGGAGGACGCGGAAGGCGGCGGCGACGTCGAGGTGGAGCCGGGGATCGCGGGGGAAGAGAGAGGAGGAAGCGGGGGGTAGGCGTCGGGTACGGCCTCTCTAGCGGTGGGGCCCGGGGCAGGGATCGAGGCGGTCGGGGTGGACAGGGTGGTGGGCCAGGCGGCGGTAAGTGGGGACTGGGGAGCATGCCCAGGTGGGGGCGTGGCGCGCCTGCGCAGGCGGGAGATGGTGGTGGTGGGGAGTTGGCGAATGGATGGGGCAGGTGGCAGCGGGGGAGTGATTGAGGTTTGGGCCAGAGGTGATGTGGCGTGATATGATAGGTTGGGGTGAGGTGGAGGGGGCTGGGTAGGATAGGGTAGGGTACGAAAAGGGTTTGGGTAGTCTGGTTTTTGTACTGTGGGTGGCCGACTGGGTCGGATCGTCCTGGTACGGCTGCCCCCTAAAAATAAAATAAATATTTTATTATTTAAAACGGGGCTTTTTGAAAACCGTTGGTAGACGAAACAAAATATTCTGGAGACCCGGGTTTTGATTTGAATAAAGACGAGAATATTTGGAAAACAAAAACAAGCTTTTCGAAAATAGTTTTTAAAACAAACCATGCAAGATGATGACGATGCTCAAATGCAATGTGGCATGATGACATGAGCATGCGGTCATGATGATGCAATGCACAAAAACAACGCGATTTTCTAGTAGTGGTTTTAGCGGGGCGCCACACTCGGCCGGACGGCTTGTATGTCTAGGAGGTGGCATTTTTTGACGATCCTCCTCCTGACGTTTCTCTTTATCCTCTCCCCTTCGATCGTTAGATTCTCGTCGGGGAGGATTCCTTGGATTCAGAGCAGCGATGGCCTCTTTCTCGTCCGCTGGTGCGACGTTGCTCCAGTTGCGTGCAGTTCTGCGATGCTATCCTGACGATCCGGTTCTCGAATAATTGTCCTCCCGTCGTTCGGGGCGATAATGCTGCTCCGGAACACGGTGGGGTCTTACGTCAGCCCATGCCAGATCTGTTCGACATTGTTCGGAATCTGAGACCAGTTTTTGGCTTCCGGACAGGGCGACCTTTTGCTGCTCCAGTCCCTTGTTGAGTATTTTGATACCCAAACGGATCTCCTCCGGTCCTAGATTAGCCGATAGAATTTCTCGGGCCACCACGGTATTCTGTACTGGGGTTGGGTATACCCAATCTCCTTTGCTATCTTTCCGTGGCTTCCCCATCTCATCTCCGAAAAGGACGGCACGGACAGTTGGGAACTCATCATCATTGGTGTGATGTTTCCGTGTCTTCCGGTGCAATCGAGACATGTAGTCCTTAGTTGCCATGCATTTCTTCTCCACCTCGATGTTTTTGGCTTCATCGAGGAGTTGTTGACGACGTGCTTCTAGGGCTTGGGCCCTTTCATCCAGCTCATCTGCAGTAAGTTCTGCAACTGTAGGGATAGGTGTAGTTAATGCAGCATCGATGAGTTTACATGCACCTTCGGTGATCACGTGTCCATCCACCGATTCTTCTTTTTTCGGCTCGTCTGGGGTAAGTGCTCCATCCGAGTCTTCTTCGTATTCCTCGGCAATCACCTCCTCAGCCAGAGGGTCTTTTGACGGGGTCTTGTTTTTCTTGTTCTTCTTCTTTGCCTTCTTGGCAGCACCAGTAGCAAAGACGGCTTTGGGTCCATTTCCCGGAGTCAAGCTCTGATTGGTACTTTCGGACATCTGGACCTCGGGATTATCTCCGATGTCCATGTCATCCTGCGTTTGGGGAGAGTGTTCCCCGGATCCTTCATCCATGGCTTCTCCTTCTTCTGCAGCCTTGGAGTTGTACTCCTCTTCATATTCCGCGGAGAACTTTCAGAAATCTGCTGACGTCATCGATTCATCCGAGGATGCGGGTACGTCGGCGTATGTTCCAATTGCCTCCAGCACCGAGTCGGTGTTTTCTCCAGCATCAGCAGAGCCGGATCCGGATCCCACGTATCCGACGAAGTGCGACGCGTGCTTCCTGAGGTACCTTAGAAAAGGTCTGTTTGTCCCGGCATCATCAGAGCCGGAATCAGTGTCACTGATATGTTCCTCCTGGATTTCGACTTCCGCGGGTGGGTCGATCTGGGATCCGGCTCCTCCAGGGAGATCCACTCTAGATTCGACTTGGACCGCTAGGTCTTCTTCAGGCTCGGATTTCTCCACTATCTCCGCAACTGGTGCGGGCTGGGTGGGATTAGGGTTTTCTGAGATCCGGAACTCTGCCGCCTCCACGGACAAAGGGGACCCAGAAGATTCTTCTGCCTCTATCATCACCGCTGGGGTGGGTTGGGCAGGTTCAGCGAAACCGATGTAAACATCGATCTCGCCAAAGGACATGATTGTGTAGGCAGTCACGGCCTCGCTAGCCGGAATCCAAGTCTCGTCGAGAATGATGAGAGGGACGTCGCTAGCGTAGAGGATGCGACCGACGGCGATAGTCTCGCCGATTCTGATTCTTGCAGACTCCGCTCGGAACACAGATCCGAAGCTCACTTGCCCCACGGTGGGCGCCAACTGTCGTCGGATTGATGACAAGTACGCCATGAGGGGGTCCTCGAGGCGTGCGGAAGAGAGGGGTGTGAGACGTATGGTATTCCATGACGGTGAGCACACAAGTTTACCCAGGTTCGAATCCTCCGGCTTTGGACGGATCCTAGTCCTGCTAGCAATCCAGTAATACGGCAGAGCCGGAATATGGGTTACAAGGGTTTCGCCTGTGCGAGTTGAGATTGTAGACTATTGAGGTTCCCTAAAGGCTCTCCCTAGGACGGCTTATATAGATATACGGCCTAGGGTTTACAGGAGAGATCTATCCGGCTACGACTAAGAGTCGGTTACAGAGTACATCTTGAACTACAAGTAACATTATGGGCCTAAGTCGGTAAGTCTTCTGGGCCTTCCCATAGCCGGATTGGACTCCGTCTTTCTCCCTGACTGGGCCGCCCGTGAAGCAATGCTCTAACCCGAAGTGGGCCACCCTGGTCAGTGAGGAACTGTGAGGATACCCGGAAAGTATATCCCCAACAATTAGATGTTAGCATCTTATACTGCTAGTTTGGCGCTTTCTGTAGCATTGTAAGATGATCCCTCATTTAGATATCAAGATAAAAATGTGTTCTTACTTAAGTATGCACCGTTCTATGGATCGTGTTTCGAGACATCATGTGATGATCGGGTGTACTCGAATCTACGCTTTAATGGGAATGGGTGTAAGACAGTTTTACACACGCGAATACTAAGGTTCTTACTTGGCGAGCCTAGCATATACAGACATGGCCTCGGAACACGGACCGAAAGGTTAAGCATGAGTCATATAGTTGATATGATGCCCATATAGATGCTCACCTTTGAAGCTACATCAAATCACGTGATGATCGGACTTGGTGTAGTGGATTTGGTTCATGTAATCACCAAAAGGACACGAGGGATGTTGTTTTTGAGTGGGAGTTCATTAGTAATTTGGATTAGTCGAACTCAATCTATCATATATGTGGCACTGCCGTCTAGGTCATATTGGCGTTAAACGCATGAAGAAACTCCATTCTGATGGACTTTTGGAATCACTTGATTTTGAATCATTTGATACATGTGAGCCATGCCTTATGGGCAAGATGACTAGAGCGCCGTTTTCCGGTTCAATGGAACGGGCGACAGATCTATTGGAAATCATACATATTGATGTGTGTGGACCAATGAGTGTGTCGGCGCGAGGTGGATATCGTTATTTTGTTACTTTTACGGATGATTTGAGTAGATACGGGTATATCTATTTGATGAAACACAAGTCTGAAACTTTTGAAAAGTTCAAAGAATTTCAGAATGAAGTGGAAAATCATCGTAATAGAAAGATCAAATTTCTGCGGTCCGACCGTGGAGGAGAGTATCTTAGTTACGAGTTTAGCACACATATGAAAGACTGTGGAATAGTTTCACAACTCACGCCTGCCGGAACACCACAACGTAATGGTGTGTCAGAACGTCGTAATCGTACTTTATTGGATATGGTTCGATCTATGATGTCTCTGACTGACTTGCCACTATCATTTTGGGGTTATGCACTGGAAACCGCTGCATTCACTTTAAATAGGGCACCATCTAAATCCGTTGAAACGACACCGTTTGAATTATGGTTTGGAAACAAACCTAAGCTGTCATTTCTTAAAGTTTGGGGATGCGATGTTTATGTGAAGAAACTTCAACCGGATAAACTCGAACCCAAAGCGGAAAAATGCGTCTTCATAGGATACCCTAAGGAAACGATTGGGTATACCTTCTATCACAGATCCGAAGGCAAGGTCTTTGTTGCCAAGAATGGATCCTTTCTTGAGAAGGAGTTTCTCGCGAAAGGTGTGAGTAGTCGGAAGGTAGCACTCGAAGAGGTTATTGAACCTTCTCTTCATGAAATGGCGAGTAGCGCAGCACCGGAAGTTGTTTCGGAGTTGAATGATATTGATCATTAAACTCCGAAAGAGGACACTACCGAACCTCGCAGGTCAAGCAGGACACGTGCAGCTCCTGAACTGTACGGCAATCCTGTTGTGAATTTCATGGTTGATGAAATGGATGACCCTGCGACGTATGAAGAAGCGATGATGAGCTCGGATTCCAATAAATGGCTAGAAGCCATGAAATCCGAGATGGAATCTATGTACGAGAACCAAGTTTGGAAATTGGTGGACTTACCTCACGACCGAAAGGCCGTTGAGAATAAATGGATTTTCAAAAGGAAAACAGATGTTGATGGTAATATTGATGGGTTCGTAGCATGGAAAACAAAAAAATTCTACCGCAAGAACAAACAAAACCCAGATCTAATCTAGACAAAAGCCAAGATCTAATCTATTAGACATGAGCAACGAGATAGATTGGTACTAACCCTCGTAGAACCGAAAGTGTTACGAGATTAGATCTCGTGGATGATGTAGTCGATCACTTGCCGATCTCAAGATCGTGTGGACGATCCTTCCGGCGCCGCGTTTCGGCAGCGCTTCCGCAGACGGTCACACGTGCGGAGTCGAAGCAGACCTTCCTCTCCCCGTTCCAGCGAGCAGCGGAGGTAGTAGATCTTCTCCACGGAATCCCAGCAGCACGACGGCGTGGTGGTGGTGGTGGAGATGAGAATTCTGCAGGGCTTTGCCTATGCCTGTGCAGAAGAAAGGTGGAGGAGAGAGGCGGCTGAGATTAGCTGTTATGAGAGGAGGGCAAGAGGGGGGCGCCCCCTCCCTTCTATTTAAAGGAGGGAGGCGCGCCTGGGGAGGGGGAGTCCTAGTAGGACTCCCCTACTTGGGCCGGCGGTGGGAAGGGGGGAGGAATCCTCCTCCCCCAGGAATCCGTGTCTTGCCCCACTTGGTCTCCTTGATCCCTTTCTTGGTTTTCAAGTAAACTCCAAGAAATCCTCTAGAACCTTCCAGAACATTCCGAAACCTTCTAGAATCTCCATACAAACACTCCGGAACATTTCCTAACTTAGAAAATGATCCCCAATATATGAATCTTATTCTCCGGACCATTCCGGATCTCCTCGTGATGTCCCGGATCCATTCTGAGACTCCGAACAACATTCGGTCTCCAACGCAAATTCCATATCTACTTAAAACAACTTTGAACATTAAGTGTGTCACCCTACGGTTCGTGAATATGCAGACATGACGAAGACACCTCTCCGATCAATAACCATCAGCGGGATCTGGAGATCCATAACGGCTCCCACATACTCAACGATTACTTCATGATCGATAGAACCATTTAACATACGAAACCAATTCCCTTTGTCTCGCAACATTATACTTATCCGAGGTTTGATCGTCGGTATCTTCATACCTAGTTCTTCCTCGTTACTGATAAGTACTCTTTACTCATTCCATGTTATGTCATCCCTTGTGACCCAGTCACATGCTTGCAAGCTATCTAGATGACATTCCACCGAGAGGGCCCAGAGTATATCTATCCGTCATATGGATGGACAGATCCCAATCTTGGTCTATGCGCTTCAACACATACTTTCAGAATACCCAATGACACCTTTATAACCGCCCAGTTACGAAGCAGCGTTTGATGTCATCAAAGTACCCATCCGGTGATGGTGATTAACATAACCTCATGGTCGAAGGATTAGGTTACTATGTATTTCAAAGCTTACAGCAATACGAACTTAATGACTTGATCTTATGCTATGCTTACTATGGGTGTGTGTCCATCACATCATTCTCCTAATGATATAACCTTGTTATTAATCACATCCAATGTCCATGATCAGGAAACCATGATCATCAATCAATCAACAAGCTAGTTCAACAAGAGGCTTACTAGGGACTCTTTTATGTTTACAAAACACACAAGTATTAGTGTTTCCTAATAATACAATTATATCATGGGATGTAAACATTCATCATAAACACAAAGATATAATACTAACCACTTTTATTATTGCCTCTTGGGCATATCTCCAACAAATATGACCATCTATAAGGCTCGACTTGTCACAAAGGGGTTTCGACAAATTCAAGGAGTTGACTACGATGAGACATTCTCTCCCGTAGCGATGCTTAAGTCGGTTAGGATTATGTTAGCAATTGCTGCATATTTTGATTATGAAATATGGCAGATGGATGTCAAAACTGCATTCCTCAATGGTAAGATTGAAGAAGAGTTGTATATGATACAACCTAAGGGTTTTGTCGATCCTAAGGATGCTAATAAGGTGTGCAAACTTCAGCGATCCATCTATGGACTGAAGCAAGCATCACGAAGTTGGAATCTCCGCTTTGATGAGGTGATCAAAGAGTTTGGATTTGTCCAAACTTATGGAGAGGCTTGTATTTACAAGAAAGTGAGTGGGAGCAATGTGGCATTTCTGATATTATATGTGGATGACATATTATTGATTGGAAATGATTTAGATCTTTTAAACAGCGTTAAAAGTTATCTAAACAGCAAATTTTCGATGAAGGACCTTGGTGAAGCTTCATATATATTAGGCATTAAAATCTATAGAGATAGATCAAGACGCCTAATTGGGCTATCGCAGAGTACATACCTTGATAAGATATTAAATAAGTTTAATATGGACGGAAGTAAGAAGGGGTTCTTACCTATGTTGCAAGGCAAGACATTGAGTAAGACTCAAAGTCCGGCTACGGCGGAAGAAAGAGAGATAATGGATAGGATCCCTTATGCCTCAGCCATAGGCTCTATAATGTATGCCATGCCATGTACAAGACCGGATGTGGAACATGCTATTAGTTTGACTAGTAGGTACCAATCTGATCCAGGTTCAGAACACTGGATAGCGGTCAAGAATATCCTTAAGTACTTGAGAAGAAATAAGGATATGTTTCTTATATACGGAGGTGAAGAAGAGATAGTCGCTAAGTGTTATGTCGATGCTAGCTTTGACACTGATCTGGATGACTCTAAGTCTCCATCCGGATATGTATTTCTCTTGAACGAAGCAGCAGTTAGTTGGAGGAGCTCCAAACAACCTGTGGTGGCTGGATCAACAACGGAGGCGGAATATGTTGCTGCTTCAGAAGCGACGCAGGAAGCAGTTTGGATGAAAGAGTTCATTACGGAACTGGGTGTGGTTCCCAGTGCGTTGGACCCGATGGTGATCTATTGTGACAACAATGGAGCCATAGCCAATGCCAAGGAACCAAGGTCTCACAAGAATTCCAAGGATATTAAGCGCCGGTTTCACTCCATCCGCGAACATGTCAAGGATGGAGATATAAAGATTTGTAAAATGCACACGGACCTGAATGTAGCAGATCCGTTGTAGCATCCCAATTATCTAACAATTGCAATGCTACTAGCCTAGTCTATATAATGGCTACTTCAAACATATAATTGTTGCATCATCATTATATCATGCTCATGTCATCATGCCACCTTGCATTTGAGCATCATATAAAACCCTTTTTGTTTTGGTTCTTCTCTCATATGCATTGTTAATTGTATTTGCCTCTGGATATTGTATTTGGTTCTTGATATATTGTTTAAATGCCCAAGTTGAGTTGGGGGCATATCTTTTATTAACTCCACCACCTTTCTTTCACCACCTTATAATTCCACCATCCAACTAAATATGAGCTTGGCACTTATTGGTTTTACCTCTAGCTCATGTGGGTTGGGATGGATCCAATTCTTTTCCACATGCTCTCATCTTGGCATCATGTTGTTTTCACATTATTGATATATGAGAGCCACATGGCCACCTTTGCATGCCTTGTGAGTGGAACCCTTTTTCCAAGCTTCCATATGGATTATTAAGGATTTGTGCTCATGTGGGAATATTTTTGGGACTAGTAAGCATCTAGTGGAATATACACACTAGCAAGTCCCAATTTTAATCCAATATGATCATCTCCATCTATTCCACTTGGGACCTTCTTTTAAATCCTTGGCTTGGCTTTATTCCAATTTTGGGAATGCATAATAATAGTGCCATGTAATAATATTGTTTTCACAAGAATCAGCATGGCAATAAATATTTTGCATGGGCCATGCAAGTACCACCTTTTGCTTGTCATTTGGATTTTATTTGAATTTTGAGTGGATCATCTCTATCTCTATCCCTTCTTTTGGCTTGATCTATTTTGATCTTGCTTAAACCCTATCACCACATCCCTCTCTTTTTCTTGCCTTGATCTTGTTGGAGCTTGTCATGTTCTAGCTTGGTCTTGTCAAAAGAAAACCACTCCATCTATCTCTCCCTAAAACCCTAAACCATGCCACTCATATCACCTACCCCATCATCACCATCCCCCTCTCTCTCTCTCTCTTTGTGGTCTCCTTACCACCACCTTGTGCTCATCTACAAAACCACCTCTCCACCCCTTTTTCTAACCTCTCTCTCTAAACCTAGCTAAACCCTAAACCTAACCCATGATCTACCCTATCCCTCCAAACCCTAACCCGAGTCCTCTCTAACCCTAGACCGAGCCCATGCTATCTACCCCTCCCCTCTCGGTGGACCTCTCTTCTCCTTCCCTCACCTTGGTCCCTCCTTGCAGCCTCTCTGCCCTCCCCCACCTCTTTCTTTGGCTACAAGACAAGGAGAAAAGTAGAGGAGAGAAGACCTAGCCCGATCCCCCTCTCCTCACCTTTTTCCAAAGCTAAAGCCACCACCCCATGTGCTCACCCCTCCTCCCCTATCTACCCCCACCTCAGATCTATCCAGGAGACGCCCAGGTCCCTCTCTCCCTCCCTTTTCTTCCCTCCTTGCAGCCTCCCTTGCCGCCATGGCCCTTCCCTCCTCCTAAACCCTAGCCATGACCCTCCTCTGCCCTTCGCTGATCTGGTGGACGCCAAGACGATCCAGGAGCACGAGGAGCTTCGTCGGCTTCGTCTACCTCACCCTGCACCGGCCACGCCTCGCCGGAGCCCTCTGCAGCTCCCCGGACCCGCCGTGGCCACCGGAGCAGACGCTCGCGGAACCTCTGCCTCGACGCCGATCCGCTCCACCTCCGGCTCCAGCGACCACACCGACGAGAGCCTGGTGAGCATCTCGACCCCCTAGACATGCCTGTCCTCCTCCTAGCGGCCCAGACGCGCCGGACGTTCGGTCGAGCGACCTCCGAGCGCCGCCGCTGCGTTGTCCGCCGTGTCTGCAGCTGCAGCCGTTTTTCCCCGCCTCTGTTCTCCGCCGTGCCCCGCGCGCTGTAGCCCTCCTCCGACGTTGCTCTGTGGATGAAAGTTGTAGCCCCTACATCCCTCTCCAGTTTTCCTTTTTGCGGCTAGGCGAGTTTCACCGCCGTTTGGTCGCCAACGTCGACCAAACTCCGGCCGCTCCCTGGTGCTCTGCAGACCGGCACGCAGCAGCAGGCCATCGTCGTTGTCGTTTTTGCAGAGAAGCCCCTGGCCTTTTTCCCGCCTCAACCCGCCGTCCTATGAACCCCACCTGTCAGCCTCGGTCCCCTTTTGCAAGGAAACCCCCTGGAAAACATGGCCATCACAGACCAGTCCCTCCCCGCGCCTAGGATCGCCCACGTGTCGCGTCACCGCTGGCCACGCGCGTGTGTGGCCCCATATACCCCCGGCCCCACCAGTCAGTCGCAGCGGCTAGAAGCAGACGCGGTGCAAAAAGGAATTTGCGTGCGGGTCTCGCCCAGTCAGCAGCTGGCCCACCGTCAGCGGCTGTGGCTAGGTTGGCCTGAGTAACAAAAGCTTTTCTGTATATCGGTTTAAATTCAAACTTTTCCAAAATTAATTCCAGTTCAAATTTAATTATGTTTTTAAATATCTTTTAAAATACAAATCCAAATAATGCAAATAATATATGTTTTGAAATTAGAAAAATGTGAGGAATTCAAATATGCCATCCAAAATATATTTTGGACATTTAAAATTCCAATTTGAATTTAATTACATTAAAATGCCCTCTTTCCTAAATAAATTAATAACTTTTGTTTTATAAGTCCAAATTTAACAAATAATATGTCTAAAATGATTAGCTCGACGAGACCTTTCTGTTTATGCATTCCATGTTTTGATTTGAAGCATGAATCATATAAATATAATGTGTACAGCAACTAATATGAGGATAAAATGTGGTTAAAACCCAATAAAATGGTTTATTCTTGTATTCCACACCTCACCCATGCCATGCTACTTTATTGCCATGCAAATTGTGCATCATTCATCATGGCATGATTGTTTGCTTGTCGCATTTAATTCATATGCTTGCGCACTTTATTTATGTTGGCCCTTGTTTGTTTGGTTCTTCTCCGAATAGACGCTGAGCAGGGGATATATCAAGAGAACCAGGAGCACTACCCAGATCCATCCATTGCTTCAACTGAGCTGCCAGGCAAGCACTACCACATGCTTGCATACATATAGTACCTATTGCCTCATTCTTATACTTGCATCATTGAGTCGCGATTGCATTAAATTGAATCCCAAGTATTGCATAGCCTTTACTTTTAAAACCCACCGAAGCTTGTTCCCCCATCCCATGAGCCATTACTACAGGAGTTGTTTGAGCCATGCGAGTCGTAGAACAGCATGTGTAGGGTATGTGAGTGTCTGATGGATAACGAGGTACCTATACAACTTAATCTGAGTAGTAATGGGATAACTAATGAAAGTGGCATCGGTGAGCCATATTTGCTATTTGGTTTTTCAGGCTCACTTGTGTCCCGTAGGACCCTGAGTACTTGATTCCTGTTCCTTGAATATTCGCGCTATCCACATTCGGGAGGCTTATGAACCCCCCTGAGCCAGAGCTTGATTCATTCTTATTTCTTGGGGCCACAAACTAGTTTGAGGTTTTATTTACTATCCTGTACTTATGCCATGCTTTACTGCTTTATTTAAATTGTGCGAGGTACTGCACACTGTACTGTTTAGGACCATGACCCGTTTCGCTGTATCGACAAGCCCAGTCACACTTTCGGGTTCCCAGTCGTTTACAGCCGGCCACACAAACCTTGAGTCCGTCTCGTAGCCGGCCAGCTTCGTTGCGGGTAGCTTAATGGGGTGGCCCCCTGAAATATTTCTGAATCCTGTGATCGCTTTGTCGTGACTGCCTCGTTGGTTTTGATTTGGTTTTTCCGAGGTTGATCGAGTGTGTGTTGCTATTTGTGCACCCCTGCAGGGTAAAACTTTCTGAAAGCCGTGTCCGCGGTTATGGACGACTTGGAGCACAGTTTCTCGATCATAGACAAGAATAACTAAAGTACCGCTTTTAATTTGACTAAATACCTGACTAGTAATAGTGCAACAATCGTGGAATGGATAATAAAACTGCCAACGGATGGGGGGGTTGTTCGTCCGCTTCCTCGTCGGTAAGCGAGGAGGAGGATGGATCTGTTAATATTACCGTTATAACTGTTATAACTGTTGTTATTAATTCACAGACATCCGTCTATCTCTGGTTAGGCGGATGGTTAGCTAGTATCTATAGAATTGCTAGGGTTTATCTTTTGCTGCAATTGCGTCACCCCAGGTTGTGTCCCCTTTAGAGGCATAAAGACTTGCTGAGTACCCCTAGGGTCTCACACGATAAATTATTGGTTCAGATGAACAGGTACACTCGCAAGATGGATACTGGGTGGAAGAGACGGACGATGTGGGCAACGATCATTCGGTGTAGAGATTCCGGGAACGGGGATCCGCGAGATCTGTGGGCGGGATCTGCTTATTCATGGGGCATCTTATGCCGATTTGCTTCTTATCCGTACTCGGATTTTGTCTTCCGCTTCTGCCTGATACTCTGATGTTTGATGTATGAGGAGATATCCTAAACTATTATATCTATCTAGGATATTTGGATCTTGCCGTATGGCGTTGCTATATTTCCTTTCTTTTAGATGGAATGGCTCTGATGTACTGTTGTATGGTGGCTTGCATACATACTCATTTGTGTATGTAGTTGATCCCTTCGCCTGCCGATTACGCCGCCCGTTCTTGTCCCGATGTTTGGAAATGGTTGGGACGGCCGAAAGGTCTACCTGTGAGTGGCATTTGGGCCCCACCGTACTATTTCAACCATTTCCGTTCATCCAGGCTTGTAACTAGGAGCGTAATTCACCGAGGTAGTTACAATTGGTATCAGAGCCATCCCGCCCTTCAGGGTCTCAGCCAAATGGTCGTTGTCTGTCTAGCAAATATTTTTGGTAGCTATGTATATTAGGGAAAAACAAAACGCGAGAGTAGGACTGCTTCCACTTTTCTTCTTACCCACCCACCACCCTTTTCTGGTAAGGAAGTGTAACGTTTTCAATCCTCTTCTTAAAATTCAAATTAGGATTCACGTGTTCTGGGTTTCCGTAGTACCATAGAAAGTGTGTGTGTGTGTAATTCCTTGTCTATCTGTTGCATCCAACATGTTATCTTTATCTGCCTTTGGTTATCAACTGTTGGTACATTCCATACTGACAGTCTTTTGCAAACCGACGCGATCTATCTGACTCCTTGTTAACCGGTGCCATCTTCTTAAGGGTGTTCTTCCTTCTAGCAACTCCACCTTCTGTGCAAGCATCTGTTGCTAATCTCTATCTGATAAGTGTTTTTGCGCATCTATTGGTATTTTAATGCCGAAAAATGCGGAATTTTTTTCTTTGATACATCTGTGTTTCCACACTCCTTTTCAGTCGTGTGTGAAACATTATCTATCTCCCTTTTATCAGCATGTCCATGCTAACTCATTCTTTTGTCACCGGCGCTTAATCCTGGAGTTCCTTTTCATCTCCTTTTCTCTTGGGCTAATTACATAACGTGTGTCGATCCGATGCTGATGATTGTAATTTGGCTCTCGGCATAGCTATATTCCACTCATGATAAGTGTCGATTGGAATATGGAAAAATGCTATCAACCGTCACCATCTGGAGGATAAGGTTATCTCCTGTGATTTTGAGTACACCGTGATCATATCTATGCATATTCAAGCATCTTTGGCAATCCGGAGTTTCTCAAGCCACTACAGCGGTCTATCATCTGTCCATCATGCTGCACATCTTTTTGAACTCCATATCTGCAAAATTCTCTTTGAGTCGAGTGAATTGCATCTTTTCATCTCTGATAGCTTTGCTTAAGGTATGAGCTATCATCGTTTCTTATCCAAGATCTCTTTATCTTTGTAACCGGTGATCCGATCGACAATGTGAACCAGGTGGCATCTCTTTTTCTTTCGAAGGACCAGATAATCTATTCTTCCAGCGCATCTTCTTCAACACGAACCCGTGCTCTTAATATTGATCTTTTCTAAGAGCGTTGAGCTCAGAAAGTGTTTCGAGCATTCGTTCGTTTCTACCGTCTCTTGAACTTGATATTCGGGGAATATCCTGTTAATCCTTGGTGGTATATGTTGATAATATTCTTGCCTATTCGATATCAATGGAAGAACATGGAACATCATCTGTGTCCCTTTCTCGCAAGCTTCGAGAACACTGCCTGTGTGCAAAGTTCTCAAAGCGTGAACTCTGACTTTTTGAAGTCACCTATCTCGGCTACGTCCTTCTGCTAAATACATTACTTCAATTCTGGAATCAGCAAGTCCATTGTTAATTCCATCCTCCATCTTCAATCAAACCCAGAGTTTTCCTTGTTGGCAAGTTATCATCGTCGTTCCGCCGAAGTTTTCCTCTAGACCGCTAAATCTTTCTCAATCATTGCAAGAAGAACATGGAGTTCTTTCACCTAAGTCTCGTCAAGTGATCTCTTGAAACCCTCTCGCTCTATCGTCTATGCTCAATCCACCGGAGGCCATGAAGACCTTCCAGATCTTGTATTCCTTTCGTTCAAGTTGGTGCTATCTTTTCTGGAGCTGTGAATCTTGCAGTTGTTCTCCGTAATCTTCCTTCATATCTTTCCGGTGGCTTGGTACTTCAGACATGACGACAACATCATCATCTTTATCTATCTGGAATCCGGCGAATCGTTTGCATCTATCCTTGTTTTCTAGCGGAGTTCCATAAGCTCTTCTTATCAATACCTTCAGTCTGTTTCGGTAGTTGGGTTGCATGGTTTCCTTATTCATGTGCGGAGTAATGCTTTGAGTGCGAGATGGAGTAGCTACCATACCACTACTCTTATCATTCGCTCTTGTACATTGAATTGGTGAACTAATGTGACTTCACTCATCCCACGGAAGTTAGAAGTGGCCTTTATCCCTTGATACTTTTACTTCCGTCCTTGTTTTTCCGGAGTGCTCTCTCGAAGAAAGTAAACAATAATCTCTTGTTGGTGATCTCACCCTTTCTACACGGAGCAAAATCTTCGATTATCTGGTGGAAACAAATGCAAAACTCTTTTCCGTCCTCGTCAATCTACCGGTGCTCGACATCCCCAAACAAGATGAAGGAAATTATCTCCCTCTTTTGTTTCATCAATTCTTTTTCGGTGGTAAAGCCAATTATGGTTGATGCCATCAGCCGCAAATCTATTGCGTTAGCCTCAAGGCTAAAGAAGGCAATAAGTATCTCTACAATAGACTCCAGATCCTCCATATTCTTGCTTCTCGGGTTTTCACCATGATCTAGCTTCACATCCGTCTCTGAAAGTTTTATCCGCGCACCTCAATTGCGTGACCCTTGGTTCTTACCGGCGCAAGAAGAATCTAATCCGACGATGTCTAACTAAATCTTTCTGTTGATATCAAGGGACTCTATTGTTTGAAGGCAATATTGTTTCCGAACTGCATTTCTCAAATCCGAGAGAAGATGCGATGCTATTGTCATAGTGGTTCAAAACCTCTCCAATCTAGCTCTTTTTCTTCCGGAGACACAAAGATTCATCCTCTCTAGTATCGGTAAATCTTTAATCCTAACAGTGTGCCTTTCTATATCTATGATGCATCATCTTGTCCTTTCTTTCACAAGTGGTTCTATTCTTTTATCATGTTTCCTGAAAACACCGGAGCTATGTCCATCCTATCCTTCTTGTCTCACGGCAATCCTTCAATTCTTCTAACCCGTTGTTTCTCAAGCAAAACGCAAGACTCGCAACAAGTCTAGCAAGTTTTGCGAGGTGTAGTGGTCGCACCATTCCGTTGTTCATCAACTTGGGAACGTGAGGGTAACCTTCGTTCGAACACCCGCCTCTCCTTGTGTTGTTTTCTTTTTCCTAGGAATCTCGGGGCGAGATTCTTGTTTAGTGGGGGAGAGTTGTAGCATCCCAATTGTCTAACAATTGCAATGCTACTAGCCTAGTCTATATAATGGCTACTTCAAACATATAATTGTTGCATCATCATTATATCATGCTCATGTCATCATGCCACCTTGCATTTGAGCATCATATAAAACCCTTTTTGTTTTGGTTCTTCTCTCATATGCATTGTTAATTGTATTTGCCTCTGGATATTGTATTTGGTTCTTGATATATTGTTTAAATGCCCAAGTTGAGTTGGGGGCATATCTTTTATTAACTCCACCACCTTTCTTTCACCACCTTATAATTCCACCATCCAACTAAATATGAGCTTGGCACTTATTGGTTTTACCTCTAGCTCATGTGGGTTGGGATGGATCCAATTCTTTTCCACATGCTCTCATCTTGGCATCATGTTGTTTTCACATTATTGATATATGAGAGCCACATGGCCACCTTTGCATGCCTTGTGAGTGGAACCCTTTTTCCTAGCTTCCATATGGATTATTAAGGATTTATGCTCATGTGGGAATATTTTTGGTACTAGTAAGCATCTAGTGGAATATACACACTAGCAAGTCCCAATTTTAATCCAATATGATCATCTCCATCTATTCCACTTGGCACCTTCTTTTAAATCCTTGGCTTGGCTTTATTCCAATTTTGGGAATGCATAATAATAATGCCATGTAATAATATTGTTTTCACAAGAATCAGCATGGCAATAAATATTTTGCATGGACCATGCAAGTACCACCTTTTGCTTGTCATTTGGATTTTATTTGAATTTTGAGTGGATCATCTCTATCTCTATCCCTTCTTTTGGCTTGATCTATTTTGATCTTGCTTAAACCCTATCACCACATCCCTCTCTTTTTCTTGCCTTGATCTTTTTGGAGCTTGTCATGTTCTAGCTTGGTCTTGTCAAAAGAAAACCACTCCATCTATCTCTCCCTAAAACCCTAAACCATGCCACTCATATCACCTACCCCATCATCACCATCCTCCCTCTCTCTCTCTCTCTCTCTCTCTCTCTCTTTGTGGTCTCCTTACCACCACCTTGTGCTCATCTACAAAACCACCTCTCCACCCCTTTTTCTAACCTCTCTCTCTAAACCTAGCTAAACCCTAAACCTAACCCATGATCTACCCTATCCCTGCAAACCCTAACCCGAGTCCTCTCTAACCCTAGACCGAGCCCATGCTATCTACCCCTCCCCTCTCGGTGGACCTCTCTTCTCCTTCCCTCACCTTGGTCCCTCCTTGCAGCCTCTCTGCCCTCCCCCACCTCTTTCTTTGGCTACAAGACAAGGAGAAAAGTAGAGGAGAGAAGACCTAGCCCGATCCCCCTCTCCTCACCTTTTTCCAAAGCTAAAGCCACCACCCCATGTGCTCACCCCTCCTCCCCTATCTACCCCCACCTCAGATCTATCCAGGAGACGCCCAGGTCCCTCTCTCCCTCCCTTTTCTTCCCTCCTTGCAGCCTCCCTTGCCGCCATGGCCCTTCCCTCCTCCTAAACCCTAGCCACAACCCCCCTCTGCCCTTCGCTGATCTGGTGGACGCCAAGACGATCCAGGAGCACGAGGAGCTTCGTTGGCTTCGTCTACCTCACCCTGCACCGGCCACGCCTCGCCAGAGCCCTCTGCAGCTCCCCGGACCCGCCGCGGCCAACGGAGCAGACGCTCGCGGAACCTCTTCCTCGACGCCGATCCGCTCCACCTCCGGCTCCAGCGACCACACCGACGAGAGCCTGGTGAGCATCTCGACCCCCTAGACATGCCCGTCCTCCTCCTAGCGGCCCAGACGCGCCGGACGTTCGGTCGAGCGACCTCCGAGCGCCGCCGCTGCGTTGTCCGCCGTGTCTACAGCTGCAGCCGTTTTTCCCCGCCTCTGGTCTCCGCCGTGCCCCGCGTGCTGTAGCCCTCCTCCGACGTTGCTCTGTGGATGAAAGTTGTAGCCCCTACATCCCTCTCCAGTTTTCATTTTTGCGGCTAGGCGAGTTTCGCCGCCGTTTGGTCGCCAACGTCGACCAAACTCCGGCCGCTCCCCGGTGCTCTGCAGATCGGCGTGCAGCAGCAGGCCGTCGTCGTTGTTGTTTTTGCAGAGAAGCCCCTGGCCTTTTTCCCGCCTCAACCCGCCGTCCTATGAACCCCACCTGTCAGCCTCGGTCCCCTTTTGCAAGGAAACCCCCTGGAAAACATGGCCATCACAGACCAGTCCCTCCCCGCGCCTGGGATCGCCCACGTGTCGCGTCACCGCTGGCCGCGCGCGTGTGTGGCCCCATATACCCCCGGCCCCACCAGTCAGTCGCAGCGGCTAGAAGCAGACGCGATGCAAAAAGGAATTTGCGCGTGGGTCTCGCCCAGTCAGCGGCTGTGGCTAGGTTGGCCTGAGTAACAAAAGCTTTTCTGTATATCGGTTTAAATTCAAACTTTTCCAAAATTAATTCCAGTTCAAATTTAATTCTGTTTTTAAATATCTTTTAAAATACAAATCCAAATAATGCAAATAATATATGTTTTGAAATCAGAAAAATGTGAGGAATTCAAATATGCCATCCAAAATATATTTTGGACATTTAAAATTCCAATTTGAATTAAATTACATTAAAATGCCCTCTTTCCTAAATAAATTAATAACTTTTGTTTTATAAGTCCAAATTTAACAAATAATATGTCTAAAATGATTAGCTCGACGAGACCTTTCTGTTTATGCATTCCATGTTTTGATTTGAAGAATGCGTCATATAAATATAATGTGTACAGCAACTAATATGAGGATAAAATGTGGTTAAAACCCAATAAAATGGTTTATTCTTGTATTCCACACCTCACCCATGCCATGCTACTTTATTGCCATGCAAATTGTGCATCATTCATCATGGCATGATTGTTTGCTTGTCGCATTTAATTCATATGCTTGCGCACTTTATTTATGTTGGCCCTTGTTTGTTTGGTTCTTCTCCGAATAGACGCTGAGCAGGGGATATATCAAGAGAACCAGGAGCACTACCCAGATCCATCCATTGCTTCAACTGAGCTGCCAGGCAAGCACTACCACATGCTTGCATACATATAGTACCTATTGCCTCATTCTTATACTTGCATCATTGAGTCGCGATTGCATTAAATTGAATCCCAAGTATTGCATAGCCTTTACTTTTAAAACCCCACCGAAGCTTGTTCCCCCATCCCATGAGCCATTACTACAGGAGTTGTTTGAGCCATGCGAGTCGTAGAACAGCATGTGTAGGGTATGTGAGTGTCTGATGGATAACGAGGTACCTATACAACTTAATCTGAGTAGTAATGGGATAACTAATGAAAGTGGCATCGGTGAGCCATATTTGCTATTTGGTTTTTCAGGCTCACTTGTGTCCCGTAGGACCCCGAGTACTTGATTCCTGTTCCTTGAATATTCGCTCTATCCACATCCGGGAGGCTTATGAACCCCCCTGAGCCAGAGCTTGATTCATTCTTATTTCTTGGGGCCACAAACTAGTTTGAGGTTTTATTTACTATCCTGTACTTATGCCATGCTTTACTGCTTTATTTAAATTGTGCGAGGTACTGCACACTGTACTGTTTAGGACCGTGACCCGTTTTCGCTGTATCGACAAGCCCAGTCACACTTTCGGGTTCCCAGTCGTTTACAGCCGGCCACACAAACCTTGAGTCCATCTCATAGCCGGCCAGCTTCGTTGCGGGTAGCTTAATGGGGTGGCCCCCTGAAATATTTCTGAATCCTGTGATCGCTTTGTCGTGACTGCCTCGTTGGTTTTGATTTGGTTTTGATTTGGTTTTTCCGAGGTTGATCGAGTGTGTGTTGCTATTTGTGCACCCCTGCAGGGTAAAACTTTCTGAAAGCCGTGTCCGCGGTTATGGACGACTTGGAGCACAGTTTCTCGATCATAGACAAGAATAACTAAAGTACCGCTTTTAATTTGACTAAATACCTGACTAGTAATAGTGCAACAATCGTGGAATGGATAATAAAACTGCCAACGGATGGGGGGGTTGTTCGTCCGCTTCCTCATCGGTAAGCGAGGAGGAGGATGGATCTGTTAATATTACCGTTATAACTGTTATAACTGTTGTTATTAATTCACGGACATCCGTCTATCTCTGGTTAGGCGGATGGTTAGCTAGTATCTATAGAATTGCTAGGGTTTATCTTTTGCTGCAATTGCGTCACCCCAGGTTGTGTCCCCTTTAGAGGCATAAAGACTTGCTGAGTACCCCTAGGGTCTCACACGATAAATTATTGGTTCAGATGAACAGGTACACTCGCAAGATGGATACTGGGTGGAAGAGACGGACGATGTGGGCAACGATCATTCGGTGTAGAGATTCCGGGAACGGGGATCCGCGAGATCTGTGGGCGGGATCTGCTTATTCATGGGGCATCTTATGCCGATTTGCTTCTTATCCGTACTCGGATTTTGTCTTCCGCTTCCGCCTGATACTCTGATGTTTGATGTATGAGGAGATATCCTAAACTATTATATCTATCTAGGATATTTGGATCTTGCCGTATGGCGTTGCTATATTTCCTTTCTTTTAGATGGAATGGCTCTGATGTACTGTTGTATGGTGGCTTGCATACATACTCATTTGTGTATGTAGTTGATCCCTTCGCCTGCCGATTACGCCGCCCGTTCTTGTCCCGATGTTTGGAAATGGTTGGGACGGCCGAAAGGTCTACCTGTGAGTGGCATTTGGGCCCCACCGTACTATTTCAACCATTTCCGTTCATCCAGGCTTGTAACTAGGAGAGTAATTCACCGAGGTAGTTACATCCGTTGACTAAAGTACTCCCTAGGGCAAAACATGATCAACACCAGAACTCCATGGGTGTTAGATTTATCACTATGTGAACTAGATTATTGTCTCTAGTGCAAGTGGGAGACTGAAGGAAATATGCCCTGAGAGGCAATAATAAAGTTGTTATTATGTATTCCTTGTATATGATAGATGTTTATTTTACATGCTATAATTGTATTGATAGGAAACATCAATACATGTGTGTTTAATAAACAAAAAGGGTTCCTAGTCATGCCTCTCTTATAGACTAGCTTGTTGATTAACAAGATGATCAAGGTTTCCTGATCATGGACATTGGATGTTGTTAATAACAAGGTCACACCATTGGTGGAATGATGTGATGAACATTCATCCGAAGTATAGCATTACGATCAAGTCATTGTGTTTATATTGCTATAACATCATACGAAGTAATCTTTATCCTTAGACTATGAGATCATGTTAATTGCTAACACCGGAAGAGTATCTTGATAACATCAAACGTCACACCGTAACAGGGTGACTATAAAGATGGGTTCAGTGCTACGAAGGTGTTATGTTGAGGCTCATGGATCAAGAGTGGAATTTGTCAATCCAGATGACGGATAAATATACTCTGGGCCCTCTCGGTGATATCACATTAGGATAGCTTACAAGCAAGTGATGTGATCACTAGAATGTTATATCACGGGAACGAGAAAAGAGTGCATGTCGGTAACGAGATCAAACTAGGTATGGAGATACCGATGATCGAATCTCGGACATGTAATATATCGAGAGACAAAGGGATTTAGTTACAAGCGTTAAAGGTTCTCACGATCACAGGAGTCATCGTTGAATGTGTAGGAGTCAGTACGGATCTCCAGGTCCCACTGCTGATTATTGATCGGAGAAGGGTCTCGATCATGTTTGCATTATTTGTGAACCGTAGGGTGGCACACTTAAGAGTTATCGGACACCATTTTGGAGCACATATGTTTCAGACGAAAGAATTGCAAAGCGCAAGAATTGTTTCAATAGAAACCGGAAATTGTTTCGGGTGAAATTGCAGAAGGTGGTTCTGCATGTGATATTGAAATATTGCAAGGGGCTATATGTGAATGTTTGTTAATTAAAGTAATTAACAAAATTCTGAATAAATTTAATAAAAGAGTTTTATTAAATGAGAGAGCATTAAATTTGGAGAAACTTAATGCATTTAAAGTGGAGACTTTAAAAGGGAATGTGAAGAGGCATTTTAATGTGGAGGAGTTACCACCACATGAATGGGGGAGGTGAGGGGTCACCCCCCATGCGCCAGCCATGGAGAGAGGGGGCACCCCCCTCCTCCTATAAAAGGCCACCCATTCCCTCCTTCATCCTCACACCTCCTTGTGAAGGATCTCTCTCCCCCTCTAGAATTATTCCCCCATGGTCTCGGATTAGCGAGATACATGTTCCCGATGGCATTTCGTCTGGAAGGAGTTGCTGCTTCCGCTGGATCGCTAGAGCGAGGAGGTGGAGGTTGTCCGGTGGCTTGAAGATGTGTGCGAGTGCGGATGCGCTGCTGAGTTGCGGCGCTCGGACTTCCTCACGATCTTGAGATCGGCAAGTGTACGACTACATCAACCACGAGTTCCTACTCGTTAACAAAGCTCGTTGTCTGCGAGGGTAAGTTCTCTATGGATGTATGTCCACCCGTTTGCTTTGTACCTAGTAGATAGATCTTGGCGTGTAGTTCACACCGTAGGAAAAAATTTGTTTCCTATGTTGCGGACCCAACACTTATTCACTGCAAAAGAAATATCCGGGCGAGTGAGAGTTAAATACTACAGGCTACCAACAACACTGCGATACCGGAAAGAATCTTCTGTTCCGAGCAGGGCACCTATATCTCGAGCAAGCCGCTCGGTTGTGACCATAGGAGTGGAAGTGGGGTTACAATTCTCCATGTTTACCCGATGCAACAAATCAAGCGCATATTTGCGCTGCATAAGTGTCATGCCCCTAAATTGTATGACGCTTCCAATCCAAGGAAGTATTCTAGAGTGCCCAAATCCTTGGTAGGAAAAGTGTCCGAGAGGGAACGAACCAGACCTTCAACTGCCACAGAGGTAGATCCAACAATAACAATGTCATCCACATAGAACATCATGAACACTTGGACACCAGCCTGATTGAAGATGAACAAAGACGTATCAGCTTTGGAGGGAATAAAACCAAGATGAAGCAACCGAGCACTCAAGCAAGCATACCAAGCGCGAGGAGACTACTTAAGGACATAGATAGCACGCTGCAATTTGCATACGTGTGTCGGATATCGAGCATCCTCAAAACCAGGGGGGCTGCTGCATATAGACATCCTCAGACAGGAAACCATGAAGAAAAGCATTACTCACATCAATTTGACGAAGAGTCCATCCTCGAGAGACTGCAAGGGAGAGAACCAAGCGAATAGTTGCAGGCTTCACCACTGGGCTGAACGTATCACCATAGTCAATACCATGTTGCTGCGTAAATCCACGGGCAACAAGATGAGCCTTGTGCTTCTCAACGAAACCATCAGCACGATGCTTAGTCTTGAAGATCCACTTGCTGCCAACAATATTTGTGCCAAGAGGACGAGGAACCAGCGTCCATGTTTACGTCTGACATAGAGCAGAAAATTCCTCTAACATCGCTGCACGCCACTCGGGCTCCTGAAGAGCATCCCGATGAGAGATTGGGGCTGCAAAGAGAGCATGCATGCGCGAATGATAACGTATTGTGCCGTCGGTGTAGGTCTTCTCGCGACGAGTATTGTCACGGAGACGCGTCACCATGCCATGACTAGGGGCTGATGACGAGGTCGCACCATGACCAGGAGCAGGTGCAGGCGACGGCGCGTCAGCTCCATGCTGGAGCAGAGACGCGGGGGCCAAGTCATGCGACCCGGCGTGCGGCGACGGTGATCGACTAGGAGGAGCCGACCCATGAACCATCGAGGCAGTAGCTGGCTCGGGCGAGCTACGAGTAGCAGGCTCGGGCGACCTCGAGCATGTGATGCCCGCATCAGGCGCTTATGTAGAAGGTCCCGGGGTAGGGGCATGTACATGCACGTCGATCACGCCAGGAACCTGCACATGCAAAGCATCATCTCGAGACAGTAGGTTAGTAGACAAATAGAAAATGTCGTATTGTCGCACATGATCACTCGTAGCCGGTTCAGACTCAGGGAAAGTGATGGTGTGCCGAAGGGTAGGAATATCTATGGTAACTCCGGGAGTGGCAAACGGGAAGACCGACTCATCAAAGACAACGTCTCGAGATATGTAAATATGACCGGTAGAACGATCGAGATACTTATAGCCCTTATGCATAGGACTATAGCCTAAGAAAACACACATTTTCGACCGAAACTCAAGCTTATGCGCGTTGTACTTGCAAAGACTAGGCCAGCACGCGCAACCAAAGATACGGAGAAACTCATAGTTCGGTTGAGTTTTGAGAAGACGGAAAATAGAAGTATCCTTGTTAAGAACCGGAGTAGGCATGCGATTAATCAGATAACATGCTGTCAAGAAAGCTTCATCCCAAAAACGCAAAGGAAGAGACGAATGAGAAAGTAAAGCGAGACCGGTTTCGACTATGTGATGGTGCTTGCATTCGCCAATGCCGTTTTGCTGGGAAGTGTGCGGGGAAGACACACGATGAGACACGCCGGTGCGTTGAAAATATTGATGGAGCCGATGGTATTCAGCGCCCCAATCGGACTGAACAACCTTGATTTTGGTATTGAGGAAAAGCTCAACATGAGCCTGAAAGGCATAGAACACATGTTCAACATCAGATTTGTGCTTAAGGAGATAAATCTAGCAAAAACGAGAGTAGTCATCAACGAAGCTAACATAGTACTTAAAACCACCAGAAGAGGCCATGGCAGGACCCCACACATCAGAATGAACAAGCTCAAGAGGCATAGTGGTAACACGCTGAGACAAATTATATGATAATTGATGACTTTTGGCACGCTGACATGCATCACAAATCGAAGAAGTATCAACTGGAGCACATGATAAATCATGGTTCTTAACAATAGTTTGCACTACATTATTTGTAGGATGACCTAAATGCTGGTGCCACTGAGACGATGTAGTCTTAGCACCGGACAAAGCATGATGAGATGATGACGACGATGATGCGCGACTAAATGGGATGGGGTAGAGACCGCCATGGCTTCTACCGTGAAGCAGAGTTCTCTGGGTGGCCTTGTCCTTAACATAGAAAAAATGAGGATGAAACTCAACAAAGACATCATTATCAGAGACACGACGATATACTGAAAGGAGATGTTGATTAATGTGTGGGACATGGAGAATATTTTTCAGTTGCAAAGATGAACCGGCTAAAGAGGAATGACCAATGTGTGCAATAGACAAACCTGTCCCATTGGCCACTTGGACCTGGTCCGTCCCGCCATAACGCTCTTGGAGGTGAAGTCGCTGAAGATCGTTCGTTAGATGATCTGTAGCCCCGGTATCCATGATCCAGGCCGGAGGAGCATGAGAACCCATCGAGGTAGAGTTCCCGGAGCGCTGGTTCTTGGCATGTATGAAGTTGGGGTTGAAGCGATTCCGACACTCTGACGCGGCGTGCCCCTAGTACCCACATATTTGGCACTGAGGATGTTGACGGCGATGTCCGTGGTTGCCTTCGCCATTGCCGTTGTTGTAGTTAGGGCGACCATGGCCGCCACCACCTCTGCCACCACCGGCAGGCTGGCCGTAGCTGCCCGAGTGCTGGCCATAGGGCTGACCATAGCCGCCCGAGTACTGGCCGTAGGGCTGGCCATAACCGCCGACACCAGGGGACGGACGGCCTCCATTGCCACCACCGTAGCCGGGCTGGTAGGCACCAACCGAGGGTGCTGCAGGGGCCGGCGGGAAAGTGGGCATGCGCGGACACGAAGTACTGCCACCAAAGCCACCAGGACGAGAGGCAGCGTTTGCGAAGGAAGACCACTCCACGGTCTCGGCCTGCTGTGCCTGAAGCGCCTCAAACGAGAGGACGTGAGAGTAAAAGTCTGCATACGGAACAGAGACGTTACCGACAGTGAGGGCACCGGTGATGGAGTTGTAGGCGGGGCTGAGGCCAGTGATGATGTAATCGATGAGCTCGTCGTCGGTGATGGGGCCGCCAGCAGTGTCCATGGCGTCGGCGAATCCCTTCATGACGTGCATATATGCGGCAGCCGACATGTCCTCCTTCCTCGTCGTCTGCAGTTGACGACGGATGTGCCTCACGTTGGCACGGTTCTGAGCACCAAACATGGTGTGGACAGCCGACCACACCGCTGTGGAGGTCTTGCAGCCGATGAGTTGCGTGGCGATGTTCTCCTCCATGGAGGAGAGCAGAATGCCGAGCACTTTCTGATCCAGTCCCCACCAACATGCATACTCAGGGTTGGGGACGATCGTGGAGGCATCACCGGTACCTTCGGTGATCGTATTCGCCGGAGCGGGCACGGAGTTGTCGAGGAAGCCGTGCAGATGGGCGCCGCAGATGGGCGGCAACACCAGTCCTCGCCACAGCATGAAGTTGGCGCTGTTGAGGCGGACAGCGGGAGGAGTCACCACCACCGTCGAGGTGGAGGGTCCCGCCGAGGCGAGCGGAGAGATGATGGGGCCGATGAGCTGCAGGCTCGTGGATGCCGAGGCCGCCGCGGTGGTCATCGCGGTGGACGCCAAAGCTGCCGAGGTGGACATCACGTTGACAAAGGTGCTGCATGCGGGCGAGGGTGCGGTGATGCGATCGTGATCGCGAGAGGCGGCGGCGGCGGTGGACTCGGCTCTGATATCAAGATAAAAACACTGATTAGGGTTTCGTGGTAGGCAACGTGCCTCCACCTCTTCTATTTATACACTTGGCAGATGTACAAACAAGTGCGTATACGTTTACACAATACAACACGTATACGGACACGGTGACCGATTCATAACAAAATATTCTCCTAATTAAATTATACAGATGTTCGCACACGAACACGTCACGTGTACCTCCGGCGCTGAGCGCGATACGCAAGACACTTCGCCGGAGGAGCCTCGCCGGAAGCACGATACGCAAGACAAAAGGCGAGATCTTTTCAGCACCCGAAACCCCACGCGCCCGGGAGAGACCCCGTCTAGACGCACGGTCGTGATAGGCTGCCCTAGGTCGGTTCTCCCGCCCCTAGGACCTCATGGATCGAAGCTCTCCAACACGAAGAACGTCGATGAACGATGAGCAGAAAACCTGGGCGAGAGAGAAAAAGTAGAGGTTTGTAGATTGGTTTTTGCGATTGTGTGTTGTTGTTCAATCGGCCATCACCCCTCGCGTGCTGGACTTCCCGTGCAAGATAGAGGCTTGGATCCACGGCCAAAAACCTAGTTTGGGTCGAACTCGGACATGTGGGTCCAAACTTTCCATATGTTGGCCGAACTGTTCGGTTTAGAGTCTTCCTGAATGGTCCCGCCTATTTTTAGGATAGTAAACAAGCTCTGATCAAAATCTCTTAAAAACCAAAGTTGTTTGACACGAAAATACGAAGAACTTTCGTGGTTACCACTTTTCCATCCGACCTAATCCTGATGGTCTTTTTCTATTAGTTTCGTAATAAACTCGGATTTAGACCGAACGAATTTAATTCAATTCGGCCGTATACTAAATCTGAAGGCCACATAGTTACTCAGATGAAAATGACTCCGACATAAAAGTTGTTCGTCTTGAAAAACTGAACAACTTTCATGTTTACCACTTTTTCATCCGAGTTGATTTGGACTGACTTTTTCAGATCGCATGAAAATAAATTCCCATATGCAATTTTCTGCTTTGCACTCGCCATAGGACAGAAAAGTCTGTGGTAGGGCGAGCCTAAGGGCATCCCAACCCGAAAATTCAGGCTTTTGACAGTTTTTTGATTCTTAAATTTGCATACTAACTCGGATTGAGATGATTTAAAAACCAAAGTTGCTTGTTTCGACGAGACGCACAACTTTTGTGTTTGGAACTTTTTCATTTGAGATCATCTTAAAGGAGTCATATTGGAAGCCTTCATATATGAATCTTCGAATCTTATCTGAACACTAGAATAATCAGCTATTAAGCCTGATTATGGCTGGCTTTGATACAATCTATCTTTGATGATGATCAATAATCCTCTGAGTAGACCTTTTTTGAGTATTCTCACTATTTTTCTTGGTTAGCTACTGATAAATTGCAAATGTATCTATAATTTTTGATGTTCCATGCTTGGTTTTATCTACTTTCTTATGTTTTGTCCACACTTTGGAGTACTTTTCATATGATTTGTTGGACTAACCTAGTAACAAGAGTCACAGTGCCAGCTGCCTGTTTTCAGCTGTTTTGGTTCCAGGAAAGTTAGAAAATGAATATTCTCGGAATGGGACAGGACAAAAGTCAAAGTCATTATTTTACCAAGGGACACCTGGAGCCAGAATACGAGACAGAGAGGGGATGGGGCCCGGCCACACCACCTGGCCGCGTGGCCAGGCCTGGCTCGCACCAGGGGGTGGTCTGGCCGCCCTAGGCACCCCCTTGACCTCTCCTTCCGCCTATATATTGCTTCTGATACGTAAACGTTAAGTACCCGATCAAAAATCCATGAAAGAGTCTGTAGCCGCCGTCATCTCCATCCCTAGATTGGGAGGGATCTGAAGCTCTTCCCGGCACCCTGCCAGAGAGGGGAATTCACCCTGGAGGCCTTCTTCATCATCATGCAAGCCTCCGGTGTGATGCGTGAGTTGTTTATCTCTGGACTACGGGTCCATGTAGTAGCTAGATGGCTGGTTCTTCTCCTTTGTGCTTTCATGTTTAGATCTTGTGAGCTCCGTTCATGATCAAGATCATCTATTTGTAATTCCTACATGTTGTGTTTGCGGGGATCCGATGGATATTAAGATGCTATTTCAGATTGATTATTGATTCTATCATGTCTTTGTTATTTGTGATCTTGCATGCTTTCCGTTGTTAGTAGCTATCTTGGCCAAGTAGATGCTAGCAACTCCAAGAGTTAGTATTTATGCTCGATAGTGGGTTCATGCCTCTAGTAATCTGGGGAAGTGACAGAAATCTCTAAGGTACTAGATGTGTTATTGCTACTAGGGAGAAAACAACAATCCTTTGTTCATAGAATAATCATATTGTTTACATTACATGCAATTCGTAATGCAATTATCTGTTGCTTACAACTTAATACTGGAGGGGGTTCGGATGATAACCTGAAGGTGAATTATTAGTTATAGATGCAGTTGGATGGCGGTCTATGTATAATGTTGTAATGCCCAATCGAATCTCAAAGGAGTCAAGATGAGTAGTATATTCTTGTATGCTTTCTCGATGTTTGTCAATTGCCCCACTGTAATTTGGTCACCCAGCATGTTATCTATCTTAAGGAGAGCCACCTCTAGTGAACTATGGACCCCGGTCCTTTCTTTTACTTTCAATCTACAATCAATTGTTTACTACTTTGTGTTTACTTTCTGCAAACTATTACTTTCTTCCATTCGATACATTTAATCCTTTGTTTTCAGCAAAACCGGTGAGATTGACAACCTCATCGCAAGTTGGGGGCAGAGTTCTGTGGTTGTGTTGTGCAGGTATCCATGTTGCTACTAGCACCGGTAGTGCGCCCTACCAAGGCTCAGCTAGCAACACCTTTGGGGTGTTTCCTTGCTCCTACTGGTTCGATTAAACCTTGGTTTCATACTGAGGGAAAACTTGCTGTTGTGCTCATCATACCTTCCTCTTGGGGTTCCCCAACGAGCTCAATATATTTTGGGCCATCAACCTACTTTTCTGGCGTTGTTGCCGGGGAGTCAAGGACATCTTCACAAGGGGAGTCCCTCATAACCAATCTCTTTACTTTGTTTTTTTTGTTTTTCTTAGTTTCCTTTTGTTTTGTTTGCTTGTTTCTTTATCAAAAACACAAAAAAATTAGTTTTACTAGTTTGCATTATTTATCAAAAAACACAAAAAAATGACTACTCTTGAAAACACTAAGTTGTGTGACTTTACTAGCACCAACAACAATGATTTTATGAGCACACCTATTGCTCCACCTGTTCCTGAAGCTACTTTCTTTGAGATAAAACTTGCTTTACTCAATCTTGTTATGAGAGAACAATTTTCTAGTATTGGTAATGAAGATGCTGCTGCCCATCTAAATAACTTTGTTGAACTTTGTGAGATGCAAAAGCATAGGGATATAGATGGAGATATTATTAAGCTTAAATTGTTTCCTTTCTCTTTGAGAGGAAAAGCTAAAGAATGGTTGAATTCCTTAACTAGGAATAGTATTGATTCTTGGACTAAATGCAAAGATGCTTTCATTGGAAAATACTATCCTCCTGCTAAGATTATATCTATGAGAAGTGAAATAATGAAGTTTAAACAATCTGATAATGAACATGTTGCTCAAGCTTGGGAATAAATGAAATCTTTAGTAAAGAATTGTCCCACTCATGGACTGACTGCTTGGATGATTATCCAAACCTTTTATGCAGGATTGAACTAGTCTTCAAGAAATCTATTGGATTCTGCTGCTGGAGGTACCTTTATGACCATTACTTTGGGTGCTGCAACAAAGCTTCTGGATAATATGATGGTTAACTATTCTGAATGGCATACTGAGAGAGCTCCACAAGGTAAGAAGGTAAATTCTGTTGAAGAAACCTCCTCCTTGAGTGATAAAATTGATGTTATTATGTCTATGCTTGTTAATGGAAAATCTCATATTGATCCAAATAATGTTCCTTTAGCCTCTTTGGTTGCTCAAGAAGAGCAAGTTGATGTGAACTTTATAAGAAATAATAATTTTTGGCAATAATGCTTTTGATAATAACAATTATAGGCCTTACCCTCCTAATAATACTTATGGTTATAATGGCAAACCTGGAACACCTAGTGAAGGAAGAATTTTAGAAGTTGAAAGAGCCACTAAAAACTTCATGCAAATGCAATATGAACAAAACAAATTATTTACTAAAACTATGGAGGAACAATCTACCATTTTGAAGAATATTAGTCATCAACTTGAAAGTTTGATTAGGGAAATTCCTAGTTTGCAATTGAAACTTTCTAATGCTGAAAGAAATATATCATCTTTGTCTGAAGAACAGTCCTCTTTGATTAATGAAATGACTGCTAAACCTGAAACTATTGATAATCCCTTTGCAGCTACTAATGCCATACAAGTTAGAATTGATGAAAATGTTAGACTATTAGCTGAACTGCATGCTAAGTGGGAAAGAGAAGATGAAATTGCTAGAAACATTAGTGTTTCTACTATCACTACCACTAGTGTTGAGGCTAGTAATATCTCTACTACTTTAGATGATAATTATGATTTTGATCTTGATGGTTGCAATATCTCTGAAGTTATTAAGTTCCTACAAAACCTTGCTAAAAGTCTTAATGCTAGTGCTATGAATATGGCCTTTACAAAACACATTACTGATGCTCTCATAAAGATTAAAGAAGAAAAGATGAAACATAAAGCTTCTATTCGTATAAAACAAGAAGACGGTTGGGAACCCATCATTAATATGAAAGTGAATGATTTTTATTTCAAAGCTTTATGTGATCTTGATAGTAGTGTTTCTATTATGCCTAGAAGGATTTATGATATGTTTGATTTGCCACCACTTGAAGATTGTTATTTGAATGTCCCACTTGATGATAATGCTAAAAAGAAACTCATGGGGAGTCTTAATGATGTTCTTATTATGGTTAATATTGCCCATGTCCCCGTTGATTTCTATGTTTTGGATGTTGAATGCAATGCTTCTTGTCCAATTACTTTGGGAAGACCTTTTCTTAGAACTGTTGGTGCCATTATTGATATGAAAGAAGGCACCATTAAATATCAACTCCCACTCAAGAAAGGTATAGAACACTTCCCTAAGAAGAGAGAGAAGATTTCTTTTGCCTCTCCTATGAAAACAAAATTTTCTCTTAATGCTTCTTCATTTGAGAACACTTGATCCTTTCTCTTGCTTCTTATGCCTAACTTAAAGGCGTTAAAGAAAAGTACTTATTAGGACATAACCCAAAAGTTTTAGATGAGTCTTGGAAGTTATTACTTAAGTAATAACTGCTCCTTATCATTTTTATTTGCTTTTTGTGCCAAGAGTAACCTTTAATGAGAGAGAAGTAATGATTGGGAAAGTTGCTGTCCCGAAACAGATTTATGTGCTTCACCGTAAAAATTCGTGTAAAATCTCTGTTCGTCCTTTTGAGGCATGAGATTTTGTGCTTCTGACCCAGGTTGTTATCTAACTTTCGTTAGTTCAACACTTTTTGATTTGAGCAACAGAAGGTCTTCTAACAATTTCGTCTTTACTTGCTGGTCTATTTTGACATATTTCTGCCATTTTCTGTATTTGCTTCTTGTTGGTTCCTTTTTGAGTTCTTTTGGGAAATTTAGCTTTTTGAGGGAAGTGCTACAGTAGCTAGTGTTTTAATGGAAGTTTTATTGGTGATAGAACTGAACCTAAAGACTTATTATCTTGAGTGCACTAATGTTGCTAATAAAGATTGTGTGAAGTTTTGTATGAAGGAAAATTTCAGGTGTATGGAAGGAATGAGTAATGAGATGAAGGATGGACTAAAGCTCAAGCTTGGGAATGCCACGCGTGTCACCCCAAGAAATATCCAAGAATTACAAGCGTCAAATCTTGGGGATGCCCAAGGCATCCCCTTCTTCATCAATAAAAATCTCAGGTTTCTTCCAAACGCTTCATTTTTATTGTTTCATGCATAGTTGTGTTGTTCTTGGAGCGTCTTATTTTTCATTTTCGTTTTGGTTTGCTTAGTTTTATGAATAAATTGGTTGGACCCCCTCTTTCATACATTGGTTTTCAAATAGTTTGGTTTGGATTGGAAAAAGAGTAGGAAAGTTCATGCTTAAGTGGTAAAGAGAGCTTTTTTTTACTGTGGCCTATACTTTGTCATGCCATGCTCGATATTGTTTTGGCTTTATGCTTAGTATTCTTTGCTGTAGCATGACTTGTTATAAACAATTGAGATTGCTTAATGTGCCTTGGAAGGATCATGCATTGTTTTAGCATATTAAAGCATAGTATTGTGGTATTCTCCTTCGATGCTTTATTTGGGTTGACTTGGCGCATGCTCACACCATGTTATGACTATCCCAAGTCACCATAAGCCTTTATGATCCTTTAGTTTTCAACTTGTAGTATCACTTTATGCTTTGATCAATGATGTTTTGTCGCTCTGCATGATTATGGCCATTATTGCTCTCTTAGTTTGTCGCTCCAAGTCTTTTGCTAGCCTCCACAACCAAGTACGAGTTCCACTCATGCATCCAACTCCTAAAACCCATTTATTCCATATAGTCCACCATACCTACCTATTAGCATATTCTATTCCAAGTATATTCATGGTTTTATCTACCTTCCAAATTAAACTTGTTATGAGAAAACTAGTGATTAAAGCTCTCACGAACTTGATGGCACACTTTACTTTTTTGCATTTAATAAACCTGAACCATTGCGTCCATCTTTGTTGCGTATATGCTTGCGCTTTATAAGTTGAAGTTAGCAGAACCATGTATCATGGGGAACGCTTTCGACATTGCACTTGTACTTTGTGCCCCGTTGATATCATGTTCCTTTGATTATGGATCCCGGTGGTGTGAAATAAAAGTGGAACTTGTAAGATCATGGAGTTTGTATGTGTGTTAGAGAAACGCCTGGGCCGCTAGCCTAATCCATTCCTAATCATGGTGGAAACTTGCAGCATCACCATAATGAGCATTCTATGAAGCATCCTCAATAAAAAACCTATGCAAATAGCAAATAAAAAGATCGCTGAGATGCTCATTGTCTGCTTACCTTGTCATTTTGATTATGGGATAGCTTCTGTATCATGTGCAAGGGGTACCCCGTTGGCGGTTCTTTATGATACATATTTACTTACAATGACAAGAGCTTACTCGTGACTAAAGTTGAGTAGCATGAGGTTTAGTCTTCGTAAGTAAGGGGCATGAGATTTCGGCTTATAACTTGTCAAGCATATCCTCTTAGTTGTGTCACTTTAACCTTAATCACCTTCAAGATGCTTATGATAGGGGCAATGAGAGGTGAAAGCTATTAAGTACCATAATTTTTGGAAGATCTTTATGAGACTTGAATCCCTACTTACTTCTATGAAGGCCTTTCTTCCACTTATATATTGAGTCTCCACCTTCTATCTTTATGCACTTACTTTGAGAGCATAGTGGCCATTCTTAGTTCTATGTGCATTGTCCCAAGACTTGTTGATTGATGCATAGCTTTGATATTGCTTGTTTTAAACTATTTGTATCTAGTCACTCTTGTGAACTTTGAAGGTGTCCTATGCATTTATGTTTGCTATTCTATGATGGACAAGCTGAATGCCACTATGCTGTGTTTTCTTTATGTGAAACAAACAAACGTCTTGCAAAGCATTGTTATTCATGAATCTTTTGTTTGTGCCTTTTCATGTTGCAACATAGTTTCTTTGTCTTATTTTTAGAACTTTGTCTTTCATGTTATGATTGAAGTACTATGATCCCAGCTTTGAATGTTTTACAAAATACTTTGATCAAGTTTGTGATGGTGCATGCCACCTCAAAAATTATTCTTTCTTTTTATCACTTACCTACTCGAGGACGAGCAGGAGTTAAGCTTGGGGATGTTGATACATTGCAAATGTATCTATAATTTTTGATGTTCCATGCTTAGTTTTATCTACTTTCTTATGTTTTGTCCACACTTTGGAGTACTTTTCATATGATTTCTTGGACTAACCTATTAACAATAGCCATAGTGCCAGCTGCCTATTTTCTGCTATTTTTGGTTCTAGGAAAGTCAGAAAATGAATATTCTCGAAATGGGACAGGACAAAAGCCAAAGTCATTATTTTACCAAGGGACACCTAGAGCCAAAATATGAGACGGAGAGGGGCTGGGGCCCGGCCACACCACCTGGCCGCGCGGCCAGGCCTGGCCCGCGCCAGGGGTGGTCTGGCCGCCCTAGGCACCCCCTCGGCCTCTCCTTCCGCCTATATATTGCCTCTGATACGGAAACCCTAAGTACCCGATCAAAAATCCACGAAAGAGTCTGTAGCCGCAGTTATCTCCATCCCTAGATCTGGAGGGATCTGAAGATCTTCCCGGCACCCTGCCGGAGAGGGGAATTCACCCTGGAGGCCTTCTTCATCATCATGCAAGCCTCCGGTATGATGCGTGAGTAGTTCATCTCTGGACTATGGGTCCATGTAGTAGCTAGATGATTGGTTCTCCTCCTTTGTGCTTTCATGTTTAGATCTTGTGAGCTCCGTTCATGATCAAGATCATCTATTTGTAATTCCTACATGTTGTGTTTGCGGGGATCCGATGGATATTAAGATGCTATTTCAGATTGATTATTGATTCTATCATGTCTTCGTCATTTGTGATCTTGCATGCTTTCCGTTGTTAGTAGCTATCTTGGCCAAGTAGATGCTAGCAACTCCAAGAGTTAGTATTTATGCTCGATAGTGGGTTCATGCCTCTGGTAATCTGGGGAAGTGGCAGAAATATCTAAGGTACTAGATGTGTTGTTGCTACTAGGGAGAAAACAACAATCCTTTGTTCATAGAACAATCGTATTGTTTACATTACACGCAATTCGTAATGCAATTATCCGTTGCTTGTAACTTAATACTGGAGGGGGTTCGGATGATAACCTGAAGGTGGATTATTAGTCATAGATGCAGTTGGATGGCGGTCTATGTATAATGTTGTAATGCCCAATCGAATCTCAAAGGTGTCAAGATGAGTAGTATATGCTTGTATGCTTTCTCGATGTTTGTCAATTGCCCCGCTATAATTTGTTCACCCAGCATGTTATCTATCTTAAGGAGAGCCACCTCTAGTGAACTATGGACCCCGGTCCTTTCTTTTACTTTCAATCTACAATCAACTGTTTACTGCTTTGTGTTTACTTTCTGCAAACTATTACTTTCTTCCATTCGATACGTTTAATCCTTTGTTTTCAGCAAAACCGGTGAGATTGACAACCTCATCGCAAGTTGGGGGCAGAGTTCTATGGTTGTGTTGTGCAGGTCTCCACGTTGCTACTAGCACCGGTAGTGCACCCTGCCAAGGCTCAGCTAGCAACACCTTTGGGGTGTTTACTTGCTCCTACTGGTTCGATTAAACCTTGGTTTCATACTGAGGGAAAACTTGCTGTTGTGCTCATCATACCTTCCTCTTGGGGTTCCCCAACGAGCTCGATATATTTTGGGCCATCAGCTACGTTCCCAAAACGAGTGATAACACATGCCCCCATGTTTTTTGGCAGAGCTTGCATGCCAGAAAATAGCTTGCACCATTTTTATTCTAAGGACGATGTCAACACTCCATCAGCCGTTTGTTCTTAGGGCGATAACTATGTATCAGTCATATATGCTAAGGGCGATAATTATATATCGGCCATATATGCTAAGGGCGATAATTATATATCGACCATATGTGTAATCAAGCTTCTTGCCACACACTCGGGTAGAACTTCTTTAGATATCTTCCATTGAGAGCTCGAGGTAGTAAAGTCCCTTCCATAGATTCCACTAAATATGAATTCCCGGGAACTACTCCGACAACCTTGAAAGGACCCTCCCACCTCGGAGACCACTTGCCAAACTTTCTGTCTTTCGAACCAACTGGCAAAATCACTTTCCACACCAAATCACCAATTTGGAAGCTCTTCAACTTTACCTTTTTATTGTAAGCTCTTGCTACCCATAACTTTTCTTTCTCTATCTCTTTCAAAGCAAATAAACGTTTATCAGCGACTTCATCAATGTTGTCCATCATCAAGTTATGGAAATCTATCGCCGATAAGTCATTTTGTTTAGCAAATCTCAAAGCAGCCAGATTTACCTCCACTGGCAAAACAGCTTCTTGTCCATACACAAGTTCATATGGAGTTACCTTTGTTGCACCATGCTTTGAGATTCTATGCACCCATAAAGCTTCGGATAATACTTCATGCCACTTTCTCGGATGATCTTCAATCTTCTTCTTAGTAAGTTTGATCAAAATCTTATTGCTCGGCTCATCTTGTCCATTAGCTTGCGCATAATATGGAGATGAACTAAGCATCTTTATTTGGTAAGGTTCGGCGAACTCTTTCACTTCCTTTGCCATAAATGACGTACCTTGATCTGTAGTCAATGTTTGAGGAATACTGAATCTATGTATAATGTGCTCAGTTATGAACTTGATCACCTCCTTATGGGTCATATTTCTGAGAGGTATTGCTTCAGACCACTTGGTAAAATAATCAGTAGCTACCAACACGAACCGGTGCCCTTTTGAAGAACAAGGATGGACCATACCAATGAAATCTAATCCCCAACATCTAAACAGCCACGGCTTGATAATAGGGTTCAACATAGTGGCAGGAGCTAAGTGAATGTCACCAAACTTCTGACAAGCCTCGCATCCTTTATAGTACCTAAAGCAATCATTGATCATCGTCGGCCAATAAAATCCTCCATGTCGTAAGAGCCACTTCATTTTGTGTGCCGACTGATGAGTACCACATATACCTTCATGTACCTCTCCCATAGCAACCCTTGCTTGATCCTCATTCAAGCACTTCAAAAGAATACCATCAACCGTTCGGCAATAGAGATCATCATCTATCAATGTATACTTGAAAGCCATCCGCCGAACAGCCCTATCTGTCCTCTTACTAGGATCCTGCAAATATTCAACAATGGGTCTTCTCCAATCTTCATGTCCACATGCACTAGATCCTTCATTAGTGGCCGAATCAATGGGATTTAATTCGGCCTTACTTATGTTAGCCAGCATAAACAACGGCTCATGAGATATATGAAAAACACCACGATTAACATGGTAGCCAGATGCTTGTTGTGCTAAATCATTTGCATTCCAGTTGTCTTCTCTAGATATATGAGTGATGCTAAAGTAATCCAAAGTGTAAATTATATCCAGACATTTATCAAGGTAAATATTAAGTGATTCATCGAGACATTGGAAAACCTTGGATATTTGTTGTACTACTAGCAATGAATCACCAAATGCCTCAATATGTGTTGGACCTACAGCAGTTAAAAGTTCTAACCCGAATAATAAAGCTTCATATTCGGCTTGATTATTTGTGCAACAATATTCTAAGCGGCACGAGGCTTCAAAAACAGTACCATGAGGAGACACATAAACAACACCAACCCCTTGGCCATTGTCACAAACTGAACCATCAAAGTATAACCGCCATGGTACTAGATTGACAAGGTTAATACCTACATCATGCTTGTTATCAATCCGATGTTCAACTATAAAATTAGCAATGATTTGGCCTTTCATAGACTTTAAAGACTCATAAGGCAAAATATATTCAATTAACGCATAAGCCCATTTACCAATCCTACCGCTAAGAATTGGCCTATGCAACATATATTTAATAACATCGGTTTGACAAGCTATAATGCACATACTAGACAACAAATAATGCCTTAACTTAGTGCAAGCATAATATAAGCATAGGCATAATTTCTCAATAAAGGTATACCATGTCTTAGCGTCCAACAAACGTTGACTCAAATAAGTGATCACATACTCCTTTCCTTCGGTTTCTTGTGTCAAAACAGCACCAACAACACCTTCTTCCGCAGCAATATAAAGCCTAAAAGGCTCTCCACGCTTTGGTGCTCTCATCACTGGAGGAGTAGACAAACTTACTTTGATCTTTTCGAATGCGTCTTGCTGTTTTGCCCCCCAAGTAAAATTGGCATCATTCTTTAACCGAAGAATAGGCGTAAATGCTTCAACTTTCCCAGATAAGTTCACTATAAATCTCCTCAAATAATTAACCTTCTCAAGGAATTTCTGCATATCCTTTTTGCATGTTGGAGCTTGTACTCTCTGGATAGCTTCTATCTTCTTGGGATCAATCTCTATGCCATGTTCATGTATAATAAAACCCAAGAATTTCCCAGCCGATACACCAAAAGCACACTTCAAAGGATTCATCTTGAGCCCAGACTTCCTCGTCCTTTCAAGAGATAAACGCAAATCGGCTAAATGAGATTCATTATCGTCCGATTTAACAACAACATCATCAATATAGACTTCAAGTATGACCCTGAGAAGATCATGAAATATTAAATTCATAGCTCTCTGATACGTGGCACCAGCATTTTTCAAGCCAAAGGTCATCACTGTCCACTCAAATAAACCAACAAAACCAGGGCAGTGAAAGGCTGTCTTGAATGCATCTTCTTCGGCCATAAAAATTTGATTATACCTAGTGTTGCCATCAAGGAAACTAATAACTTTGTGTCCATATGCATCATTAATAAGCATATCGGCTATTGGCATAGGATACTCATCTTTGGGTGTAGCTCTATTCAAATCTCTGAAATCAGTACACACCCTTAACTTGTTGGACTCCTTTTTCTCTACTGCTACAATATTAGAATCCAATCTGCATACCTGCAAAGCTTAATAAAATTAGCTTTAAGCAAACGACCGATCTCTTCCTTGATCCGGTCATACATCTTCGGATTGAATTTTCTGGCTGGTTGTTTATGAGGTCTAAAACCAGCTTTAATAGGAAACCGATGCTCAACTAGTTCTCGGCTCAAACCAGGCATCTCATGATACTCCCATGCAAAGAAATCAACATATTCTTTAAGCAACCCGATTAATACATCTTTATAATCGGCTTCTAGATTTTTGTTTACAAACGTCGGCCTAGGAATTGAACCATCTCCTATGTCCACTTCTTCCAATGGATCAGCCGATGTAAAACCTTGTCCCAACTTATCCATACCATCTATTTCCTCTATTGACTCATACATATCGTTCTCATTAGACCGATATTCTACAAGTCTCTTCTATAACCACTCTTCGTTGGGACCATTAACTACATGTTAGGGAGCCGATTACTACCAATCGGCTTTAAAGACACGGGCACAAAACTATTCCTTGTGGCACTAAGAAAATCAAAATCTAAAAGGTCACGCCCAGTTAAGCAAGTTGCATTGGGATGTTGCCAATCCACCAATGAATCGGCTAAGGCAACACAAGCCGAATTATCCGCATGGAAAACTTCCACTTCATCATCAACCCATTGTATCAAGAACTGGTGCAAAGTAGATGGCACGCATTGGTTTGCATGGAGCCAATCACGACCTAATATGACATTGTAATTACCTTGCACCTCAGCAATAAACAAGGCGGTGGCCAAAGTCTTGCTCCCCATTGTGAGCTCCACATTCATCACACCTTTGGCCTCTGTTTTTTCTTTGCCTTCAAATCCATTGAGTACCATATTGGTCTTCATAAAGTCATTCTCATCTCATCCCAATTTCCTGAAGACTGGATATGGCATAAGATTCACTACTGCACCACCATCAACAAGCATCCTCGCAACCGGCGATCCATTGATGTGTCCCTTAACATATAATGGCTTCAAGTGCTTCACCGGTTCTCTTGGTTTCTCAAAGATGGCATTCTTGGGACCAAAGTCCAGCTGCACTACATCCCCTTCTTCATCTATAGCACGGAACTCAGTAGGTAAATAATACACCATATTCATATCCATACCTTCCCGAGTCGGTGTGTTCTCAAAGTCCACCATCTCTTCATCGCCCTCTACTATAGACGCTGGCTCTGAAGTTTCATCAATTGAGGATAGTGTAGGGGGTGACGTAGATGAGGCAACTCTATTCATATTCTCCTCCACGGATGACACATGATCTGTTGCAATTACCATGGGAACAGTGGCATCCTCGACTTGCTTGGGTACCCATATTTTGGAACGTATCATGGGACGGGTCTCATTGAAAGATTCATCTCTTCTTTTCTCCGCCTCATGTTCCACCTTCTCTTGGTTCCTCATGCGCTGCAATCTCCTCTTCTTGGTTTTGGTTAATCCGGGAGGACACCACTTGGGCTGAGTATATTTAGAATCCCTTGGGTTAGCCTTGTTTGTACTAGCTTCATGATCATTAGCTGAGGATATTGGTCGAATAACCAACACATGCCTATTAGAATTAGCTGATTTATCTACAACAACCGGCTCTTTGAGCTTCATCTCATGAGTTCCTACCACAACAATGTCAACATTTGAATTGTCTTCTTGCTTCTTCTTAGAATCTAAAATTTCAGCACATGGTGACTTGGGACGCCACTCCTTTTGAGCACTTTTGCTTGAAGATTTATGTGATGACTGATGGCTCGATGTTGATGTAGAGCTCGTTGGGAACCCCAAGAGGAAGGTATGATGAGCACAGAGCAAGTTTCCCTCAGTTATGAAACCAAGGTTTAATCGAACCAGTAGAAGCAAGGAAACACCCCAAAGGTGTTACTACTTGAGCCTTGGCAGGGCGCACTACCGGTGCTAGTAGAAATGTGGAGACCTACACAACACAACCATAGAACTTTGTCCCCAACTTGCGATGAGGTTGTCAATCTCACAATGTTTTGCTGAAAACAAAGGATTAAACGTATTGAATGGAAAGAAGTAATAGTTTGCAGAAAGTAAACACAAAGCAGTAAACAGTTTATAGATTGTATGTAAAAGAAAAGAGGACCAGGATCCATAGTTCACTAGAGGTGACTCTCCTTAAGATAGATAACATGCTGGGTGAACAAATTATAGCGGGGCAATTGACAAACATCGAGAAAGCAATACATTCATATACTAATAATCTCGACTCCTTTGAAACTTGATTAGGCATTACAACATTATACATAGACCGCCATCCAACTGCATCTATGACTAATAATCCACCTTCAGGTTATCATCCGAACCCCCTCCAGTATTAAGTTGCAAGCAACAGATTATTGCTTTACGAACTGCGTGTAAAGTAAACAATACGATTGTTCTATGAATAAAGGATTGTTGTTTTCTCCCTAGTAGCAACAGCACATCTAGTACCTTAGAGATTTCTGTCACTTCCCCAGATTACCAGAGGCATGAACCCACTATCGAGCATAAATACTAACTCTTGGAGTTGCTAGCATCTACTTGGCCAACATAGCTACTAACAACGGAAAGCATGCAAGATCACAAATAACAAAGACATGATAGAATCAATAATCAATTTGAAATAGCATCTCAATATCCATCGGATCCCCACAAACACAACATGCAGAATTACAAATAGATGATCTTGATCATGAATGGAGCTCACAAGATCTAAACATGAAAGCACAAAGGAGGAGAACCAGCCATCTAGCTACTACATGGATCCGTAGTCCAAGGATGAACTACTCACGCATCACACCAAAGGCTTGCATGGTGATGAAGAAGGCCTCCAGGGTGAATTCCCCTCTCCGGCAGGGTGCCGGGAAGAGCTTCAGATCCCTCCCGATCTAGGGATGGAGATGACGGCGGCTACAGACTCTTTCGTGGATTTTTGATTGGGTACTTAGGGTTTTCGTCCCGAGGGCAATATATAGGCGGAAGGAGAGGACGAGGGGGTGCTAGGGTCGGCTAGACCTCCCCCTGGCGTGGGTTAGGCCTGGCCACGCGGCTAGGTGGTGTGGCCGGCCCCCAGCCCTTCTCCGTCTCATATTCTGGCATCTGATGACTTCCGGAAAAATAGGCACTTTGGCTTTTGTCCCGTCCAATTCCGAGAATATTCATTTTCTGACTTTCCTGGAACCAAAAATAGCAGAAAACAGGCAGCTGGCACTATCGCTCTTGTTAATAGGTTAGTCCAAGAAATCATATGAAAAGTACTCCAAAGTGTGGACAAAACACAAGAAAGTGGATCAAACCAATCATGGAACATCAAAAATTATAGATACATTTGCAATGTATCAAAATCCCCAAGCTTAACTCCTGCTCGTCCTCGAGTAGGTAAGTGATAAAAAGAAAGAATAATTTTTGAGGTGACATGCACCATCAAAGACTTGATCAAAGTATTTGTAAAACATTCAAAGCTGGGATCATAGTACTTCAATCATAACATGAAAGACAAGGTTCTAGCAATAAGACATACCAACTATGTTGCAACATAAAAAGGCACAAACAAAAGATTCATGAATAGCAATGCCTTGCAAAACATTTGTTTGTTTCACATAAAGAAAACATAGCATAATAGCATTCAGCTTGTCCCTCGTAGAGTAGCAAATATAAATGCATAGGACACCTTCAAAGTTCATAAGAGTGACTAGATACAAATAGTTTAAAACAAGCAATATCAAGTTATGCATCAATCAACTAGTCTTGGGACAATGCACATAGAACTAAGAATGGCCACTATGCTCTCAAAGTAGGTGCATAAAGGTAGAAGGTGGAGACTCAATATAATGGTGGAAGAAAGGCCTTCATAAAAGGAAGTAGGGATTCAAGTCTCATAAAGAGCTTCCAAAAATTATGGTACTTATAGCTTTCAGCTCGCATTGCTGAAATGGATCATATGGGCACCTAGAGGGGGGTGAATAGGTGCTACACCAAATTTTAATACTTTTTCAATTTTAGGCTTAGCACAAAGGATAAATTCTCTAGATAAACTATTAGGTGGAATTTCCCTATATGCAAACCTATCTACTAGCGAGTAAAGAGCAAGTGGAAGAGGAACGGGTAAACCGTAGTGAAGCACGCGGAGACACAGGATTTGTTTGACCGCAGTTCCCTCCTTGTTAAGGGAAGTACGTCTGCATTGGAGGGGTGGGCGGTACTAAGACCACCACGCCACAATAGGCCTCACCCTGTTCTCCGATGGATCCCGCCACCAAAGGCCTGATCCACCTTTCCACTATAGGTACCCTTCGAGGCGGGCACCGGCGCCTTTACACAACGAGCGGGGCAAAAACTCCAAAAACAACTTGGAGGCTCCCGAAATGACAACAAGCTGCCACAAGAACAAAGCTGTCAAATACAATGAACAAGATCTAGGTATTGACAAGAATACTAGATCAGGGATTTCTCCAAGTGAATGGAGAGGAGTTGAAGCGCTTGATTCGTGATGATGATGATGAACTTCTCCTCCTTCAATTCCCCCAGACCTTCGGGCGGTTGAAGTGGGAGATCGAGAATGAGAGCTCTTGCACAATGTCTTGGCAATTTCGAATGAATCAAGAGTCCTGAACGTTGGGGAAGAAGGGGTATTTATACCCCCTTCAGAAACCAGTCGTTGGACACTTTGGGGGCCGGATTATCCGGCCCAAGTGATGGCCGGATTATCTGGCCTAGGGAAAACACTGCCCCAGACTCGGAATATCCGGCAGATAATCCACCCCCTATCTGAGCGTCACGCCAAGCTTGCCCTTGATTAACTTCTGGGGGCCGGATTATCCGGTCCTATGTGAAGGCCGGATTATCCGGCCTGGGAAGGAAAAACCGCCCCAGTTCAGATTTTCCGGGAGAAAATCCGACCGGATACCGAGCGACGCGCATTGGCTCCCTTTGCTCAAAACTGGGGGCCGGATTATCCGGCCCATGCGCCAGCCGGATTATCCAGCCTGGGGAGGAAAAAAACCGCCCTAGTTCGGATTTTCTAGGAGAAAATCCGACCGGGTACCGAGTGACACGCCTTGGCTCCCTTTGAGCAATGAGGTAGGCCGGATTATCCGGCCCTTGGTGGGGCGGATAATCCGCCCCCCTCCCCCTCAAAGCTTCCTGCACAGTTAGAGCACATGAATAATCTCCACAGTATTGTTATCTAACACGCAAAACATAGGAAAACATGAAATGTTCTTTCAATCTCCCCCTTTTGGTGTTAGATGACAATACCAGGATTTGTAGGAGAAAGTCACAAGACAAACAGTAATAACCATGAAAGAGACTCCCCCTCAATGTGTGCATAGTAGAATTTTGCATTGGAATACAAATGCACACAAATAGGTGAATCTATTCCATAGACATATGAGCAACAAACATACCACCGAGGTAGAGGGAAAGCATCCTTGACATAAGCCACAATTATTACCGGATAACCAATATAAGCGCCTTCCGTGATAAAAACCTCCAGCAATAGGATATGAATAGATAGCTCCATAAGCATAATCCATGAGATGAAATCCATGGGCATAATAATCCAGACAACCACATAGAGTCTCAAACAACCACAAACCACAAATTTAAAGTTCAACGCTAAATGGGCATAAGCAAGAAAATGACGAATAGAAAAATGCAAGTGCTTATGCCCGACCCATGCAAATCCACGGACATCCTAATAGAACTACTTCTCCCCCTTTAGCATTGAGACACCAAAAAGGGAGAAGAGCGATGCTAGCGCCCCACGGGATCACTCGTAGTCCTCGTCCTCGTCCTCTTCATCGTCTTCATTCTCATCCTCATCCTCATCCTCATCTTCAAGCTCCTCAGTGTCACCTTCCTCATCCTCATCATCAGCAGCAGGTGCAGAGGGGAACAAGTGATGCTCCATCTCACCATAGTTCAACCCGGAGGAAGAGTTCCACCGAGCATACGGAGTGGGAGGTGTAGGAGCCGGAGGATCACCCGAAGCACCGGACACATGGTGGAGAATGAGCTGCTGGGAGTGAGCCAACTCATGGCGCTGCTTGTATGCCTCGTACTGACCCTTGCACGTGTCCACTCCCATGCACAGTATGTTACGCTGGAACCAGTTCAGTTGCTTGATCTCACGGGCAACGGGAGGCACTGGGGGCCTACGAGCATCCCTCATGAGGCCCTCAGGAGCAGAGGAGGGGTGAGAGGTCTTTCGAACCTTGTTGTAGATCTTCTTGGCCTTATGCACCGAGTCAATGTGGAACTCCTCAGCAGGAAGCAGGTGCCTGATGAGCATCATAATGTAGGGTGCATAGGGAATGGACAGACGGTTGAACATAGCATCAGTCAACTCATGGTAAATGAAGTCCATGACATCCAGCCTGTACTGCACCGACTCGTCCTCGCAAGAGGCAACCTCATGAGAAAATTGAAGTAGCTGAACAAGGTGACCACGGATGTTGTCATTGTTGCCCCCACTCGGAGTAATGGAGTCACGGAAGAGACCCACTAAGGCAGCATAGATGGGAGCAAGGCCAGCCAGAGTCCCCACAATGACATTGTCCACAGTCCAAGGAGAGATAGCAGCATCCTTGTTGGGCTCCTTGCCCTTCCTCTTGGACACCCCCTTCCTAGTCCTATTAGCTTATTCAGCCATGCGCTTCTCTTTGTTCTTTCTTCTCCTCAACTCAACTTCGTGCACTAAGTTACCCTGTCCGTCGTCCCGAAAGTATTTGGCGCGAGGGCGGCGCTTGTAGGTCTTGGGAACACTGGAACCACCTGTGAGGAGAATAAGGGTGATAGCAAGGGGATAAGCATACACACAAGTCCAGGAGAGAGCATGGAAAAAGTAGTCAAAAAGTTCATAGGACAAATCTACCCAATGCATACTCCATAGTGAAACTGAACTAGAATCGAATCTGTCAGGCCGGATTATCCGGACTGGCTAGGGGCGGATAATTCGGCCCTGGCAGAAAATTTCGATTTCACCTAGATTGAATGCAAAAAGTAGATCGGGCCTAGAAACTGCAAGACTACGATTTCTATGCGAAAACACATCCTTCTAGACAACGTTCCACCCAACAAGTAACACATGTAGCCAAATATGGGGAGAGAGGGAGTTACCCTCACTCATTGGAGGAAGAACGCGGAGGAGAAGGTACCCGGAGGCGCGGAGAAGAAGATCCGGGGAGGCCCGAAAAATCCGGTGGCCGGAGAGGCTCCGGGGAGGGTGGGGGACGGCAGGCAGCGACTGAGGAGGAGGAGAGGGTTGGGGGAGAAGTGCTGCTCGTTATGAGCCCTTCCCCCCGATCCCTGCCCTTTAAAATGAAATCCGCCAGGGCCAGATTATCCAGCCTACACTTGGGCCGGATTATCCAGCCTCAAATCTGGAATTATGTTGTACACAGAATCAGGCCCGCGCGTCCCCAAACAACACCCCCACAAGGTGTACAAGGGACTTGTGTGCTAGAATAGATGGCTTAGGGGTAGGGAAAGGCTTAGGATTAAGAGAGCCAAACTGAGATGGTACTAGACGCTCAAAATTGCAAGATCCAAATCAACTAAAAGCCAAGATTTGAGTGTGATTCCCGTAAGAACATGAGATAGCAAAGAACAGCCAAAAAGATCCAATTATCCTCAAGGGAGAGGGCGGTGGCCAAAGCCACCTTGTTGGAGTGTATGGTGTGACACCACGAAGATATATCTTGGGTTCACGACCAATACTCATCAATAAGCTCACATATCACAACATGATATTAAGAGAAATGATTTATCTTGCTTTTGGCATTATGGGGGGAGGGTTAGCACAATGAGTTAGGACCACACTCCCCCTATATCCATGCCCACACCTAGACCAAAGAAGGATTGAGATGTACGAGTGAGTGCATGGGTAATCAAGACAAGCTCCTGGAATCAATGATATTTAGCTCATTCCTCAAGTAGCAGAATCTTGCTTCATCAAGTGGCTTTGTAAAAATATCCGCAAGTTGATTCTTCGTGCTCACAAAGGATAGATCAATATCGCCGCGAGCAACATGGTCTCGAATAAAATGATTCCAAATCTCAATATGCTTCGTCCTTGTGTGCTGAACAGGATTGTACGCAATTTTGATTGCACTTTCATTATCACATAAAAGAGGCACTTTGTCACATTTGACACCGTATTCCTTTAAAGTTTGCCTCATCCACAATAATTGAGTGCAAGCGCTGGCAGCAGCAACATATTCAGCTTTGGCGGTGGAGAGAGATATACAATTCTGCTTTTTAGATGACCAACATACGAGAGATCTTCCCAAGAATTGACAAGCTCCAAAAGTGGATTTCCGATCATCCTTATCACCAGCCCAATCTGAGTCAGTATAACCACATAAAGAGAAATTGGAGCCCTTGGGATACCAAAGACCAAAGTTAGGGGAATGAACCAAATATCGAAAGATCCTCTTGACCGCCACTAAGTGGCTTTCTTTAGGAGCTGCTTGATACCTTGCACACACTCCCACACTCAACACGATATCGGGTCTAGATGCGCAGAGGTAAAGAAGAGAGCCGATCATGGACCGGTATACCTTTTGGTCCACATCTTTACCATGTGGGTTAAGTTCAAGATGACATTTTGTTTGCATCAGAGTGGCGACCCCATTTAGATCCGTCATCTTTAATCTCCTGAGCATGTCTTGGATGTACTTTGCTTGATTAATAAAAGTTCCTTCTCTAAGTTGCTTGATCTCGAATCCAAGAAAGAACCGTAATTCCCCCATCATAGACATCTCAAACCTGTTAGTCATAAGCTTTGAAAATTCATCATTAAAAGCTTTATTAGTAGAACCAAAGATGATATCGTCTACATATAGTTGGCATACGAAGAGCTCCCCCTTAACCTTCTTAGTAAAAAGAGTGGGATCAATTTGCCCAACTTCGAAGCCACGATCTAACAAAAGCTCTTTAAGGTGCTCATACCATGCACGTGGGGCTTGTTTAAGGCCATAGAGTGCCTTATCGAGTTTGTAGAGATGATTCGAAAAGTTAGGATCCTCAAAACCCGGGGGTTGCTTTACGTATACCAACTCATGTACAGGACTGTTAAGGAAGGCACTCTTGACGTCCATTTGTTGCAACTTAAAATTGTTATGGGCAGCATAAGCAAGAAGGATACCGATGGACTCAAGGCGAGCCATTGGAGCATAGGTCTCGCCAAAGTCCATGCCCTCAACTTGGGAGTAACCTTGTGCCACAAGTCTTGCCTTGTTCCTCACAATAATGCCATTCTTGTCTTGCTTGTTTTTGAATATCCACTTGGTGCCAATAACATTGCGGCAATCTTTGGGTTTCTCCACGAGTTTCCAGACTTTGTTGCGCTCGAAATTATTCAATTCTTCATGCATAGCAACAACCCAGTCTAGATCTTCAAGAGCTTCAAAGACCTTCTTAGGTTCCACCATAGAGATATGAGCTTGATGCTCACCAAAACTGGCCAATTCTCTTCTTGTAGAAACCCTTCGTCGAAGATCACCAACAACCTTGTCGAGGGTGTGGCCCCTCAACTCAAGGTTACGATCAGCCTGAGCCTTGCAACGAAGTTCAATAAGTTTGTTGTCTCTTGGAGGAGTAGATTCATCACTTGAATCTTCATTGGAAGGATTTACTCGACCTTGATCAAGAACTGGAATATCAGCAGCAGGTGGTGGTGACGCGTGCCCTTGAGGTGAGTCAGTAGCCGTAACAGGAGGCTGCTGAACCGGTGAGTCAGGGCCGGATAATCTGGCCGATGGAGAGGCCGGATAATCCGGCCTGGGAGTACTAGTATCAGCTTCATCCGGATGACTAGCGCATGCTTGAACTGGCAAGGGGCCGGATAATCCGGGGCTTGCCGGAAAATCCGGCCTGGAGCTTGCGTTGATATCTTCACCACCAGGAGCAATATGGTCAGCTGGAGCAGGGTGGCCGGATAATCCGGTGTCCACCGGATAATCCGGACTAGAGTTTTCTGGAACAACTTGACCTTTAGCAGTCAATGGAGATGGTGCAGAATTTTCTCCCGTGGTGGGAACATGTTGTGCATGTGTAGATGAGGGCTCTTCATGGGAAGAGCATTGTCCTTCCCGATCCACCACAAGGGGTTCCTCAATGGGGCGGAAAAATCCCATGCCCATTCTTCTTATGGCATCTTGGGGTATTTCAACATCTGCATCACAAACATCAACTTGCTCCGTACGGGAACCATCATTTTCCTCGAACACCACACTATAAGACTCTACAACAGTTCCGGAGAGCTTATTGTAGACTCTATAAGTGTGGGATTCGACACCATAACCAACAAAAATACCTTCTAGAGCCTTAGATTCAAACTTAGATAAACGAACTCCCATGATAAGAAAGAAACACTTACACCCGAATACCCGAAAGTATGAGATGTTTGGCTTGTTACTGGTAAGTATTTCATACGGAGTCTTGTCCAAGATCTTGCGGAGGTATAATCGGTTGGATGAATGACAAGCAGTAGAGATTGCTTCAGCCCAGAAGTTATATGGAGATTTAAATTCGGCTAACATTGATCTTGCCATATCCATTAGAGTTTGATTCTTCCTCTCGGCTACACCATTTTGTTGAGGGGTGTACGCAGCAGAATATTGATGTCTTATCCCCTCTTCACTTGGGAACTCATTTAAGGTGTAGTTCTTGAACTCAGAGCCGTTATCACTTCTTATAGCCAGAATGGGGACGTTGTGTTGACGTTGAACCTCGTTGGCGAATTTGATGACTATTTGTTGAGTTTCACTCTTCAACTTGAAGAAATAAACCCAAGTGTATCTTGAGTAATCATCAATAATCACTAGACAATACTTCTTCCCACCGAGGCTTGCATGAGATGGAGGTCCGAAGAGATCCACATGAAGGAGCTCCAAAATCCTTTTTGATGAGATAATAGTTTTCCTTCGATGAGGTGAGTCATGCATTTTCCCTTCAACACACGCCCTGCAAACACGATCTTTGGCAAAGGAGACATTTTCTTTTAGTCCAAGGATGTGGCCACCCTTGTGGAGACTTTTCAAAGTTCTCATATTGACGTGGGCTAGTCGGCGATTCCATAGCCAACCCGCGTCAGCCTTTCCGAAAAGACACATCGGGCCTGTAGTGGTTTTCCCTGAAAAGTCCACCACGTACAGGTCATTTTCGACATATCCCATGAAAGCGACTTTTAGAGACTTGTACCACCAAACCAGCATCAATATAAACTGCAAAGCCCATCTTACCAAGGGCGCGAACTGAAAGTAAGTTGTACCCGAGGGTCTCAACAGGCATGACGTCCACGAGAGAGATATCGTGAGCCACCACAACTTTGTCGAGACCCAATACCTCAGATTTTGACTTGTCACCATAGGAGACGGTTATGTGATCAAGGTTTGGCCGCATCTCCGTGATGATCTCCTTGCTTCCGGTCATATGACTCGTGCAACCGCTATCAAGTACCCATTTAGAACCACCGGAAGCATAGCCCTGCAAGAAAATTACTTCTTGGTTTTAGGTACCCATTTTTCAATGGGTCCTCTCATGTTAGTAACAAGGGTCCTGGGAACCCAAATAGACCAAGGAATGTAACAATCATAAGGGCCTACATAACTATCATAAACATCACCATAATAATCGCAATGTAGTTCAAAGTTAGGATTGTTGGCCCCTGCAAAACCATCATAATTAGTCTTGTCATTGGTAATGTTGCTAGTCTTTGATTGAGCAGTCTTGCTCTTCTTCTTCTTGTTGTTTTTCTTGTTCTTTGTCTTGGGTATGTAACCAAGACCTTCTTTACTATTGTTTGTCCTTTGCCTGCTCAGTATCTCATCAATAACTCCTTTACCTTTGTGTTGAGAACTTCTTGCGAGGTCTTCTTTTCTAGACGATGAAGTGGAGGTACTTGGCACATCATACCGTTTCAATTGAGTTTGGAGCTGGTCATGAGACTCATTTAAAGTAGAATGATCACTCTTCAATGCCTTGTGAGCACTTTCAAGATTATCAAACTTCTCCAAAAGTCTAGCATGAACAACCCCAAAGTCAATCTTTTCTTTCTTTAGTTTCTTTACCTTGGCAAGAGCATGGTCACGTTCTTTGATGAGCTGAGCTACAACTTCTTCCTGTGACTCCTCAATGGATTCGAGTCTCTCTTCCAAAGATACTCGAGCTTCCTCTTCCTCTTCCAAGGCATTCTTCAAAGAGGCTATCTCTAAAGCATCTTCTATTTCAATTATGCCCTTTTCTTCAAGAAGATCTTCGGCTTGAGCAAGTTGACTCATAAGAGCATCAAAATGGAGTTTGTGCTCACCTTGTAGGTTAGTGAAAAAGGTATCCAAAGCAATAACTTCTTTCATTTTAAGACTGTCATGATCATCCATATCCAAAATTATGTTAGTCTTAGGAAATGAAGAGCTAGAAGTTGATACCTCGGACCCTCTTGCCATTAGGCAAGTGGCGTTGTTGTTGATGACGTTCTCGTTTGGCGAGTTGAAGAGAGATGAAGGAGTCGATGTGGTGGCTATAGCAGCCACCTCGTGGGAACTATCATCATCCTCTTCATCTTCACTTACAGAGGAGTATTCTTCTTGTGCAACTAAAACGATCTTGGGCTGCTTCTTGAAGGGGCCATTCTTCTTAATAAATGGCTTCTTCTTAGGTGCTTTAGATTTATCTTTAAGAATGAGCCTGCCACCATTGTCTTATCTATTTTGATACGGACACTCGGCTACAAAGTGCATTCTATCTCCACAGTTGTAGCAAGTTCTCAATCTTGGGCCACTTTCTCTTCTTCCATTTGACCCGTTCTTGTGCTCAAGTTCCGACTTGGCTTTGGCAGGGTCCTTCCAAAAGTTCCTTGCATAGAACGCCATGTACTCACCATGAGCATGTTTGACTTCATCGGGGCAGTCCATGGAGTCCCCCTCAAAAGCTCTTTCATCTTCCTCTTGCTCAACAACATTTGCTTTGAGAGCCACATTGACACCCTTTTGCATTCCAATGGCCCGAGCACGGGCATCTTCAGCATTCTTTGCTGCCACTTTGACTGACGCCATTTCTTGCATGACCTCATTGGATGTCATTTGATGGTAGTTATGTCTACCTTGCAAGATCTTCAAGTCTGTTGGCTCGAAAGGCATTAAGGCACTCACATATTTCCTTTTTATCCATGCATCATCAATGTGAGTGGCCCCATGCTTTCTAAATGTTGTTGCGATGCCCTTGAGTCTTCTATACATGTCCTCATGGTTTTCACCATCCAACATGTAGAATCCCTCAGCTTCATTACTAAGGGCATCATACCTGTTCCTTCTCATGCTTTCATTCCCAACAAAGAGATCCGTAAGAGCATCCCAAGCTTCTTTAGCTGTGTTGAGATGTTCAATGTGTGGCATGTCCTTGGGACCCACACCAAGTTGTATCATGTGGAGAGCGGTGGCATTCAATTGGCTGTCCACAACCTCTCTTCTTGTTAGGTTGGTTTGATCTCCAATATGAAGACCCTCTTCAATAATCCTCCAAAGTTCAATAGAGGAGCTACAAACATGAGATTTCATTAAGAATTGCCATTGATTGAAAGAGGATGCAGTGAGCTTGGGTGGATCACCCCTATTGTTTATATGAGGATGAGGGATAGGTGGGTCAGGGGAATATACATGGCGAACCTCACTATATTCCTCCTTACCACTTCCCTTCTTGGAGGTGGAACCATTAAGTTTTTCACCATCCACATCATCATCCTTGGATCCGGTGTTACCCTTTTCCTTAGATGATGGTGTGGCTGACTCAGAGGAGGATGGAGATGGGGCTATGGATGATGTGAGGCGAGCAATCATTTAATTCATCTCCTCCATCTTGGCCTCAAAGGATTTCAACAAGGTTGTTTCCAACGACTTGAGATCATCCATTGTGACCTTATCCACAGCCTCACTCCCATCACCCTTGGTACCCATACTACTCTTAGGCGGTTAAGCCCGAATTAAGAGCCGGGGCTCTGATACCAATTGAAATGGATCGTATGGGCACCTAGAGGGGGGTGAATAGGTGCTACACCAAATTTTAATACTTTTTCAATTTTAGGCTTAGCACAAAGGATAAATTCTCTAGATAAACTATTAGGTGGAATTTCCCTATATGCAAACCTATCTACTAGCGAGTAAAGAGCGAGTGGAAGAGGAACGGGTAAACCGTAGTGAAGCATGCGGAGACACGGGATTTGTTTGACCGCAATTCCTTCCTTGTTAAGGGAGGTACGCCTGCGTTGGAGGGGTGGGTGGTACTAAGACCACCACGCCACAATAGGCCTCACCCTGTTCTCCGATGGATCCCGCCACCAAAGGCCTGATCCACCTTTCCACTATAGGTACCCTTCGAGGCGGGCACCGGCGCCTTTACACAACTAGCGGGGCAACAACTCCAAAAACAACTTGGAGGCTCCCGAAATGACAACAAGCTGCCACAAGAACAAAGTTATCAAATACAATGAACAAGATCTAGGTATTGACAAGAATACTAGATCAGGGATTTCTCCAAGTGAATGGAGAGGAGTTGAAGCGCTTGATTCGTGATGATGATGAACTTCTCCTCCTTCAATTCCCCTAAAGATCAATACCTTCAGGTGGTTGAAGTGGGAGATCGAGAATGAGAGCTCTTGCACAATGTCTGGACAATTTCGAATGAATCAAGAGTCCTGAACGTTGGGGAAGAAGGGGTATTTATACCCCCTTCAGAAACCAGCTGTTGGACACTTTGGGGGCCGGATTATCCGGCCCAAGTGATGGTCAGATTATCCAGCCTGGGGAAACACCGCCCCAGACTCGGAATATCCGGCAGATAATCCGCCCCCTATCTGAGCGTCACGCCGAGCTTGCCCTTGATCAACTTTTGGGGCCCGGATTATCCGGTCCTATGTGAAGGCCGGATTATCCGGCCTGGGGAGGAAAAACCGCCCCAGTTCGGATTTTCCGGGAGAAAATTTGACCGGATACCGAGCGACGCGCCTTGGCTCCCTTTGCTCTAAACTAGGGGCCGGATTATCCGGCCCATGCGACAACCGGATTATCCGGCCTAGGAAGGAAAAAACCGCCCCAGTTCGGATTTTCTGGGAGAAAATCCGGCCGGGTACTGAGCGACGTGCCTTGGCTCCCTTTGAGCAATGAGGTAGGCCGGATTATCCGGCCCTTGGTGGGGCGGATAATCCGGCCCCCCTCAAAGCTTCCTGCACACTTAGCGCACATGAATAATCTCCACAGTATTGTTATCGAACACGCAAAACATAGGAAAACATGAAATGTTCTTTCAATTGCCCCTATCATAAGCATCTTGAAGTGATTAAGTTTAAAGTGAACAAACTATGGTGTACATGCTTGACGAAGTATAAGTTAGAAATCTCATGTCCCTTGTATACAAGGGCCGCTCCTCATGCTACTCACATTTAGTCACCGGTAAGTTCTTGTCATCGTAAGTACATGTGTATCATAGAGAACTGCCAACGGGGTACCCCTTGCCCGATGATACGAAAGAATCCCCATATCAAAATGACAAGGCAAGCAGACAACGAGCATCTCAGCAATCTTCTTATTTACCATGGGAATATGGTGCTTTTTTCTCTCTTTCCTCTTTTCATAATCTCTTTTTTTTCTTTTTTTCTTTTTTCTCAATATAGGACTCTCTTTTTTTATAAGAAGAATGCTTCATAGACAGCTCATTATGGTTACGCTGCAGGTTTCCACCATGTCAGCATGGATTAGACCAGCGGCCCAGACGTTTCTCTAACACATATACATAACTCCATGGACTTACAAGCTCCCCTTTCATTTCACACCGATGACATCCATATACAAAAGAGCATGATATCAACTAGGTACAAAGTACCCGTGCAATGTTGAAAGCGTTCCCCATGACAGCATGGTTCTGCTAATCCCCAACAAATAAGTGCAAGCATATACAACATAGACGACACAATGGTTCAAGTTTATTAAGGGCAAGAAAAGTAAAGTGTGCCATCAAGTTCGTGAGAGCTTTAATCACTAGTTTTCTCATAACAAGTTTAATTTGGAAGGTAAACAAAAACATGAATATACTTGGGATAGCATAAGCTAGTAGGTAGGTATGGTGGACTCTTTGGAATAACTTGGTTTAGGGAGTTGGATGCATGAGTGGAACTCATACTTGGTTGTGGAGGCTAGCAAAAGACTGGGAGCGACAAACTAAGAGAGCAATAATGGCCATAATCATGCAGAGCGACAAAACATCATTGATCAAATCATAAAGTGATACTACAAGTTGAAAACTAAAGGATCATAAAGGCTATGGTGACTTGAGATAGTCATAACATGATGTGATCATGTGCCAAGTCAACCCAAATAAAGCATCAAAGGACAATACCACTATACTATGCTTTAATATGCTAAAACAACGCATGATTCATCCAAGGAACATTAAACAATCTCAATTGTTTATAACAAGTCATGCTACAGCAAAGAATACTAAGCATAAAGCCAAAACAATATCAAGCATGGCATGACAAAGCATAGGCCACAGTCAAAAACGAGCTCTTTTTACCACATAAGCACGAACTTTCCTACTCTTTTACAAACCAAACCAAACTATTTGCAAACCAATGTATGAAAGAGGGGGTCCAACCAATTTATTCAGAAAACTAAGCAAACAAAGCAAACAAAGCAAATGAAAAACGAAAAAGAAGACGCTCCAAGAACAACACAACTGTGCATGAAACAATAAAAATTAGGCGTTTGGAAGAAACCTGGGATTTTTATTCATGAAGAGGGGGATGTCTTGGGAATCCCCAAGCTTTCACGCTTGTACTTCTTGGATATTTCTTGGGGTGACACGCGTGGCATCCCCAAGCTTGAGCTTTAGTCCATCCTTCATCTCATTACTCATTCCTTCCATACACCTGAAATTTTTCCTTCACACAATCTTTATTAGCAACATTAGTGCACTCAAGATAAATAAGTATTAAGGTTCAGTTCTAACAACAAATAAACTTCCATTAGAACACTAGCTACTGAAGCACTTCCCTACAAAATCTCAATTCCCCAAAATAACTCAAAGAGGGACCAACAAGAAGTAAATGCAGAAAATGGCAGAAATCTGTCAAAACAGACCAGCAGGTAAAGACGAATTTTTTCGAAGACCTTCTGTTGCTCAAATCAAAAAGTGCTGAACTAACTAAAGTTAGATAACAGCCTGGAGCAGAAGCACAAAAATTCACACTGCAAAAAGACGTTCAGAGATTTTACACGAATTTTTACGGTGAAGCACAGAAATCTGTTTCGGGACAGCAACTTTCCCAATCATTACTTCTCTCTCATTAGAGGTTACTCTTGGCACAAAAGCAAATAAAAAGGATAAGGAGCAGTTATTACTAAAGTAATAACTTCCAAGACTCATCTAAAACTTTTGGGTTATCTCCCAATAAGTACTTTTCTTTAACGCCTTTAAGTTAGGCATAAGAAGCAAGAAAGAATCAAGTATTCTCAAATGAAGAAGCATTAAGACCAAATTTCTTGCCCTTACCTCTCTTGCTTTTATTCTTAACCTTTGGGAAAATATGATTGTTTGGTGGAGAAGAAAGGTGCATGGTCCCTTTTTCCCACATCTATTATTGCTCCAAGGAGTTCTAGTAGGGACCTTCCAAGTGTAATTTGTCCTTTTCCTGCACATTCAATAACAAGATAATCAGTAGAAATCATTTTCCCAAGGATCTTTGTAAACACTCCTTCAGCTATTCCAATAGGTAATATGGTAGCATTATTAGCAAGATATATTTCTTTTCCTCCTTCAGTAAGCCCCCAAAGGTTCAAAGATTCATAAATATCTTTGGGCATAAGACAAAATTCAGACATGATATCACAGTGGGCTTGAAAATTTCCGGTGTTTATCTCAATCTTCACTGTAGGGAGCCACTTTGATGGTTCAGAATTTATTGGAACATAATTGTGATGCTCCCTAAGCGTATTATAGCAATCATTTAAGCTAGTAGTGCTAGTCTCAAGAGTGTTCAATCTAGCAAATATTCTTGCGAAAGAAATATTAGTTTGGCTAGGCAAGTTGTAAGTGAGGATCCATTTCTTTATAGCATTAATAGCATCATCCTCATTACATTGGAGGAAATCTCCTCCCACAACAGCATCTAAAGCATATCTATAGCAAAGAGCAATTCCAAGGTAAAAACTGCTAAGGAACAAGCTTTGAGTCATTTTAGGCTCAGTTTTTGCATGTAGATCAAAGATTCTAGACCAAGCTTCTTTAAAAGTTTCCTCAATTCCTTGTTTAAAAGTGAAAATCATTTCCTCGGGTGACATAGTGATTGGAGCAAGGCTAGACATAGTGGCAACTTAAGAAAGGAACTAATTTTTGTGTGTTTTTCAAATAAGAAAGCAAACTAGTAAAACTATTTTTGTGTGTTTTTGAATAAAGAAACAAGCAAACAAAGCAAAAAGAAACTAAGCAAAACAAAAATAACAAAGTAAAGAGATTGGTTATGAGGGACTCCCCTTGTGAAGATGTCCTTGACTCCCCGGCAACGGCGCCAGAAAAATGCTTGATGGCTCGGTGTTGATGTAGAGCTCGTTGGGAACCCCAAGAGGAAGGTATGATGAGCACAGCAGCAAGTTTCCCTCAGTTATGAAACCAAGGTTTAATCGAACCAGTAGGAGCAAGGAAACACCCCAAAGGTGTTATTAGCTGAGCCTTGGCAGGGCGCACTACCAGTGCTAGTAGAAACGTGGAGACCTGCACAACACAACCACAGAACTTTGTCCCCAACTTGCGATGAGGTTATCAATCTCACCATGTTTTGCTGAAAACAAAGGATTTAACGTATCGAATGGAAAGAAGTAATAGTTTGCAAAAAGTAAACACAAAGCAGTAAACAGTTTATAGATTGTATGTAAAAGAAAAGAGGACCGGGATCCATAGTTCACTAGAGGTGGCTCTCCTTAAGATAGATAACGTGCTGGGAACAAATTACAGCGGGGCAATTGACAAACATCGAGAAAGCAATACATGCATATACTAATCATCTTGACTCCTTTGAAACTTGATTGGGCATTACAACATTATACATAGACCGCCATCCAACTGCATCTATGACTAATAATCCACCTTCAGGTTATCATCCGAACCCCCTCCACTATTAAGTTGCAAGCAACAGATTATTGCTTTACGAACTGCGTGTAAAGTAAACAATACGATTGTTCTATGAACAAAGGATTGTTGTTTTCTCCCTAGTAGCAACAGCACATCTAGTACCTTAGAGATTTCTGTCACTTCCCCAGATTACCAGAGGCATGAACCCACTATCGAGCATAAATACTAACTCTTGGAGTTGCTAGCATCTACTTGGCCAACATAGATACTAACAATAGAAAGCATGCAAGATCACAAATAACAAAGACATGATAGAATCAATAATCAATCTGAAATAGCATCTCAATATTCATCGGATCCCCGCAAACACAACATGCAGAATTACAAATACATGATCTTGATGATGAACAGAGCTCACAAGATCTAAACATGAAAGCACAAAGGAGGAGAACCAGCCATCTAGCTACTACATGGATCCGTAGTCCAAGGATGAACTACTCACGCATCACACCGGAGGCTTGCATCATGATGAAGAAGGCCTCCAGGGTGAATTCCCCTCTCCGGCAGGGTGCCCGGAAGAGCTTCAGATCCCTCCCGATCTAGGGATGGAGATGATGGCGGCTACAGACTCTTTCGTGGATTTTTGATCGGATACTTAGGGTTTTCGTCACGAGGGCAATATATAGGCGAAAGGAGAGGCCGAGGGGGTGCTGGGGTCGGCCAGACCACCCCCTGGCACGGGCCAGGCCTGGCCGCGCGGCCAGGTGGTGTGGTCGGCCCCCAGCCCTTCTCCGTCTCGTATTCTGGCATCTGATGACTTCCGGAAAAATAGGCACTTTGGCTTTTGTCCCGTCCAATTCCGAGAATATTTATTTTCTGACTTTCCTGGAACCAAAAACAGCACAAAACAAACAGTTGGCACTGTGGCTCTTGTTAATAGGTTAGTCCAAGAAATCATATGAAAACTACTCTAAAGTGTGGACAAAACACAAGAAAGTGGATAAAACTAAGCATGGAACATCAAAAATTATAGATACGTTTGCAATGTATCAATGACCGATTATCATTGTATCTCAAACGGTCCCGAACTGGTCATGAAATCCTATCATGAACAAATCTTCTAGGTTCTGTCCATCCCGGATGAAAATCATATGGCGCCATTAGGGATTTCCCCATCTTCCATTGAAATAATATGGCGCGTACGGGGGTGGTGCCATCCATGGTCCCGGCGCCCACTGCCCATATGGCCTCATGTGTGGTGGAGACCTTTCCCTTGGAGGTGATCTTGGATGCTTCATATATTTTGACCGATTATAATTGGAATCAGTCACTTGGTTTGCATACTTGGACAACAACATGTCAAAGGTTGGTTTGATATGTTTGCGTTGTACTTTGACCTCATGGGTCTTCCACTTGCCAACTTCTGGACTCTTGGGCTTAATGAACTTGGCACGAACATCATCTTTCACTTGTGGTTGCCCCCGAGTGCAAGATTTTTTATGGTGATCTTCAATGTCTCTTTGCCATCGGGTTGTTTTCCAAGAATGATCTCCCTTCCCAAGGTCTTGTCTCTCCCCTTTATGTTCCTGGGTTCACCAATAATAATATTATTTTAATTAGCGGATTCGGCCACCTCTAGCCAAATTAATACCTTTTTCCCATTCAGCTCCAAGGTATTCATTGGGAATGGCTGCTTATCAATTTGCATATCAGCAAAGCTCAATCGTCCATCATTTATAGCCGATTGTATCTGTCGCCGAAAAACATTGCAGTCGTTAGTAGCATGAGAGAAAGAATTATGATACTTGCAATAAGCACGCCGTTTTAACTCTTCAAACGGTGGTAAAGTATGAGAAATTCTAATATATTTATCTTTCAACATGGCATCAAATATTCTGTCACATTTGGCCACATCAAAACTGAAATTCATCTCCTCTTCGCGATTCTTGCGAATCGGCTTAAGAGCATCACAAGCATAAGGTTTAGCCTTCAAGGGCCAAACAAATTCAGCAGCATACATATCAGCTTCATATTCTGAACTTTCGCTATCACATCCAACAGTATTTATGCGAGGACGGTCAGATTTTGACCTATGCATATCTTTTGTATCTTTGCTTCAGCTTTCCTGAGCCAAAGCCCTTTGTAAAACTTGGCTAACATTCAAAAAATCATAACCTTCTATTCTTTCCTTAATATGAGTTTTTAAACCATTAAGCACCAAGTCAGCCATATCTCTTTCAGTTATCACTAAACTATAACACCGATTTTTTGTGTCCCTAAACCTTTTGACATAATCGGTAACCGATTCATCATGTTTTTTTAACAGATGTAAGATGCGACAACTTAAGTTCATTATCACCGCTGTAAAAATGTTCATGGAATTTCTTTTCTAAATGATACCAAGTATTAATAGAACCATAAGGTAAAGCAGAAAACCATGAAAAAACAGTACCAGTTAAAGACAAGGGAAATAAACGGACTTTTAAAGGATCACTATTTCCAGCCTCTCCCAATTGTGCTGAATATTGACTAACATGTTCCCAAGTTATTTTCTTATCTACCCCGTTAAATTTAGCGAAATCTGGCACCTTGTATCCTTGGGGGTATAGTAAAGCATCAAAGTATTTCGGATAAGGCTTTTGATACATCCGGCTTACATGCTTCGGCTCAATTCCGAAGTTATCATAAAACATCTTTTGCAATTCTGACCTAAGTGTGGCCATGTTCTTATCTATGCTAGATGAATTTACTTGTTGTGGTTGTGCAGGAACCATAGACATATTAGCCGTAGAATGTACCCGCTCTACCGGTACCGAACTCATATTTGGTGCCACGGACGCGACTAGCGGGGGTGTGACCTAGTTCAGCGGTGCCACCGAATAAGGCACACTCCTGAGGGGACTAGGGTGCGGTGGCACGGTTATGATTTTACCATCTTGGCTATAGTAAGGATTCATCAGTGTACCATGAGGAAGTGTCGATGAGCTAGGTAATATTGGTTTAGGTCTTTCTACAGTAGCGTTTGTACCAACATTAACAGAGAAGTCATGAGGCGTGTTCTTACTAGCTTTTAAATATTCTATCATGGCATCATAAGCTTGACGACTGGACTCGGTAGCATAATGATTAATCGCAGCCAATTGATCATTAGAGAATACGCTAACACTTACAGAGGGCTTGGCTGAATTGCCGAGCATTGGTGGAAGCTTGACCTCCCCAAGCGATGTGGCACCGCCTTGGCGGTCCTTCTTGAAGCTTGCGAGGAACGTCTCCTTGTCCTCTTCCTCTTGCCTCTTCTTCAACGCCTCGAACTCCTCCTTGCGATGTTGTTCCATTGCATCAAGTTGCTCTTGACACTACTTCTTGAGCGTCTCATAGGCTTCGAGTTGTTTCTCCGAAAGATCACCGAAGCTAGGCTTGATGATGTTTTCGGCGCTAATCTTAGCAGGCTGGGGTATCTAGCCGTTCGACATGATGATCGTCCCCAGCGGAGTCGCCAAAAAGTGTGTTCGCACACGAACACGTCACGTGTACCTCCGGCGCCGAGCGCGATACGCAAGACACGTCGCCAGAGGAGCCTCGCCGGAAGCGCGATATGCAAGACAAAAGGCGAGATCTTTTCAGCACCCGAAACCCCACGTGCCCGGGAGAGACCCCGTCTGGACGCATGGCGGTGATGGGCTGCCCTAGGTCGGTTCTCCCGCCCCTAGGACCTCGTGGATCGAAGCTCTCCAACACGAAGAATGTCGATGAACGATGAGCAGAACACCACGGCGAGAGAGAAAAAGTAGAGGTTTGTAGATTGGTTTTTGCGATTGTGTGTTGTTGTTCAATCGGCCGCCACCCCTCGCGTATATAAGAGGCGGCTGGACTTCCCGTGCAAGATAGAGGTTTGGATCCACGCCCAAAAACCTAGTTTGGGTCGAACTCGGACATGTGGGTCTAAACTTTTGGCCGAACTGTTCGGTTTAGAGTCTTCCTGAACGGCCGGGCCTATTTTTAGGATAGTAAACGAGCTGTGATCAAAATCTCGTAAAAACCAAAGTTGCTCGACACGAAAATACGAAGAACTTTCGTGGTTACCACTTTTCCATCCGGCCTAATCCTGATGGTCTTTTTCTATTAGTTTCGTAATAAACTCGGATTTAGACCGAACGAATTTAATTCAATTCGGCCGTATACTAAATCTGAAGGCCACATAGTTGCTCAGATGAAAATGACTCTGAAATAAAAGTTGTTCGTCTTGAAAAACTGAACAACTTTCATGTTTACCACTTTTTTATCCGAGTTGATTTGGACCGACTTTTTCAGATCGCACGAAAATAAATTTTCGTATGCAATTTTCTGCTTTGCTCTCGCCATAGGACAGAAAAGTCTGTGGTAGGGTGAGCCTAAGGGCATCCCAACCCGAAAATTCAGGTTTTTGATAGTTTTTTAGTTCTTAAATTTGCATACTAACTCAGATCGAGATGATTCAAAAATCAAAGTTACTTGTTTCGACGAGACGCACAACTTTTGTGTTTGGAACTTTTTCATTTGAGATCATCTTAAAGGAGTCATAGTAGAAGCCTTCATATATGAATCTTCGAATCTTATCTGAACACTAGAATAATCAGCTATTAAGCCTGATTTGGCTTGCTTTGATACAATCTATCTTTGATGATGATCAATAATCCTATGAGTAGACCTTTTTCGAGTATTCTCGCTATTTTTCTTGGTTAGCTACGTGTCCAAAACGAGTGATAACAACACATTTCCTTTCCAAAAAAATTAAATTACTCCACACTTGAGATTGAGCACAGTAATCGAGCGCTGAGCCTGGTTAATTTCTCGCTCACAAAAGGCAACTAATTATAGTAATCCGCATGTTTGCTTAACGAGCTAGACTTCAGCATCTTCGGTGAAATAATAATTAACAGTATTGTTCTCAGCTCATCCCAAAGCTAATCCATGTCATTGTTTAACAAGAATTAATCTTCCGTACGCCCTCCCACGGCACGCAGCAAGTCGCTCCCACCCTATTGCGAGTAATACTTCTCACGGCATTTCATCTCATCTCTATATATTATCCGTATTACACCACCAACCATCATCGAACAAGATCACTGCAACCTCCTCCACCACACTTGACCTCCAGCTTCTGCCCCCGCCGACCATGGCTTACTCACCAGGTTTTCTGGTAGCCATCCTTGTGTGCGCCTGTGTGCTTAGCGCTCAAGCGGCGCGCGACCTCGCCAATGATCGGTCCATTGTGGCAAGGCACGAAGAGTGGATGGTCCGGTACGGGCGTGTATACCGTGATGTTGCCGAGAAAGCAAGGCGGCTAGAGGTGTTCAAGGCCAACGTCGCCTTCATCGAGTCGGTGAACTCAGGCACAGACAAGTTCTCCCTAGAGGCTAACCAGTTTGCGGATATCACCGAGGAGGAGTTCAAGGCTACATACACGGGGTATAAGGCACTAGTGGCTGGTAAGAAGGGCAAGACGACAGGATTCAAGTATGCAAATGTCAGCCTCGACGCTATACCGACGTCCGTGGACTGGAGAACAAAAGGTGCAGTCACTCCTATCAAAGACCAAGGCCAATGTGGTAAGCTCATATTCACACTATTACATTGCAAACTTGACCTTATAAATAGTCGAGCCAGTACTGATTTTCGGATGACTTGATTAATTTTTAGTCAAATGACCAAAATTTCTACCGAGCTCAGCTGACAGCCAAATATTTGAGAATATTTGACAACAAGCTCAGTTCTATTTAAGTTTGCCTTGAGTTTGCCTTTTCTGTCTTTATAACAGAAGTGCAAATATTTTCGTACCAAGTGCAAAGGTTGATGGAAATTTGAAGTCTCAGGTTGTATGCACAATTACACATTGACCAACTACCAACACATGTATGACCTGTAATATTTCAGGTTGTTGCTGGGCCTTCTCCACGGTTGGTTCCATCGAAGGTATTGTGAAGCTGAAGACAGGAAAACTAATCTCGCTATCGGAATAGGAGCTGGTGGACTGTGACGTGGACGGCATGGACCAAGGCTGCGAGGGTGGGCTCATGGACAACGCATTTGAGTTCATCATTGACAATGGTGGCCTCACCACCGAGGGCAACTACCCCTACACCGGCACGGATGGAAACTATAACTCCAACAAGGAGTCCAATGACGCCGCATCCATCACAGGGTACGAGGACGTGCCGACCAACGATGAGGCATCACTACAAAAGGCCGTAGCGGGGCAGCCAGTGTCCATTGCACTCGACGGAGGGGACAACCTCTTCCGGTTCTATAAAGGTGGCATATTGTCCGGCGATTGCGGCACCGAGCTGGACCATGGCATCGTGGCGGTCGGGTGCGGCGTGGAGAGCGACGGGACCAAATATTGGGTGATGAAGAACTCATGGGGAACATCTTGGGGTGAGAAGAGGTTCATCAGAATGGAGAGGGACATTGCTGATGAGCAAGGCCTATGTGGACTTGCCATGCAACCTTCCTACCTGACAGCATAGCTTCCTCCACTACGTATATAATTCTACCTTTGACATCTATACACATATACCACCTGCATGATTGTGTAAACCATTATGTGCTTATGTATGTTTATACAAGGGGACAATAATATTGGTTATGTTCTTATGGAGTTTGCATCTATATAAGTTTATTGTACTTTTTTTAGATAAAGGCTCTAAAGAGCCTGGTTTAAATTAATATAGCGCTCAACCGGTTAGGATACATGGTACTGATTACAAAGCTACAAGTTTAAAAGAAAGAAACAAAAAGCTAGAGGAACTACAATGGCCAAAGCTGCAAACAAGCTTGAACAACAGTTGCAGATCCATGGGCGACCCCTGCTCAATCATGGCAGGTTTGGGCACCTCGCCCGTGAACTTCTCAACCGTTGTTGTGCCCTCTGCTATGCACTCGCTGACATGCCAGAACTCCATGTCGCCGCGCCATCAAGGAACCATTTTGTACAATCCACGGAGTACCCGCCGTGGATGGAAAGAGACAAGAGCTTCAAAGAGGAAGGAGGAACAACCAACACCAACATGGTGAAGAGCCAGCTCGAAATCAACCTCGGTGTGCTATTGTCGGAGGAGGGAACATTTCCTCATCACCAAGGCTCAAGGGTTTCGTCCCACCAGTGAACACACCACAAAGAGGAGCTTGAGAACCTAAAGAAAACCTTGAACATGCCGGTAGTAGCCTACTATGCCCCTCACCCCAAAGCGGCGCCTCCAAGGAGGAGAATGACTTCGGACCACCGATGTTTCCCTACCAAGTACTAGGATTTCTCCCGGGAAAGGAGGGGAGAGGTGGGGGGATTATACATCATCAACCCTCCAAGAAGGAGAATGGCGAAGGTCATCATTGCCTATATGGTTGGCTTGCAGCCAACCAAGGTTTTTCCCCCCATAATCCACCCCGTCCACCCCGCAAGAACGCATATCTGGTGTCCAAAGACCAATTGAGATTGATCTGACGCAGAGAGAAGGAGGGGACGCCAATAGATCTGACACAGAGAGTGTTGAAGCACCTTTGCGCCGCTACACTGCAACGGGTCTGCCACCGGCTCCTCACCACCCACACAACCAAGAGAACCGGCCAGCACTAGCTCGCATCACTCTCCTTTCGGTCGATGTTGTGGCCCCGGCTTCTAGAGCTCTCCGCAGGAACCTCGCCGCCGCCCTCACCGGAGGCCACGCGGAGAGGTATGGCGGCCCTCTCGGGCAACATTAGTGAAGGAGAGGATAATCCTGATAGCTAGGGTTTGAGTCGCCTGCTAGTCATCCTTGGGAGAGCGACTCAAGAAGGGGCGAAGCATTTTTATGCTCTATTGAGATGTGCAATGGATCTAACATGTATCCACCTTGGATCGAAGGATCGAGCTCTAAACCCTCTGGTTCTGGAAAGTAGTCACGCCACCAACACCTTTTTGACCACCGCGGGCGTGATGACCCGCGCTCGAACCACCAACTCTTAGGAGACCTCCAAAGGTGGTTTCCCCGATCAATCGCTTTTCGTCTAGTCTGTTGCCCACTTCAAGGCATCCCTCGTGGTGGGCAACGGTGGAGGCCTATGGTCTCTCGTAGCTAATCTGATGTTGACCCATCTCAAGATTTGGCGAGTTTATCCTCTGATGACCCACAAGTATAGGGGGTGTATCGCAGTATTTTCGATAAGTAAGAGTGTCGAACCCAACGAGGAGCAGAAGGTGCTGGCTAGTGGTATGGATCAGGAATTCTCTGCAAATACTTAGCAAACGGATTTTTAGGGGTTTTTGATAAAGCAAGTAAACAAAGTACGAGTAAACAAAAGATGGTAAGAATGAATGCAGCAAGTGGCCCAATCCTTTATGCAGCAAAGGACAAGCCGGTTGTATTCCTATAGATGACCAAACGTTCTCGAGGACACATGGGAAGACTGGCAAGTGCTTTCGCTTCATATAGTCGATTAATCTTCTCTAGATTGCTAAGTGTTGTGTGGGTGAACCTGTGCTAATGTACCGTCCCATCCAAGACTTAATACATACTTGTGATTAAACCCCCTTGCAAACATACGTAAGTACAAGAAAGTAATTAAGGTAAAACCTAACCACAACTTTAAACTCTAAGACCCTTACGTCCCTTGTGCAATGGTTTCCTAACGGGGGTTCAGGTTTCTGTCACTCCGGCAACCCCTACAATTAGTAGCCAAATACACAATGCATTCCCCTAGGCCCATATAGGTGAAGTGTCATGTAGTCGACGTTCACATGACACCACTAGAAGAAGTACACCACAACTTAAATAACAATCTATTGAATCTTTCTCAACGCAACTCCACTACTAACAACAAGACTTCTCCCATGTCCTCAAGAACAAAACGAACTACTCACAAGACATCATATGGATCATGATCAGAGATGGAATAATGATGTATAACAATCTGAACATAAACAATAATTCAATGGTTCACTCACTAGCATCAACTACAAAGAGTAATCAACACCGGGAAAGTTTCCCCTATGAACTATGGCAAGATTCAACGCAATTGTTACAGCAATATGGAGATGGTGATGAGGGTGTTGATGGGGATGATGATGGTGATGATGATGATCCCGATGAAGTCCAGCTTGATGGTGGTGTTGATGGCGATGATCTCCCCTCTCCGGGAAGGAATTCCCCCGGCAGAAATCTGTTTGCCACAGAGATCTTTCTCTCTCGGTGTTTTCCGCCCCACAGAGGCAGCGGAATCTTTCTGTGGTCGCCCCCGAGTCTTAGGGTTTCGAGAGGAAGATATACGCCAGAGGGGAGAGGCTGGAGTGGGCCAGGGTGGCCACACCACTCCCTGGCGCGACATGGGCTTGCCCGCGCCATGGGGTGGTGTGGGCCCCCTGTGGCCCACCTCCACTCCATCTTCTGGCATCTTGAGTCTTCTGGAAAAATAGAATTTTCCGTATATTTTCCCGGATTTTCTGATCTTCGCAAATTTTGCCTCCAAACAGCACCTTTTCCATCAGAATCCTGACTGCAGCGGTCCATGCTCCAAAAGTCATCAACCATGCAAAAACAGATGAAATAACATAAGTATCACCCTCAATACGAATATATCAATGAATAATAGTGAATTAAGACATAGAATAGTGATGCAAAATGGAGGTATCAACTCCCCCCAAGCTTAGACTTCGCTTGTCTCCAAGCGAAACTGAGCTCAATAAACATGACCTCGGGTTTATGGAGTGAAGAGTCGATAAAAGAATACGGACAAGAAGCATCACATTCATCAAATACATAGATCATAATAGAAGACAACTCACTATTATATAACTCAACTTGTAATGAGTAAAGGAAACACAATAAAGATACATAGAGTAAAACATCATTGGTAATGGAAAACTTAGCTCTTGGTCGAAGAATAGTTGATAATTTGCTGGAGTTCACAAATAGCTGGGTTTTTTCAAAGAAAGCTTTCAAAGTAGTAAACTTCAAGATAAGAGCAATGTGCAAAACAAGGAACATAAGAAACATGATTGAATAAATCATCATATGAATGAATGAAACACATCAACTCAAAATACTTGCTGAGATAGAAGGGAATAGGTTTACTGACTCAACTACAAAGTGAAAGAAAGGCCCTTCAAAGAGGGAAGCAGGGATTGCAAGTCTCATAAAGAGCTCCCAAAAATTATGATACTTACTAGCTTTCAGCTCTCATTGCCCCTATCATAGGCATCTTTAGGTGATTAAGGTTAAAGTGAGGTCCAATCTGAGTTATATGCTTGTCAGACTATAAACTGAAGATCCCGAGTCCCTTGAGTACGAGGGCCGCTCCTCATGCTACTCAACTTTAGTTACCGGTAAGTTCTTGTCATTGTAAGTATGTGCGTATCATTGAGAACCGCCAATGGGGTACCCCTTGCCCGATGATACGGAAGAATCCCCATATCAAAATGACAAGGCAAGCAGACAATGAGTATCTCAGCAATCTTCTTATTTACCATGGGAAAATGGTGCTTTTTTCTCTCTTTCCTCTTTTCATAGTATCTCTTTTTTTCTTTTCTTTTTCTCAATAGCTATCTCTCTCTTTTTTTATAAGAAGAATGCTTCATAGATATCATTATGGTTACGTTGTAGGTTTCCACCATGTCAGCATGGATTAGACCAACGGCCCAGGCGTTTCTCTAACACACATACATAACTCCATGGACTTACAAGCTCCCCTTTTATTTCACACCGACGACATTCGCAAACAAAAGAGCAAGGTATCAACTGGGTATATATTTACAAGTGTTGAAAGCGTTCCCCGTGACAGCACGGTTCTGCTAACCCCCAACCTATAATTTGCAAGCATATAACTTTCATGGAGAGTTCACAATGGTTCAGGTTTATTAAGTGCAGAAAATAAAGTGTGCCATCAAGTTCGTGAGAGCTTTAATCACTAATTTTTGCATAACAAGTTTAATTGGGGAGGTAGACAAAATAGGAATTTACTTGGAATAGCAATAATGCTACTAGGTAGGTATGGTGGACACAAATGGCAAAGGTTTTGGTTTAAAGGAGGTGGATGCACGAGAAGAAATCGCTCTCAGTACAGGTTTTTGGCTAGCAAGGCTGGGTAGCAAGTATAAGAGTTGAAGGAAACAAACAAACATACAAGTGATAAAGGCAAACATGCAATCTTCCTTGGAAGCACAAAACATCTTAACTAGAGAATACTAAACTTATGAGCAAATCAAGAAATAAAGATGATGAAATTATTTTTCTCTAGAGTACTTCTATGTTTTTCTTTTCAACTCTCAAAAAGGTGTTGCTACTGACCGAGCCAGGTTTGCCAAAACCAACTAAATTAACTCAAAGATCCCAAAGTGCTACCAATACTAACAACAAGATCAATCATATAACCACTAATTGAAAACTAATATAATCTATGCAAAAGAGTGAATGAAGGAACTTCTCATTAATAATCCATAACGGAAACTCACACCAAGGGATACAAATCTAACGAGAGAGGGGACACTTCCATAATGCAAACCATACTACATAATAACTCCTCTATTCAAGATATGACTCTACTAATAAGGTAAAAAGATAGAAGATAGTGATATGATACCGCGACACTCCCCCAAGCTTGGAACAAACCAAGGGGATGCCAAACCTGATGACGAATTACTCCTTTTGTGGTGGTGGTATCCTCTCGATGAGCTCTCTGACCAGTTACCCCAAGTCCTCAATCTCGAAGGTGAGAGTACGAATCAACTCCGAGTTGTGCTTAATACGGCTCGTGATCATTTCAGTTCGTGGATCCCAGCTCTTGTGATTCTTCTTCTATTCTTCCCACTTGGAGTCTTCTTTTCCTGCATGGCTAGAACGAGGCAAATCCCAATTGGAGGGTAATTTCTCCTTGGGCATATTCTGGTATTGATGCTCATGGATACGGGTATGGAAAGGATTCTTGGTGCATGGAGGAAGTGACCATGGGTGATGAGGAGGCTTCCCTCCAATGGCTGGATTTTCCACCACTCCAATGCTTGCAATGGTAGTGCCAGTGTGTGGGTGTTGGCCTTGCTCCTCTTCACCTTCACTCTTGGTCTCCTTCTCCTTCCTGGGGTCTTGGAGGTCTTCCTCCATGGGCTCCTTCCCTTTATCCTTGGCGGACACCATTGTGCTTCTAAGCTCTCAAAGAGTATGTACTGACAGAAACAGATCGAAACAAAAATACGACGAAAACACGATATACGAACCTCGAGAGATCCGGGGGGGTTATATATTACGAAGTTTCATATCAAAAGGAAGATACTAGGAGAAAACGGGTCGGAGACGGAGTCCTGGGTGGCCTCACCACCTGGTGGCGCGGCCAGGGGTGGGCCCGCGCCATGGGGTGGTGTGGGCCACCCCGGCTCTAGTTCCGTCCCTTTTTCGCTTCGAAACTTTCCTTATGGACTAAAAACTGCAAAAATATAGTTGGATTGTACTTTCGCAGAACTTTTCTTACCAGAACTGTTACCTATTTGAAAATGGACTCTGCAGGTCTCTGAATTTGATCCTCAATGAATTTCTCGGGAGTTATAACTTGAAAGGCATCAACATCTTCATTGTAAGAATCTCCAGCAATATAGTGTTTGAGTCGCTGTCCATTCACTATCTTTTAGAGAAGAAATTTTTATTGCTCCTGAACGGTATACTTCTTCAATGATGAAAGGTCCTTCCCATTTTGATAGTATCTTACCTGCAAAAAATCTGAGACGAGACCTATACAATAGAACTTTCTCACCAACATGAAATTCTCTCTTAAGTATTCGCTTGTCATGCCATCTTTTAACTTTTTCTTTAAAGAGCCTAGCATTCTCGTAGGCTTCACTCCTCCATTCATCTAAAGAACTTAAGTCAAAAAGTCTTTTCTCACCAGCTAGCTTACAATCTCTATTTAGTTCTTTCACTGCCCAGTAAGCTTTGTGTTCTAATTCTAAGGGTAAGTGGCAAGCTTTCCCATAAACCATTTTATAAGGAGACATTCCCATAGGATTTTTGTAAGCCGTTCTATAAGCCCATAAAGCATCATTCAACTTCTTAGCCCAGTTTTTTCTAGACCTATTAACCGTCTTTTGCAAGATAGATTTAATTTCTCTATTTGATAACTCTACTTGCCCGCTAGTTTGGGGGTGATAAGCTGAAGCAATTCTATGATTAACATCATACTTAGCGAGGGTCTTTCTAAAACCACCATGAATGAAATGAGAACCCCCATCAGTCATGAGATACCTAGGCACTCCAAACCTAGGATAGATAACGTCCTTAAGCATTTTTAGAGAGGTTTCCCCGTCAGCACTTTTCATAGGAATGGCTTCTACCCACTTAGTAACATAATCAATGGCAACAAGAATATGAGTGTAACCCTTCGAAGGAGGGAAAGGGCCCATAAAGTCGAATCCCCAACAATCAAAAGGTTCAATGACTAGAGAGTAGTTCATAGGCATTTCATTGCGTCTGGAAATATTACCAACATGTTGACATTCATCACAAGATAAAAAAAAATTCTTGCATATTTAAAAAGGGTAGGCCAGTAGAAACCTGATTGTAATACCTTTTGTGCAGTTCTATCTCCTGCATGATGTCCTCCATAGGCTCTCCCGTGACATTTACGCAATATCTCTTTTTGTTCATACTCTGGAACACATCTTCGCATAATACCATCAACCCCTTCTTTGTATAAGTGTGGGTCATCCCAAAAATAATGCCTCAAATCATAAAAAAAAAATTCTTCTTTGCTGAGCTGTGAAAGTTGGAGGCAAATACTTGGAGACAATAAAGTTAGCATAATCAGCATACCAAGGGCTTCCTCGCGAGTTCACCCCTACTGCGGCTAATTGCTCATTTGGGAAACTATCATTAATAGGCATAGGATCAAAAGAGATGTTTTCCAAACGAGATAAATTATCAGCTACAGGATTTTCAGCACCCTTTCTATCTACTATATGTAGATCAAACTCTTGTAAAAGCAGTACTCATCTAATAAGCCTAGGCTTAGCGTCCTTCTTTGTCATAAGATATTTAATAGCAGCATGATCAGTATGAATGGTTACTTTTGAGTCCACAATATAGGGCCTAAACTTATCACAAGCAAAAACAACAGCTAGAAATTCCTTTTCAGTAGTAGCATAGTTCCTTTGAGCAGCGTCTAAAGTCTTACTAGCATAATGGATAACGTTTAGCTTTTTATCAATATGTTGCCCAAGGACAGCACCTACAGCAAAATCACTAGCATCACACATTATTTCAAAGGGTAAACTCCAATCAGGTGGTTGAACAATAGGAGTTGTAGTTAAAGCCTTCTTAAGAGTTTCAAAAGCTTCCTTACAATCATCATCAAAAACGAAGGGTACATCTTTTTGAAGAAGATTAGTAAGGGGTTTTGATATCCTAGAAAAGTCTTTAATAAACCTTCTATAGAAACCAGCATGACCAAGGATACTACGAATACCTTTGATGTCTCTTGGGCATGGCATCTTCTCAATTGCCTCAACCTTAGCTCTATCCACTTCTATGCCTCTTTCAGAAACTTTATGCCCAAGAACAATCCCTTCGTTAACCATGAAGTGGCATTTCTCCCAATTCAGAACAAGATTAGTTTCTTCACATCTCTGCAAAACTTTATCAAGGTTGTGCAGACAATTATCAAAAGAAGTTTCGTAGACAGAAAAGTCATCCATGAACACTTCTACAATTTCCTCACAAAAGCCATGAAAGATAGCAGACATGCACCTTTGGAAAGTAGCAGGAGCATTACATAAACCAAAAGGCATACGTCTATAAGCATAAGTTCCATAAGGGCAAGTAAAAGTAGTTTTTTCTTGATCTTGTTGTTTAACAACAATTTGAGAGAAACCAGAATAACCATCAAGAAAACAAAAATGGGTCTTTTTAGACAATCTTTCCAACATTTGATCAATAAAAGGAAGCGGGTAGTGGTCTTTCTTAGTAACTTTATTGACTTTCCTAAAATCGATGCACATCCTATAGCCTACTACTATTCTTTGAGGAATAAGCTCATCGTTATTATTAGGGACAACGGTAATACCTCCCTTTTTAGGAACACAATGAACATGACTAACCCATTCACTATCAGCAATAGGGTAAATAATACCAGCATCAAGGAGTTTCAATACCTCATTCCTTACCACTTCCTTCATCTTAGGATTTAAACATCGTTGGTGCTCCACTACTGGCTTCGCATCTGGTTCTATGTTGATAGAATGCTGACATATAGTAGGTGAAATCCCTTTCAAATCATCCAGAGTATAGCCCATAGCTCCTCGGTGTTTCTTCAAAACTTCCAATAATCTTTCTTCTTCCTCCCCTGAAAGTTTAGTGCTAATAATAACGGGATATATCTTTTTATCATCAATAAAAGCATATTTAAGATTATCAGGGAGAGGTTTTAGATCGAAAACCGAATCCTTTTTAGGTGGCATCGTGGTACCCAACTCTTCTATAGGCAAGTCGTGCTTAAGCATCACAGGTTGATCTCGGAGAATCATGTCAATCTCGTTCCTTTCTTCCATGAAGATTTCACTTTCATGTTCTTCCATAAATTGTTGCAAAGCATTATTAGGAGCAAGAGAAATAGAAGCAAGTTGTTCAACCCTAAAATCCTCATTATGGGTTTCCTCTTCGCAAGGTTCTTTAGCAAATTTTGAAAAATTAAACTCATAAGATTCCCCATCAAACTTAGTCAAGATTTTCTCCCTCTTGGAATAAATAATAGCTCCACAAGTACTCAAGAAAGGTCTACCAAAAATGATAGGATAAGTTTTACTAGCAGCTGAACCAAGTACTAGAAAATCAGTAGGGTACTTAATCTTACCGCAAAGAACTTCCACGTCTCGCACAATACCAATTGGAGAGATGGTCTCTCTATTAGCAAGGTGAATAACCACATCAATCTCTTCCAACTCGCAAGGACTGATCTCATGCATAATTTCTCTATAAAGCTCATAAGGAATAGCACTGGAACTTGCACCAATATCACATAAACCATAATAGCAATGATCACCAATTCTAGCAGAAAGCACAGGAACACTAGCCTTTTTAGTTCTATTAGGATGTGAAACAATATTAGAAGCATCCTCACAAAAGACTATGTGCCCATCTTCTACGCTTTTAGTGACAAGGTCTTTCACAATTGCTACCATAGGTTCAATGTTTATTTGTTCATCAGGTTTTACAGTTCTTTTTTCACCTTTGGTGATTACATTAGTTATCATTGGGTGATCCTTTACCTTTTGGGGGGAGGGAATCTTCTCGATATAAGGTTCAGGTAAGATGGGGTCGATGATGCAATACTCAGCACTTCCAATCGGGGCATAGTCAACAATATCTTTGTAAGGTGCATGGTACTTGTTCCATCCCCTTATTGGAATTTCGATATAGGAAGCAAAAGCTCTAAAGCAATTCGTAATAACTTGCAAATCAAGACCATAAGCATTACTAATATTTTGAAAGTCATCAGTTCCCATAAAAGATTCAATGCATTCATATTCATAATTTATACTTGACTTTCTACCTTTGTCATTCTCCCAAGCTTCAGCATTGTCTTGAATACGATATAGAAGGTCCCATTTAACTTCTTCTTCCATGCGAGTGAATGATCCAGCACAAGAAGCATCTAATAAATCCTTGTCATGTAGAGGGAGCCTTGCATAAAAGTTATTGATAATAATATTGTTGGGGAGCTCTTGAATGGGACATTTGAGCATTAGTAACTTCAATCTCCCCCAAGCTTGAGCTGTACTCTCTCCATCAAGAGGCCAAAAGTTGTATATTTGATTCTGATCTTTATGAATCTCACTAGGAGGATAAAACTTTGAATAAAAGAGAGGCACTATTTCCTCCCATTCCAGAGCTTGACCATTCTTCAGCAGCTTATACCATTCCTCAGCTCTTCCTTTCAGTGATAATGAGAATAACTTCTTCTTAACTTGATCTGTAGTAATACCTGCACACTTGAACAACCTGCATAATTCGTGTATAAAGAGTAAATGATCACCGGGATGGACAGTTCCATCCCTAACATAGTAGTTATCCATAACACGATCAATAATTCTTGTAGGTATTTTGAAAACATCTTTATCAGCAGGTGGTGGCTTATTTACTACCTTAGCAGTGGTAGTAGCATTACCAAATAAGAAACTCAGCGAATTATCCATAACAAAAATAAAGCAACTAGCAGAAGTAAACAATACTCACAGTAGAAGTTTCCTTTACCAGTTTCACTCTCCAATAGCGCTTCACTCCCCGGCAACGGCGCCAGAAAATAGTCTTGATGACCCACAAGTATAGGGGGTGTATCGCAGTATTTTTGATAAGTAAGAGTGTCGGACCCAACAAGGAGCAGAAGGTGCTGGCTAGTGGTATGGATCAGGAATTCTCTGCAAATACTTAGCAAACGGATTTTTAGGGGTTTTCGATAAACCAAGTAAACAAAGTACGAGTAAACAAAAGACGGTAAGAAAGAATGCAGCAAGTGGCCCAATCCTTTATGCATCAAAGGACAAGCCTGTTGTATTTCTATAGATGACCAAACGTTCTCGAGGACACATGGGAAGACTGTCAAGTGCTTTCGCTTCATATAGTCGATTAATCTTCTCTAGCTTGCTAAGTGTTGTGTGGGTGAACCTGTGCTAATGTACCATCCCATCCAAGACTTAATACATACTTGTGATTAAACCCCCTTGCAAACATCCGTAAGTACAAGAAAATAATTAAGGTAAAACCTAGCCACAACTTTAAACTCTAAGACCCTTACGTCCCTTGTGCAATGGTTTCCTAACGGGGGTTCAGGTTTCTGTCACTCCGGCAACCCCTACGATTAGTAGCCAAATACACAATGCATTCCCCTAGGCCCATATAGGTGAAGTGTCATGTAGTCGACGTTCAGATGACACCACTAGAAGAAGTACACCACAACTTAAATAACAATCCATTGAATCTTTCTCAAGGCAACTGCACTACTAACAACAAGACTTCTCCCATGTCCTCAAGAACAAAACGAACTACTCATAAGACATCATATGGATCATGATCAGAGATGGAATAATGATGTATAACAATCTGAACATAAACAATAATTCAATGGTTCACTCACTAGCATCAACTACAAAGAGTAATCAACACCGGGAAAGTTTCCCCTATGAACTATGGCAAGATTCAACGCAATTGTTACAGTAATATGGAGATGGTGATGAGGGTGTTGATGGTGATGATGATGGTGATGATGATGATGATCCCGATGAAGTCCAGCTTGATGGTGGTGTTGATGGCGACGATCTCCCCTCTCCGGGAAGGAATTCCCCCGGAAGAAATCTGTCTGCCAGAGAGATCTTTCTCTCTTGGTGTTTTCCGCCCCGCAGAGGCGGCGGAATCTTTCTATGGTCGCCTCCCGAGTCTTAGGGTTTCGGGAGGAAGATATACGCCAGAGGGGAGAGGCTGGAGTGGGCCAGGGTGGCCACACCACTCCCTGGCGCGGCCTGGGCTTGCCCGCGCCATGGGGTGGTGTGGGCCCCCTGTGGCCCACCTCCACTCCATATTCTGGCATCTTGAGTCTTCTGGAAAAATAGAATTTTCCGTATATTTTCCCGGATTTTCTGGTCTTCGCGAATTTTGCCTCCAAACAGCACCTTTTCCATCAGAATCCTGACTGCAGCGGTCCATGCTCCAAAAGTCATCAACCGTGCAAAAACAGATGAAGTAACATAAGTATCACCTCTCAATACGAAATATATCAATGAATAATAGTGAATTAAGACATAGAATAGTGATGCAAAATGGACGTATCATCCTCCCACCACCATCGAGAGACAATGAAGCTTTGGCCTAATTTACTGGAATCGATACCTCTGGATTTTGCTAGAGCACCTCTCAACCTGTTGATAGTCATCAAAATCAATTGCATTTGTGAGGCCACTGTCGATTCCACCTCTTCATCATCATCTGAAAAATCATCAAGGCACCAAAACCCAATGATCTCCCTGTCTCCGAATCTTTGGTGGTGCAGAGCCGCCCTCTCCTCCTTGCCCATGCCCCTACCAGAAGAAAGATCACCTTTGCACATATGAGATCTACGACTAGACCGTCACCCACCACTAGGAGCCTGCTCGTCTCCTAGCCTCCCTTCACCCTCTCTCATCTTTTGGTTGGACCGATGGAGAACTTCCCGAACAAGCAGACGAGGCGATCAAAGTTCCTATGCATCTCACATGAGAGAGAGTTGTTAGTGTAAAGCCACCACATTTGTAGCAAAATTTCTATTTTGGTACCACTTTCCATTTTGAGGAGTGAAATCTACCACTTTTTCGAGGTTATCTCAAAACACGGATTCGTCTCTAAACGGGAATTGACACCGTTCTGACAGCCTGGACCCTCTAGAGAGGTGATGTGGCACTGCGGATATGGCTCCTGACACGGGTAGCAACGCCAGTTAATGGTGTGTGGGCCTCGCTACTTACAATGTGGATAAGGTTGTGTCCCATTGACCCCGACAGTCGCGTCTCCTCCTCACTCGCATGTCCCCCTCCTGTGACACTGCCGAGTCATCGTCGATGTCATTTCTAGCCTCCATTGCCATTTGTGTGTGTTGCCGCCACCATGCCCAGCTAGCACGATAGGTCGTCATCGAGCACCTCCTTTTTAGGGGTAAATATTAGTGATGATTTGGGATTTAGGGTTAGGGTTCATTCCCGATTTGAGATTTTTCGAGACCTCGTTGATTTAGCTCCACTAATGTCCATTTCTCCACCAATTAGGACTTGACGAACTACAACTATGATCCTGACACCGTTGATGACCCCACATTCTGTGGAATAGCAGTGGGGTGCGAGGAGCATTTTCGCACCCACGAACTGGAGTCATGCAAGTGTGTTGCCTTTAAAGGGACAAACACGAGCAGGAAATTCTACCTGTGTCAAATTGGAAATGTAAGTCATCATTTTTTAGTTAATATGTAGTTGTGCAAATGTAATAATCCATGCAGATATCATTTAGCGCAATATTTTCTTTAGTGAGTGGCAACAACAATATAGTCCAATTTAGATGATATAACATGCAGAGCTAAAATGTTTATTCACTTACTAGTTTGAATCAAAATTAGCATATTTAGTTCTTGATGATCTAAATCACTTAGTTCCTATATTGTTTTATTGTTCATCACTAGATGATCACAACAAGTCATGAACTGTGTCTAAAATGTTTATTTACTTAGCTAAAATGTTTATTTACTTACTGATTTGAATCACTTATTTCCTTTTTAAATTTGCAGCAAGTCATGAACTATCACAAAAATGTTTATTTATTAATCGGAATCACTTAGTTCCTATTTTGTTAATTTGTAGCAGGTCATGAACGATGTCTTCCAGTCTTGGCTAGATGGAGAGTGGCCTGACACTACGAAAAATGCACTAGCCAGGCTATGGTCAATGTACAATGAGAGCAATAGTGCTAGGATTGAAGAGAGGTATGAAGGATCTTGCTGAAGAGAAGGAGAAAGTGGAGAAGAAATTTGAAAACTTTCTAGTAGATGTGCACAAGTTTATGGATGCTATAGAGAAGAGTGCTATGGAAGATAACTATGCCATGATTATGAGGAGCAGTGATGCAAATGTGTAGGAGATGGAGAAGGAGAAAGTTGTGCTAAAGAAACAAGTAGATGATTTAAAGAATCAAGTGGCAAAGCTGAACCAAATTCTAGTCGCTCGCAAAACAGTACACGGAAGGAGTCACCGCCTCCCTCTCTCTTCCCAAAACCTAGCCGCCTCCACCCTCCTCCTCCTCCATAGTCGGTTCCCCTCCTCCAGCCGGCCTCACCAGCTCCAGGAGGAGCGGGGAACCTAATCTATGAGTTGAGTCTTTGATACAAGTAGTATTTTTAATAAATTAGATTAGGATTTTGCTGATCCTTTTCGGCCTCCATGTCGATGGAGATGGCATCGTCTACAATAAGTGTTCTCTGACCCTTCGTTTGACGACGTGAGTTTCTTCTCGACGTCAATGGTGGTCTTGGAAGATCAAGTTTCTTTACGTATGGTTTTTCAGATCTTGCTTCGCCGGATCAATCTTGGATGGTTTTTGTTGGTTGTCGCGAGGAGTTTTTCCTCGCAATATCATTCCCACCTGCCATGTTCTCGACAATAGAGATTCATACTTTCAGCTCTTCAGCAACATCAACGAGGTTATTCGGTTCGTCTTCCCTAGAATGGAGTTGGTGCTCTTACCGATATCGATTGATTACTCTAATGGTTGCACTGCAGCTCAAATTAAAATTATGGAAGAACCCTTGTTGGTATTTATAGTATATGGTTTGGTACCTATGTCTTCTTTATGTGGCTGCCTTTGGAAAAATGCAATATTGTGTCATGGAAGAAGAAAGAGTTTGAAGATCTCGATGATTGGATAGTTCCTTTTACAGTTTATTTTATAATTGTTGAAGCTAGATCATGTATCTTTACCATGTACTATTTTCTATGATAAATATATATGGTATTGATTGTCAAAAAAAAATGGCTGAGCTGAAGAGTGTGCAGAAATCACATGCAGTCATATTGAAGTTAAGACAGAAGAAATGGGAGGTTGAAAGGGACACCTTGAAGGAAGAAAATAAGAAACTACAGTATATGCTCTATGAAATGCTCCAAGTGAGTGATTTTCACAAGGAAAAGCTCAAGAAAATCAAATCTATGATGAGTGATCCTTTAGTTATCATGCTGGCATGTTTATCTATTTCTATATTTGAACCCTTGTGTTGGGGTAGTACTGCTTAATATATGTGTTAAACTCTTGTGGTAGTGTACTTTGTTCAACCATTTGTATAGTGTACCTTGAATCCTTAAGTTGAACTATTTGAGTTATGGTGAATGTGTCCTAGTAAATTTGAAATTTCTAGTAAATTTTGAAATTTAAATGCCTAGTAAATTTTGAATTTGAAATTCCTAGTAACATTAGATGTGAAATACCTAGTAAATTTTGAAGCTTTTAATCCTAGCATATAGCATATAGGTTTGTGGAGACCCCTAGAGGGGTCTCAACAATCATTTTAAAATCTTGTATACCTAGCATCTAGGGTTGTCGAGACCCCTCATCTAGGTCTACAAGCTTTTAAAATTGTTGTCGAGACCCCTCGATGCTTCTAGACCTAGAATCTATGGTTGTCTAACCATTTCAAATAATGACTACTAATTACCATGCAACAATCAACACTCACATAACCATAGTCTTAAACCAAATTGTCTGACACACAAATTGTCTTGCAAACAAATTGTCTTGCATGCATGGAATAGAAAACATAGTATTACACACATTGTCTTACACACAAGGGACCTGAAAGAGTTTTAGAACACTACATAGTCTGACACAACATCACAAGGTCACTTCTTGTAGCTATTGTGCTTCCCAGCATTGAGATAGCACTCCATCTTCTTGGTGAGCTTAGGTTTCCTTTTCCCAATTACAGTAGATCCTCCTTATGATGCACTAGCAGTGGCATTAGGTGTAGCTGTAGGAGCCCTTGATGCAATAGCTATAGGATTCCTTGATGCACTATTAGTGGCAGTAGGTGTAGATGAGGAGCCTTTGATGCACTAGCAATGGAAATTTCTCAACTGGGCAATGTGGAAATTTTTGAGTGCTACTCTGAGCTAGTACACGTCCTTGAAGCATAACTTGATGCATGATTGTTCATGAGGGTCAAACCTATTGTGATCATACCAAACCCTCTTCTTAAACTTCTTAAGCTTCCTCTTCCTTCCTAAAGGAAGTGTGAATTTAGGTACATTTCCATAATTATCACTCTCCCACATCATCTAGGATGCTCTCCTCATCACTTGATTGTATGAACTCTACCATTTGAACTTCCTCTATCTCATGGTGAGATCTACCAGATAGACCTGGCCTCATTGGCTTCATTTTTTTTGGAAAATACTTTGGTTCAGGAATTTTCTCACCAGCACTGTCACTTTATTTATCTTCATATTCAAACACCTCCTCCACATCTGCATCCCCTTCAAAGTGAAAAAGGGGCATCTCTTTGATTTTTCTATTGCTCCATCTTATTCAGTATTTCAACATAATCAAGATCATATTCCTTCTCATTTTTCCCCTCTTCAATTTCTCATTTAATTTTATTTCTTCTATAACCATCATGTTGTGCTCTTCAGGATTATACTGAAATGGATAGAGGAAATCATCATCATCAGATATGACATCAATAGGGATAACTTGTTTTATCTTTTGAGAACTGGAGCTCTGTTAGGTGCAATGAAGAACACATCCGAAAAGTCCACAACAACAGAAACAATGTCATCATCATCTAAAATATAGTTCACACCTTGACTATCAACCGAAAACTTCACTGGCATAGTCAAGACTTCTGCCTCTACTTCATCAATATTCAAATAAGTTGGCCAGACTGTATTCTTCATTAGAATAGTGATGTTCAGAACCTACTCCTCCTCATCACATTCTTTCATTTCCGCTTTTTATTTAACAAAGTACATGATGTTCTGTATCCCATAACCATGAGCATCTATCGGGGCTAGCAAATTCATTTTTATTATGTTAGATTTGCACATTGTCCTTTTCAAGTTGTCTTTCTTAGGAAAGTTGAATCTGATCTCTCAAACATCATCATTAAGGCTATGGAGATTTAAATGCAGAAATATTTAGTTAACTATGCCCTAAAAATATAGCAGAATTAACGGTGTTATCCACGATAGGATTGCCTAGTTAACCATGTGCTATCGGTACAAGAATCAATTTATTCACTCTGACAGTGATTCAAGACACAATAATTGACACAAAATAGCTACCAAAATATTATCTGCAACCTAAATTTCCTAAATAAGATACTAGACAATCACAAGAAAAGCTCATCACATATAGATCTTGCTAAATGTACCTACTTATTAGTAAATCTAGTTAAATCAACCTACAAATTGCAGAACTTGTGGACCGAAAAGGGAAAAACAAGGAACTTACTCGACATCGCTGAAGGGGGGGCCCACATGTGGCTGGTTTTCGACGGTGAAGAGATCACCATCCGTGCCAGAGCTGTGGTCGACCTAGCCTCCACCATCTGCACCGCCGGCAACTCCATCGATGTCCGTGAATCCACTATCATGCTGGGTGTGTCGTGCATCGTGCCGCTGCAGCCAGCAGACGGACGTGAAGCGCGCATGCCGATAGAATCTACGCCCGCGCCCTCACGCTACCGACATCGCCGGGGGTCACCGCCGCCATCGCCGGGACTAGAGTATGGAGGAAGGGGAACCCGCACGCAGGGGTGAAACTGACTGAAACATAAACGGTTCCCCCATATCTTCAGACAAACGCTACAAGTGGTGGGGCACGCACGCAGTTAATGGGCGTTAACGACCGTGTCGGGAGCCATCTCCGCGATGCCACGTCACCTCTATCAGTTGGTCTGATCTGTTAGAACGGGTGTCAATTCGCATTTAGAGACAAATCAATGTTTTTTTAGACGACCTCTAAAAATATGGTAGATTTCAGCCCTCGAAAGGAGAAGTGGTGCCAAAAATATTGCTACAAATGTGTTTGTTTTATGCATGGTAAGAAATAGCGCGCTACAGCATCGCTATGCATCGCTAATAGCACGCTATAGCATTATGAGCCATCTCCGCTAAATAAAGCAGTGTACATTATCTCGCTAATAGCATGCTATAGTGCGATATATCACGCTAATAGCGTATTTTTAAAGATGACGATATTTGCTATAGCGCTCTATTTCTTTCCTTGGTTTATGCCAACAACTGCACTTGAGACTATTCTGTTGACAAAAGAAAAAAGCGTGCGACCCATATGTCGTCGTCTCAGATCAACGGCTCAGCACGGGAGACCACTCATGTCCAATCGCGTCAGGAGAAACAAAAATTAAGCCCTGGAGATCGAGTACACGGCGACATCTATTTAAGGCAAAATCCACCGCCACATCAACTCCGTCGCCCGTCTCGCTCTCGCTCCCAACCTCTTTCCCTCTTCGGCTCTTCGCTCTCCGACCGGATCGAGGCGCCGCGACCCGACGCCGACGACGGACGGACCCTCTAGGCGCCGGCGGCCATGGCGTTCGGCGACCGCATGACCACCTTCGAGGACAACGAGAAGGAGAGCGAGTACGGATACGTCCGCAAGGTCCGCTCCGCTCCTCCTCCTCTCTCTCCTGCTGCTCGCGTTGCTTCCCCGTAGACCCCAGCTTCTCGGCGCGCGTGATCTCCGGTGCGCGCGAGGTGTGCGCCGCGCCGCTTGTGTTCGGATCGAGCTGAACCGCCGCGAGATTTGTTCGATCAAGTCGGGTGTTTCACTTGGGGTTTGGGCGGTGCCGTGGCGGAGGCGATGATGCTTCTGCGGATCTCTCGCGCGCGACTTGGCGACCCGAATTGAGGCCTTATGATCCATCCCTCATTATGGACCGTTTGATCAGTCTGCACGTTTGCAGATATGCGTGCTATTCTGATCGGTTGTCTGCAACTCTGCATGGGCAGCACAATGCTGTTTTATCTGTGCATAACTTTGCTCCTTTGGTACAATTGCGTTAACTTGATTTAGATAGGTTTGTGATGCTACAATGCAATGCACCTGCTTGTACTTACGTTTTATCTTCGTGAAAACATGATCGTATTGGGCAGTTTGTTACTATCTGTGTGGTGTAGCAGAATAATTTAGACGCCATCTTCAGCATTTGCACTACATGTATAACCATCCTCTTTTCTTTTGCGGAGGGTGTATAATGAGCACTTAAATTTGTTCATTATGTTTTGAAACTTCTGTTAACCTGGGTGCTGGACTGCTGGGTTATAGGTCTCTGGACCTGTGGTGGTGGCTGATGGAATGGGAGGTGCTGCCATGTACGAGCTTGTTCGTGTTGGATACGCTGAACTCATCGGGGAAATTATTCGCCTCGAGAATGATTCAGCTACGATTCAAGGTATGCAGCAGAGAACTTGTTTTTATCTTACACAGTGTACTCTCTTGAGGTTTGATAGTGGTTTATTGCTAACTGAACATGTCGTAGTAGTTCAACATCACAAACGCTGTTACTTGTGTCGTGTGTTACAGTTTATGAGGAGACTGCAGGACTGATGGTTAACGACCCTGTGTTGAGAACAAGAAAGGTGTACTTTTGTGATCTACTGAACCTATCTGTGAATATCCATGTTTTGCTCTTCTAACACAAAATGGCTATGCCCATGCAGCCTCTTTCAGTGGAATTGGGACCTGGTATCCTTGGGAACATTTTTGATGGAATCCAGGTAAGCTGAGCACCATATTCATTTTAATTATTTGGTTACTCTTATCTGTTGTCAATTGCCATGACCTCATTTATGTTACACTTGCAGCGGCCTCTAAAAACTATTGCTATAAAATCTGGAGATGTGTACATTCCTCGTGGCGTTTCAGTTCCTGCTCTTGACAAAGATGCCCTGTGGGAATTCTAGCCAAATAAACTGGGTAATGCATTTATTTATAGCTTACTTTAATTGTGAAAGAGGGACATCCTGTTAATCTAGCCTAGTTCATGTACTGCGCAAGGCCCTCTAAAGCATCTCCTTTTTATCATTTGCTTCAGGTGTTGGAGATGTCATCACGGGTGGAGACCTTTTTTTTTTTTTTTTTTTGGGCAACCGGCAGGAGCATCGCCTTTTCATTAAGATAGAGGGAAAGCCCCAACAAGGTGTACAGGGCGGTGGTTCATGCAAAGGTTCATGTTAGAAGGCAAGAACCAAAGCAACAGAAGATGAAAGGAAAAGAAAGAGTTACTAGTCTAGTCTGGTTCCGCAGGAATTGCCTCTCCACCTGTAGCGAACGCCCTAGCACGTTGCCTGATATCTTTTTCGGCAAGCTCCGCGACCTCAATGTATGTTAGTCGTTTGCCCGTGAAAATTCTCCGATTTCTTTCCTTCCAAACGTTCCATAGAACGTAGAGAAGACGCCCACTGATTCTTCGTTTCTCCTTTGCAGGGTGGTCCGCAATGAGGCTATCCCACCAGTCCGAGACTGAGGGCATTTCCAGGCCCAGTGCAGCACCACCATTGTTGTCCCTGAGCTGGACCAGGCTCCAGACTGCGGCGGTGAATTGGCAGTCTTTTAGCAGGTGGTCGATTGTCTCGTTGGCACTTAGGCAAAGAGCGCAGATTGGATCATGGTCCCAACCACGCGTTGCCAAGTTGTCAGCCGTAAGAAGCTTGCCGTGAATGGCAAGCCAAGCAAAAAGCTTGCACTTCGGTTCCGCGTGTGCTTCCCAAATTTTCTCCGCCTTAAACCTGGGGTAACTCCCGTAAAACTGAGCGAGATAGGCGGAGTTAGCGCTGTAGTTTTCGTCCTCGGTTAAGCTCCATCTAACGGTGTCGTCTTGGTTCTCCACCAAGGTCGTGGCATGAACAACCTCCCAGAGGCGGAGGTATTGAGTGAGATGTACTGGAGTGCTCAAGCGTGCTATGGACCTGATCCAGTTGTTTGCGTTAATCTCCTTAGCCACCGAACGGTTCTTTCTGGTTGCAATTTTGTAGAGGTCAGGCGCAAGGAAGCAGATGGGGCCGTGATCGGACCAATTGTCGTGCCAAAAAGAGGCGGTCTCTCCGTTGCCAATCGTGATCTTCGTTGCAGCTCTGAACAGCGCCATGTCCTTCTTGTCACATGGAAGCCTAGAGTCAGCCCAGGTGCGCTGGGGGTCCGTCCATTGGAGCCATGGCCAGCGTAGTCTGAGGGCGCGGCCCTGGCGCTTCAAATCTGGCATACCGAGGCCGCCAAGATACTTCGGCCTGCACATGGTCATCCAACTGGCCAAGGCCTTTCCCTTGGCGGCGTGCTCCCCCTCATCGCCAGCCCAAACGAAATTTCTCGCAACTCGGATGATTTTATCCCTGGCCCATTTTGATAGAGGAATGGCAGTTGCGTGGTAGACTGTCGTGGCCATGAGAACAGATCTCGCAAGAGCGATCCTTCCCGGGCGCGCGATGTTTTTCCCATCCATCCAGGCATCTTTCCGGCGATTTTGTCGATGAGGGGTTGGAGGTCGATCTTGCGGAGGCGACGAAAGTGTAGAGGCAAGCCAAGATATTTTCCGGGGAAGGTAGCAATCTTAGCCGGGAACACCTGCAGGGTGTCCGCGATCTCGATGTCCGCACATCTGACAGGGAAAATCTCGGTCTTGTCCATGTTGGTGACGAGCCCGCTAGCCTTGCCAAAGCAGTCCAAGATGGCCTTGATGGCGAGAAGTTCCTCCTTGATAGGGTTGACGAAAATCCCGGCGTCGTCGGCGTAGAGGGAAATTCGGCATCTCGGCGTACGCGAGCGAATCTGACTTAGAATTCCGTGACTAGTGGCCATGGACAGGAGGCGTTGTAGGGGGTCAATGGCGAGGATGAAAAGCATAGGAGAGAGAGGGTCTCCTTGCCTCAAATCCTTTGCGTGCCAGAAAGGCGAACCGGGGTCCCCGTTTAGAAGCACACGGGAGGTCGCCGAGGAAAGCAAGCGGCAAACCCATTCTCTCCAAAGTTGCCCGAAACCGATTGCCTCCAAAACTTCCAGGAGATAAGCCCACCCCACCGAGTCGAAGGCCTTGGAAATATCAAGCTTCATGAAAAGACACGGCGTCTTAGAAGCGTGTAGCTCCTTGATCAGGTTTTGCACGTGAAGGAAGTTATCATGTATGCTCCTCTTTTTGACGAAGGCGCTCTGGCATTTCGATACGATTTCAGGCAGGATAGGCGCTAGCCTTAGGGCAAGGAGTTTGGAGAAGATCTTTGACATGCTGTGGATTAGGCTGATAGGCCTATAATCCGCAATCGTGGTCGCACCGGCTTTCTTAGGGATGAGTATGATGTTGGCCGAGTTGATCAGGCTTGTGCAATTTCCACGTAGGCTGGCCATATGAGCGATTGCCGCCACGATATCCTCTTTTATAATGTCCCAACAGCTCTTGAAGAAGGCACCGATGAAGCCGTCAGGTCCCGGGGCTTTAACTGAAGGAAGGGAGAAAACGGCTATTTTAATCTCAGCTTCCTCGAACGGATCCTCGAGTTCGGAGAGGTCCCGCGGCTCATATCCCATTGCCTCCCAGTTGAGGCTCGACTGCCTACGCGCCTTCGTTCCCAGCATGCTCTGGAAGTGCTGGAAAAGTGCCTCCTCCTTGTCCTCCTTTTTGATTGCCAAACCCGAAGTCGTTGAAAGGAACTGTATGTGGACCTTCCTTCGTCGTCCATTAGCATGGGAGTGGAAAAGCTTTGTGCTGGCATCTCCCAATTTGATCCAGGTGAGGCGAGATCTTTGTCGCATCTTAACTTTCTGGATGGCGAGCAGGCCCAGGTAGGACGACTTGAGCTGGCGGCGGAGGGATCGCTCATCCTCAGAAAGCGATCGGGATTCTTCCGCGGTGTCCAACCTCCAGATAATCTCCTTCGCCATAGCAGTTTGTAGCTTTATGTTACCGACACTTTGTCTCTGCCATTTCTTCAGCGCCTTAGCAGTGCGCGAGAGCTTTATATGAATGCGCCTAATAGGGTCGGCTTGAATAGGTTTGGCCCATGCTTCCGAAACCGTCTCCTTGAATCCATGCATGCGGAGCCAAAATTCCTCAAATTTGAAGGATGGCTTTTGCAACGTCGCCACCGATCCTTGTATTAGTAGGGGGGCGTGGTCCGAGCAAGCTGATGTGATTGCCTGCAAAAACGCGTTCGGGAAGAGAATATCCCAGTCGTCGGAGAAGAAGACATGATCGATCTTCGTGAGGACAGGGTCATGCTGCGCATTTGACCAAGTGAAACGGCGTCCCTCCATACGCATATCTTTTAGCTGGAGGAAATCACGAGCAGCCCGAAACTTTCCAATCAGCCGTTTGTTTATGTTTGTGTTGTTTTTGTCGGAGGCCTTTGTGATCAGGTTGAAGTCACCTAAAAGGAGCCACGAGTCACGAACCACAGTCTTAAGGGCTCGGAGCTCATCGATGAAGTCAAGCTTATCTTGCTCCCCTTGCGGGCCGTAGACAACAGTGATTGTCCAACACGTCCCGTCGTCGAGCATGGTGATCGTAGCAGAGAGCGAGCGAGGGCTAGTGTGAACCTCCGAAATTGTGAAAAAAGCTGAGGAGGCAGCAAGAATCACACCTCCTCTAGTTCCGTCGGCAGGGAGGAAGGCGAAGTTGTCCGCGAAGGAGGGACCCAAAGTGGCAGAGATTGTGGCGACGTCCACGTCGGCAAGCTTTGTTTCCTGGAGACAAACGATGGTGGCGTGGGAGTCCCTGACCATGTCCCTAACCGCGTCTCGACGCACCTTGCTATTTAGACCACGGGGGTTCCAGCTCAGCACGTTGACGTTTTTTTGCGCCATTTAAAGGAAACTCAGAGGCACAGAGCTTTGGAGGCGAGGTTGCAAATGTAGAAGTAGCTTAATCAGCTGAGGAACTTTTGAGAGCAGGCAATCAGATTCAGTGTCGCATGCAGCCACAGGCGGAGGTGCCCAACCATGGTGAAAGGCAGAGTAGTAGTGGATTTGAAGTTCGGCCGGGGCGCAATCGGTAGCCTGTTGTCTGACAGGGCCGATGCAGGAGCGAAGCCTTGGATCGAAGTACAACAAATTAAATGGGCAACTACTGATACAGCGGACACGGGGCTCTGGCCCAAATTCATGCAGTGTAGGATCCCAACTAAACATCAGTAGCTGGGATCACGGCTGCAGCAACCACCTTCTTGGGGGTCTTCTTCTTTATCTTCTTGGCCTCCTTGATCAGGGCCTCCAGAGCCTGGATGGCAGAGGCCGCTAGGGGCCCTTGCAGGAACAGCTGCCGGAAGGCCGCCTTGGCAGCGACGTCGAAGGTTGCAGCTGGAGCAAGGATTCCACAAGCGCGGGCGATGATCTCCTGAATAGCCTCTGCACCCTCAGAGCCCTGACGGGCCTTCTTCTTTGTGGCGATTCTCCCACTACGCCTGGGGGAGGTCGCGAACACGGCCTTTGCCTTCTTCTTCCTTGTCGGTGGCGTGCCCATGATAGGCGGCTGGGGACTTGCAGCAATGCCAGCGATGAAGTCCTGCAGAGGGTCGTCTGGCGCATCCAGAGCAACAGGGCCAAACGACATCACCGCGGCAAGTGGAGACAAAGGGCGCTCAACGGCCGGCGTCCCGTTGTCTTCCGTGATGGCGTTCCAGGCTTCATCCCCAGGCACAATGGACAACTGTTCTAGGAGGCTCGCCGCGGCGTCAGCCTCCCTAGCAGCGTCCTCCCGGACATCGTCCAGAAGAGAAGGGTCAAGTTCGTTGGAGCAGGGCGTGGGCGGCGGGAATAGCATCTCCTCGCCCGCCCTGCTCCCAGGCGCGTCGGAGATTCCCTTGGGTGGAGGAGACGAAGCCATGCGGAGGAAGCTAGTGGCACGCTTGATCCAGCCCCGCAGCTCCACCGCTTCCTGGACGATCGGCTTGACGAGGCCCGCCATGCACTCCAGGAGATCCGCCTTGAGCGAAACGGCGTGCTCCGCCATCAAGTCGCGTAACTGCCCGGGGGAGACGGCATGCGAGGCGCCCAGGGCGGTCGCCCCAGTCGCAGAGGCCGGAGTGACCTGGGCATCGAGCATCACCGTGTCCCCAGCCTCATGGCGCCGAACGTGGCTACTGCCGCCCGTCTCACGGCGACGCGGGGAACGAGTGCGCTCCCGCCTGAACGATCCTTGTCCATCCCAGCGGTCATGCCCATTTCCGCGGTCCCAGCGCGTCGCACCCTCCCTGTCGTGGCCGTCATCACGGTCATCGCGACGTCGACCCATCTGGCGGGGGTGGTCGTCGCGGGGTCCACTCCTTCCCTTGCTAGCGAGAGCACCCGCACGGGCAGCGGCCTCAGCATCCTCGTCCTCAGGCACGGGCGCCGACGGCATGCCATCCACCGTGAGGTAGCGCCAGTCGAAAGATATCGGCGTCGGCTTGAACGCGGAGGCGTCGCTGCTGGGCCCGAAGAACTCGAGTGGAGCCATGGAGAAATCTTCCATCTTGTCCAAATGGACAAGGATCCTGAAGGTGGCGCCTCTCTTGGAGCCCACCGGGCGCGCCTCGTTGACAAGGACCTCGCCGGCGAGGCCGTTGCTCCTACTAGTGAAAGTGAGCCAGACAACCTTTGGGATGGCGCTCGGGTTGGCCGTCCACGCCCAGCAGTCCAGCGACCGTGCGGAAGCGAGCGATGCCGAGCTGCCGTCGAGGCGGTCGAAGGAGCACCGCCGGGCGATGATGCGCTCGGCCACAAAGGGCGTGAGACCGTAAGCCGGCACCCCTTCCAAGCAAAGCCGCACCCGGAAGGACATGACCGCACCAAAGGCGTTCTCCAGGGGCCTCCAAGGGCGCAGCTGCACCAGGGCACCGTCAGCCGCGATGCGCCCCCTCTTGAGCACCTCGTCCCGGTGCGCACCATGCGCGAACTTGAGGAGGAATTGCCCTGGCTGGTACGGGCAGACGTTGATGTCGCGGTGGCTGAGCCGGAAGGTCTTCCTCGTGGCGCGGTCGATGGAGATGGCCTCCACCTTGCGGTTTCCATTGATGATCCATCCAATGGCCGCCGTGGCTTCCCAGCTCCTGATGTCCTGGTCGAGCTCGAGGGACGTGGCGATGACGACGGAATCCTCCTCCGGCCTGGTCGCCGCAGAGCCGATGCCGTTCAGGTTGGCCATGGCGGGAGGTGGGGGCAGCACAGCCTCCACGGGTGGCACCGGGGGAGGAGAGGGCGAGGCCGGGGCGGAACCGGGACGAGCAGCAACGACCACGGCCCAGGACCGCGCGCCCAAAGCCGAAGAGGATGCGGGCGGGCGGTGGATGAGGGGTGGTGGCGTGCACCTCGTCTTCTTCTTTGCTTCCTTTGCAGCAAGGCGGAGGGGGCAGGCGCGTTCCTTGTGCCCGGAAAGGTTGCAGGAGAGGCACCTTATAGGGTCGCGGCAGGCGGAGGAGAGGTGGTGGCGGGCAGGGGCGAGACAGCGGCCACTCCGCCGTCGCTCCGCCATGAATGCCCGTCACGTCGCGGACGGCGCGGCCGAGCTGTAGACCACCCCGCGTCGTCTTGGGAAGGGGGCGCCGCGGGCCGTTGGGGCGCAGAATGAAGTCCGCGCGTCCTTTGGTAGCTGGGGGGCACGACGACGAGGGAGCGGAGCCCCGCGGCGGCCGAATTTAAGGCGGGCTGCCTACCGCACGCAATGAAGACATCCAGCTCCATTGAAGACGCAGGGGACGTGGCTTGGCGGGGTCCGCTGGGGCGCTGCTCTATGGAGCCAGAAGGTGAGTCAGGGACTTCCTCGCGGTCGGAGCTGGAGGCCCTAGCCGAGCAGGGCGGAGTGGCAGCCGGAGGCGTCGGCACCCGATCCAGATCTGGGTCGGTGACGAGAGAGGAGGAGCGCAGCGCACGGCGCTGCTCTTCCCGGAGGAACCATGGAGCACGCGGGGCGAAACGGGGAGGCGTGGTTGACAGAGAGGGCTGGGGGGTGGAGGCTGTGGTAGGAGGGGACCGGGGCGCCGCCGGCGGGGGAGGGGGCGCCGCGGTCGTGGTCGCCTTACCTGGGCTGGCCATCGAGTTCTTTTATGTTTCCTTATTAACACATTGGTGGAGACCTATATGCTGTAAGTTTTTATGATGTTGAATTTTCTTTTTGTGGATATCACTATGCAGAAATTTAGCAGCTTGTTATCTGTAAGTTCTTATGATGTTTGCTGACTATATGCAGACTGTTTTCGAGAACACTTTGATGAACCACCATGTTGCCCTTCCACCTGGTTCTATGGGGAAAGTCAATTACATAGCTCCAGCTGGTCAATACAGCCTACAGGTGAGCTGATGATATCACTTTATCCCAAATCCCGTTGATTTTTAAGTGTTCTACCGTTGCCTTGCATTATTTGAAGCACTACTATACTATTTTTGCAGGATACAGTTCTAGAGTTGGAATTTCAGGGTGTCAAAAAGGAATTTACTATGCTTCAGGTTAAGAACATTCTTTCTCTGAACTCTTTCAGGAATGAATCTCTATCTTAATATGTTCAACTTATTGAACTGCAGACATGGCCTGTTCGTACACCAAGGCCTGTGGCATCAAAGCTTGCCGCGGACACACCCCTTCTTACAGGACAGGTTCGCGTAGAACTTATCTTGAGCTTCAGTTTCCATAATAAAATGTGTTCTCTTGTCTTATCACTATTTCGGTACTGAGATGACCAAACATTCTCTGATGTTTTTTCATTCCCATCCTACGCCATAAGTCTCAGTCTTATCTATTTTGAAATGGTTCCAGCGTGTGCTCGATGCATTGTTCCCCTCAGTTCTTGGAGGAACATGTGCTATTCCTGGTGCTTTTGGTTGCGGAAAAACTGTCATTAGTCAGGCACTTTCAAAGGTGATCATCAGTTTTCCATTTCCTACTGCTCCCATTGTGGTACTTGCAGCAAAGTCCTTCTATATACTATTACTTAGAACCATCTCTGTACTTACTCCTGACTTCAATAATCTCCGCAGTACTCCAATTCTGAAGCTGTTGTTTATGTGGGATGTGGTGAAAGAGGAAATGAGATGGCTGAGGTTCTCATGGACTTTCCCCAATTGACAATGACATTGCCTGATGGGCGTGAAGAGTCTGTCATGAAGAGAACGACACTGGTAGCTAACACATCCAACATGCCTGTGGCTGCTCGTGAAGCCTCCATTTATACAGGTAAATGCAAAATACCCTGGTTGTTCAGCATTATTAATCAACTTGGCCTATCAAGCGTGGTAGAGCTTGAAATTTTAGATACCATAGTTTCTAAGATGCATAGTACTGACTGAAAATACAGCAATAAAATTTGTAATACTCCCAAAGATTAAAAAGGAAAGGAATGTGTGTATTTGTTTCTGAGATCTGTAACTGCATACTAGTGTGGCGAACTGATGATTCAGGATAAAACTATTGACGATATAGGCATATCCCTCCCAGGCACACAGTTGTATCTGTGGCTTTTGCTCTATACATTAGTTTTGATGTCAGTGTTGTCTGCATGATTTGGTCATCTTAAGTAGTGCTGATAATGCAGATTGATGAATCAAAAGTTACGCTCTTTTTATGAACAATATCTTATATAAATTCTTTCGCCAGGATACAATTGCTGAATATTACCGTGACATGGGCATGAATGTCAGTATGATGGCTGACTCCACCTCTCGATGGGCTGAGGCATTGCGTGAGATCTCTGGCCGTTTGGTAGGTTGCCCTTGTCCCATTATACTTTGCCAAATGTTGCGTGAACAAGTTTTATGTTCATTAAAGTTCAGTTTATATTTCAGTATATTTTCACTTATTTCCCTGATGGCCTGTTGACGCTACGGTATTCTATTTGTATTATCATTAAATTAGCCATTTACTGCAATAGACCCATGACACTTGATTTTGGTATTATTGCTAAAAATGTAAACGATATGATGTGAATTGGTGAAGCAGGCTTTACATAGTGATACCAAATTAGAAGATGAGAACGATTCTTGTGGCCACATTTTTAGTTAGGAACATCCTATATCATGATTCATAACTAAAGCAATTGCGTGCTAAATGCTAAGGCACCTTAGGATTTCAAATACTTATAATTGTTCTTTCATTTGTGTTGAGCATATTTTACTCCCTATTTATGTTAGTATGTTACTAATGGCACATTTGTTATCCTCCAGGCTGAAATGCCTGCCGATAGTGGTTACCCAGCATATTTGGCTGCAAGATTGGCATCCTTTTATGAACGTGCTGGTAAGGTGAAATGTCTAGGAAGTCCAGACCGAACCGGCAGTGTGACAATTGTTGGAGCTGTCTCTCCTCCTGGTGGCGATTTTTCAGATCCTGTTACATCCGCGACCCTTAGTATTGTTCAGGTATGTAAGCCACTGAATTACTCCCGCTATCTAGTCCAACGTGATGAATAAGGTTTATCGGTTTGGCAGTGGTTAAACATGTGGTGTTGTTTGCAGGTTTTCTGGGGATTAGATAAAAAGCTTGCTCAAAGGAAGCATTTCCCATCAGTGAATTGGCTCATTTCCTATTCGAAATACTCGCAGGTCATTTCCTAACCATAAATTGCTATTATGCTGAACGCCTCTCTTGAAAGTATCTACTCCCTCCGTTTCAAAATATAAAATGTTTTAGCTTTGTGAAGTAATTGTACCTAGACTTCTTTTGTGTGTAGATTCACTCAGGTTTGGAGTGAACTACACACTAAAAGAAGTCTAGATACATTTTGTTCACAAACCTAAAACATCTTATATTTTGAAACGGAGGGAGTAGGTAAATATGGAGCACAAGAGAATAAAGGTTAAAAAGAGAACAAATATTAAAGAAGTTCTTGTTGAGGAACATTATGTTCTATTAGTCAGCGAGTGTGTTAATTAATTTACAACAATAGCAAGTTCAGGGTTGTAATAATGAATTGATTTTGTGAAGTTACTGCTGAACATGTTGCATAGTGTTAGTTATGTGATGAGAGAGTGTGGTCATGGGTGCTCTGCCCCTTTTGCTGCATTCCTGCTGCTCTCATTTTTAATACCACAATGCTCATCAGTATCTTAGGTCCATCTTTCTCTCTGTGATATCTTACTGCTCGTTTTCCCACCTAGTATTTTTTTTGAACTGTTCCCACCTAGTATTGATGTCATGTGACCTTATAATTTTCATCCTTTCAGGCCCTTGAATCCTTCTATGAGAAGTTCGATTCAGATTTCATTGATATTAGAACAAAAGCACGTGAGGTGTTGCAGAGGGAAGATGATCTAAATGAAATTGTGCAGGTATTACTTTGCGACTGTCTGGACCGATTACTTGCTGGAATTATGTTATATTTTTAACCTATTATGCTTAGCTAGTTCACATTTGTTGTCTTAGCAATTTGTTCACAGTTAGCCCTGCTAATAATTCCGAGAACAAAAATCTTTATTTCAGAACTAAACTGTAATTTTTTTAAAAATTGGCTGGCGTAAATATTTTTTAGCTCTTTTATTATAGTGCTACTTTGCATGATCTTAATTTTTGCCCCTCCATCCATACTCAGCTTGTAGGTAAAGATGCACTGGCAGAATCTGACAAGATTACACTTGAGACAGCAAAACTTCTGAGGGAAGATTATTTGGCACAGAATGCATTTACCCAGTGAGTGTTGGGCTAGTTTACTTGATGCATTTTACTGCCCTTTTATCATCAACATTAGCTCTAACGTTGCCATTCTTCCGCTTCATACAGATATGATAAGTTCTGTCCATTCTACAAATCTGTCTGGATGATGCGCAACATTATCCATTTCAACACATTTGCAAACAAGGTAAGCTCTCTTACTCAGTTGTGCCAGCAGTCCCATGTTCTCCTTTGCGACGTCGTTTGTAATTGAAAGCTAGATTTTGCATGCAAAATAAATGCCGAATGCATGAGGGGTATCTGTGGTCGAGGTGAGTGCCAAGCCCCCATGTCCCAAGAAATTGACCTGGAACTCATTAAGGGAACAAAACTGGTTTCTGCTGGATTGCTGGGCCATGTGGCCTCTGGTCGAGGAAAGGAGTAGCTGGATTTGATCTGTGGAATTTAGTTCTGGAATATTGCTTACGGTATAATAGGATCTGAACACCTTTCCCTGCTAATATGTATGTTTTCATCATTTGTAGGTGGTGGAGCGGGCAGCTGGTGCTGATGGACACAAGATAACATACACCGTCGTAAAGCAACGGATGAGCGACCTGTTCTACCGCTTAGTGTAAGTACTCCTAATCCATTTTCCACACTTGTTTCTGAACGCTGACAACCTATCTTTTCTTACACACCGCAGATCTCAGAAATTCGAGGATCCCGCAGAAGCCGAGGACGTCCTAGTAGGGAGGTTCCAAAAACTATACGATGACCTCACCACTGGTTTCCGCGATCTAGAAGACGGTGCACGGTAAACTTGCTGTACAGTTTTGTTGTAAACAATGAGGACCACCAGGTGGTTTAGAAAAGCATGGAAGCAATGTATTTTCCGCTTCCGAGGTTGTAGGTTAAGATCATGCGTGAGAACTTTATTCAGCACCCGCGAACTTTATTTTTTGCCACATTAATCTGTTTTAGTTCGCAAGTGCTTGACTGGCACACCATTCTTGTATGCACATTTAGGTTTTGCTATTGTGATAAGCCATGGGCATGTTAAGTAGGATGTGCATCTGTTTATATACATCAGCTATTACCATTACTGCTTTGTGGAAAAGGCATTGCTACGTTTTGGCTTCTTGATCAGATGAGTAACCGTATTGGTGATGGAGTAGTTTAGACAGCGAAGCCTAACCTGTCTTCAGTACGGCTAAAGCTTATGGCCAAAGCAGCTAGGACTGAAAATACTTACACGAGATGACAAGCTCAATCTAAATACACAGAAAAAATATTTACCAAAAAGTTCACATGTGATCCCATATATCCTCCTGTTCCTTTTTCAATCCTATATGTCTAGATATATTCTATTCATAAAACTAAAACATCTTATATTTCGAAACGGAGGGGGTACTACTGAATACGGAGTTGAAGAATGGGACAAATCTTCGTATAATAGTCAGCACAGAGTGTACATGGACATGTTCGACCAATTCATCTATCTTCCTATTTGGACCAGCAGGCTGTCATTTTGACTAGATCCAAATACTCACATGTGAGCCAACGTGCAAATGATTCTTTCAGCCGTGATAGCGATACTCCTTTTGGTTTTTTTATCCAACATCGCCGCGGATGCCTCTCCACACGTACCGAGGTACTAAGTAAAACTAGACCCATGCTCTCTGCCAGTCCTTGGATTCGTGCTCTTTTCGTAGTACTGTTTTGTTTGGTTGGATGCTCACTTTTGTGTGCTACTAATACGTGAGTGTGACAGCCTAAAGTCACCTTTTGTTTTCTTGCTCCTCATGTGTCACATCATACCCTGATTCACCGTCCATGGCGAGATCGTCTGGAAGTTCCACACGGTCCAAAGCTGAGGTCAAGAGGGTGCAGCGTCGTGGCTATACATCATCGTGGTCACGTTTCACGTCTCGTGATTGTGATTCAACCATCAATTACTACAACGGTAACAAGGATAGCATTGTTTAATCTAGCTATCCTGTTTTAAGTAACGCTCATCGCAAATAAAAACTTAATGCTCAGTTTGACGAGCATTAATTACCAGGCCCCGGGCTCAAAACGCCGTTTTCAGAAAGTCAACACTCACGGCCAAGTTCTGTTTAGTGTCAGACTAGTTACAATGGGGAGTATTATATAGTAATATCATGTACTTCTTTTTGTTTAAAATATAAGATGTTAGAGGTCTAGATGCACTCCTTTCACAAACCTAAAACATCTTATATTTTGAAATGGAGTGAGTACATGATACTAGTATATGATATCAGCTCCACAATGCATAATAGTATTATGTAGTAGTAACATAGTCTTAGTATATTTATTATTTTATAGAATCTCAATGTAAAATTGTATACAAGATTTATTTAAGATTAGTTTTTCTAATTCCACGTGCTATGATACTGTATCTACCTATGATAATAACACAATCTCTTTCATCATTAATTGCAGAGGCACATAAGCATTTTGCACATCACCTATGATACCCCATTGGGCTAGTCTCATAGTATCAGAGTAAATAACAAGCCTATGAAACTTTTAGCCGATTCTGCTATCCATGTCTTCTCGATTCTTTTCCATCGTGGGATAAACAATGGGGGAGCACACACAATGCCATCGGGAGGGAGCCTGGCTCTCCCAGTGAGGCGGGGCCCGTGGCCCGTGACGAGGGGTAACCTCGGCAATACCCATGGTTATGGACTTGGGGTTTCAGGGAAAAGAGATCTTATTTTTTTGATCATTTTGATATATCATCGTATTTTTATGATTTATAAATAATAAGATATGAATTTTCTAAGGTTTTATTACTTTATGGAATATTTGCTAAATAGTAAACTACTCCCTCTATTTCACAATATAAGCCTTTTTCCAAAGCTAAACAGAGGTAGTATTTTATTAAGATAATAGATTAAATTTTAGAACTTATTTTTCTAATTTTTTTGATATATTATACATAATTTTCTAATAAACAGGATAAAAGTTATTAATTTTATAAGATTAATCATTTTCTAGTTTTTTTAAAAAATATCTCTTTTTTGCGTCAGGCTCACGTCAACATATTGAAGTGTTTTTTTTTTGCACAGAGGCTAAGCTAGCTCTAGTCACTGAATACTGGGACCTAGGGCCACGTCATATGACTACGCTGGCAAAGGTTGTCAACGTTGACTAGGCAACACATCGACGCCGCGTGAGCGACACCTCGACTCCACGTCGTTGCCACATCGGCTCGTCCGAAAGCTTCTCGTACGGTGGTCACCGACGACGCTAGGGACAATCTAGGATGTGTGCATATGCTCGTTCGAACTGGGGAAGGTTGGCAGGTCGATTGGTGGCAGCGCCACCCCTATTTGGCCACCACAAGAGTAGCTGCTACGGCGGCGGCGACAGTTGCATGACACACGCTTGATTTAGGAGCAATCGAGAAAATGAAAGGCACCCAGAGGCTTAGTAGCTCACCGCGGTGCTCGAGGTGTGGTCGGCAAGGCGAGTGTTGGGATATACTTTCCGGGTATCCTCACTATGCCTCATTAACCAGGGTGACCCACTTCGGGTTAGAGCTTTGCTTCACGGGTGGCCCAGTCAGGGAGAAGAGACGGAGTCCAGTCCGGCTACGGGAAGGCCCAGAAGACTTGCCGACATAGGCCTGTAGTGTTACTTGTAGTTCAAAATGTACTCTGTAACCGACTCTTAGTCGTAGCCGGATAGATCTCTCCTGTAAACCCTAGACCAGATATCTATATAAGCCATCCTAGGGAGAGCCTTTAGGGAACCCTCACAATAGTCTACAATCCCAACTCACACAGGCGAAACCCATATAACCCATATTCCGGCTCTGCCGTATTACTGGATTGCTAGCAAGAGTAGGACCCGTCCAAAGCCGGTGGATTCGAACCTGTGTAAACTTGTGTGCTCACCGTCTCGGAACATCGTACGTCTCACACCCCTCTCTTCCACACGCCTCGAGGACCCCCTCATGGCGTACTTGTCATCAATCCGATGACAGTTGGCGCCCACCGTGGGGCAAGTGAGCTTCGAATCTGCATTATGAGCGGAATCTGCAAGAATCGGAATTGGCGAGACTATCGCCCTTGGTCGCATACTCTACGCCAGTGATGTCCCTCTCATCGTTCTCGACGAGACCTGGATTTCGGCTAGGGAGGCCATGACTGCTTACACCATCATGTCCTTTGGCGAGATCGTACATCGGTTTCGCTGAACCTGTCCCACCCACCCCAACGGTGATGATAAAGGCAGAAGAAATTTCTGGGTCCCCTTTGTCCGTGGAGGCGGCAGAGTTCCGGATCCCAGAAAACCCTAATCCTACCCAGCCCGCACTTGTTGCGGAGATAGTGGAGAAAGCCAAACCTGAAGCAGATCTTGCGGTTCAAGTCGAATCTGGAGTGCATCTCCCTAGCGAGGCCGAATCCCAGATCGATCTACCCACCGAGGTCGAAGTCCAGGAGGAGCACAACAACAACCTTGGTTTCGACTCTGCCAACGCCGGAACAGACCAACCTTTCCTGAGGCATACGTTGAGGCGCATGATGCTGCAAGGAGCAAACATGGATGAGGTTCTCGAAACCATCAGGATCTTCGAGGAAGCCCACGAGGAAAGCCGCAACTACCTCAGGACCCACACGTTGCACTTTGTCGGATATGTTGGATCCGGATCCGGCTCGGCCGATGCTGGAGACAACAAAGACTCAGTGCTGGAGGCGATCAGAACAAACACCGACTTACCCGCATCCTCGGATGACTCGATGATGTCGGTGAATTTCCGAAAGTTCTCCGCGGAATATGAAGAGGAGTTCAACTCCAAAGCTGCAGAAGAAGGAGAAGCCATGGATGAAGGATCCGGAGAAAACTCTCCCAAAGCGCAGGATGACATGGATCTCGGAGATAATCCCGAGGTCCAGATGTCTGAAAGTACCGATCAGAGCTTGACTCCGGGAAATGGACCCAAAGCCGTCTTTGCTACCGGCGCTGCCAAGAAGGCAAAGAAGAAGAACAAGACCCCGGCAAAAGAACTTCCAGCAGAGGAGGTAACTGTCGAGGAATACGAGGAAGACTCGGATGGAGCACTTATCCCAGACGAGCCCAAAGAAGAGTTGGTGGATGGAAACGTGGTCACCGCAGGTACCCATAAACTCATCGATGCTGCATTAACCACACCTATCCCTACTGCGGCAGAACTCACTGCTGCAGAATTGGACAAAAGGGCCCAAGCCCTAGAAGCGCATCGCCAAGTACTCCTGGATGAAGCCAAAAACATCGAGGAAGAGAAGAAGCGCATGGCCAAGGCGGAGAAGCTCATCTCTCCGCAATATCAGAAGAACCGGAAAGGCCACGTACGGGCTGACAAATTTCCGGAAGTATGAAAGGTTCTCTTTGAGGGAGATCCGGGGATGCCTCGGCTCGATAGTAATGGAGATCTGGTGTACCCAACACCAGTACAAAACACTGCCACAACTCGAGATATCCTGGCGAATAATCCAGGCCCAAAAGAGGTTTGATTGGGCATTAAGCTACTCACCAAGGGTCTAGAGCAGCAGAAGGTCGTGAAATCCAGGAGCGGAAAACTGGTCTCTCAATCAGACCAATGTCGCATGGATCCGGCCTGGAACGACATAAGACCCCAACGGGTTCCGGAACAGCATCACCGTTCTGACCGTCGGGAAGACAATCACACAAGAACCGGATCTTCAGGACAGCACCACAGAGCTGCACGTGACTGGCGCAACGTTGCTCCAGCCGCCGAGCAAGAGGCGATTGCTGCACTATATCCGAGAAATCCTCCCCGGCGAGAGTCGATCGATCACAGGGAAGAAGACAAAGAGAAACGTCGGGAGGAGGACCGACAAAGAATGCCACCTCCTAGACATACAAGCCGTCCAGCTGAACCCCATCGCGATGGGAATGACGGACGAAGGAACGACGGACACCGTGCCGAGTCAAGCCGGCAAGGGGCTCGTCGTCATGAAAACCCTCCCCGGAACCAGAATAATGACGCTCCAGACGGAGGCCGGCGATCAGCCAGAAACAATCCAGCTACTCCATCCTCTCCACCAAGTAGTCATCACAACGGCTCTCAAGGAGGCCAAGGAGGACGTCGTGGTGGAGGAGGCGGTGGCAGAAGCTGAAGTTCGGCTCCAAGGCACCGCAGCCACAACCGTCAATCAGGACGGCGATCTTTGTCGCCAAGTAACACGAGACACCGGATTAACTCCAATAAAGAGGCGCGGCGCTATGAAAACAATGATATATACGTGGGCCCAAAATGCTTCGGACCACGCATAAGAGCAACAAGATTCCCGGAAGGATTCGCTATCTCAAGGCACATCCAACCCTACGACGGTGTAGCTCGGCCAGATACTTGGCTCTAGGACTTTTTCCAAGCTTGTTGCATCGCCAAAGGCGGAAACAGCCTGGTCGCGACCCGGTATCTCCCACTTATGTTGCGGAAGACGGCACGATCATGGCTCAATGAACTTCCGGAGAACACCATCCACAACTGGTATGACATGCAAAGTGCGTTCTTTCGGAATTTCGAAGGCACGTATCGGAGGCCCTGTACGGTAGGAGACCTACAGCGTTGCACCCAGAAGGCCGGAGAAACTTGCCGAGATTACCTCGAACGATGGATCGACACTAAGAACTCCTGTGAAGGAGTAAATGACCAAACTGCGATTGAAGCTTTCACGGCAGGACTCCCAATTGGTTTACTACGTCATCGCTTGAAGTGCGACAAAGTCACTGATTTGGGAGAGATGATAGAAACAGCGAGCAAGTATGCAGACACTAACGACGACGCAACGGGATTACTGAACACCCTAGTTGTGCCACAGTCGGCAAAACAACCAAAGAAGCAAGCTCAGAAGCACAAGAATACCTCAGAAGAAAAACCCAACGTGGAAACGGCAGTGGTCACTGCTACTTTAGGGTTTGAAGGACGAGGAGGACGTGGCGGCGGCCGCAGACGCGATCGTGGGACATCAAGAGTCCAGGCTAGAGGAGACCAGCAACCTGGCAAAACCTACTCCTGGGCCGACATTGCCAATAACCCATGTGTGCATCACTTAGATGCCAATGGGGGCTCGTCTCACACAAACGCCGAGTGTCGTTTTAATGACGACATCAAGAAAGATGATACTTCTGGCTACAGGGCTAAGCGGAATAAAGGAAAGAAGAATCCTGAAAAAGATAAAGAGACCAAGGAAGATTCCGACATGGAGGAAGCTGATCCTTCAAATCCCAAGCCAGAGGGAAAGAAAAACTTCCCAACAAAGAAAGAGACTTACGTCACCTTCCTCGGATCTCAACCAGCTAAGGTCAAGAAAGCAGTTCTACATGATCTCAACGCAATAGCTCCGGCTGTCCCCCAATTCCTGGACTGGTCGGAAGTGGCAATCACCTTTGACCATGCTGATCATCTGTCTAAGTTGCACATGCAAGGAAAATATGACTTAGTCGGCAATCCACTTATTGATGGCTATGGTTTCTCCAAGACTCTCATGGACGGCGACATCAGCATTAATATCCTGTATGTCGAAACGCTACGCCGGATGCAAATCTCAGAGACCTAGCTGAATTACAACTTTGTGATCTTCCACGGAGTTGTCCCAGGAAGACAAGCAGATTCTCTGGGAGAAATCACTTTGGAACTCCAAAGAACTATCAGAAGGAAGTACTTTCCTTCGAAGTGGTCCCGTTCAAGAGCACGTACCACGCTATATTTGAATGTCTAACTTACTGGGCTTTTATGGCTCGTCCGTGTTACATTTACAATATGATGAAAATTCCAGGTCCCAAAGGTGTGATTATAATCAGGGGAGACCTGAAGAAGGCGTGAGAGTGCAAGGACGGAAATGTCGCCTTTGCTGAAGCCGTGCTGCACGCCCAGGAGTACCAGGAGATCAAGAAGAACATTGATCCGTCTGAGATGCCCGCGACGAAGAAGGAGGTGACAAAGACGAATCCAGAGTTCAAGGCATCGGAAGAGACGAAGAAGACGCCATTGAAGGATGATGACCCCTCCAAGGTGACCCAGATAGGTGTAGGCCTAGATAGCGCATAGGAAAGCGCGCTCGTCAAGTTCCTCCAAGAAAATCAAGATATCTTCGCATGGCAGCCATCTGACATGACCAGAGTACCTAGGGAACTTGTCGAGCACTCTCTAAATGTACACCCGAACGCTAAACCCGTCAAATAGTCCCTACGAAGTTTTGGCGATGAAAAGCGTAAGGCAATAGCTAAGGAACTAGCCCGGCTCGAGTTAGCCGGATTCATAGAAGAGGTCATCCACACTGAGTGGTCGGCCAATCCTGTAATGGTCGCTAAAAAGGACACCACTGATTTAAGGATGTGTGTTGATTATACTGCCTTGAACAAGGCTTGTCCCAAAGATCCGTTCGCTCTGCATAGGATTGATCAAGTTATCGATTCTACGACAGGTTCGGAACTCCTATGTTTTCTCGACGCATATTCCAGTTATCACCAAATCTGGATGAAGGAATCTGACAAATTCAAAACTTCATTCATAACCCCCTTCGGAACCTTCTGTTTCGTTACGATGCCCTTTGGGCTCAAGAACGCAGGAGCTATGTACCAGCACACTATGCAACGTTGCCTCCACGACCAAACCGGACGCAATGTACATGCATATGTGGACGACATTGCGGTGATGCCCAAAAAGAAGGAAACGTTAATTTCCGACTTGGAGGAAACATTTGCCAATCTACACAAATACAACATAATGCTTAACCCGAAGAAATGCTTCTTTGGAATACCAGCCGAAAAATTGTTAGGTTTTATCGTGTCTCAAAGAGGCATAGACGTAAACCGGGACAAGATTAAGGCTATACTCAATATTTCCAGGACAACTCGCCTGAAGGACGTTCAAAGACTAACTGGTTGCATTGCGGCAGTCAGTTGGTTTGTAAGCCGGCTCGGTGAAAGAGCCGCACCACTATACAAGCTCTTGAAAAAGACCAAAAAGTTCGTTTGGACCGACGAAGCTGAAGCTGCACTACAAGACTTGAAAGCAGTACTCCCATCTGCTCCCCTCCTTGCAGCACCGAAACAACAGGAACCGATGTTGCTCTATCTCGCTACGACAAACAGGGTCATCATGGTGGTGGAGAGACCAGAGGAAAATCAGGAGCACCTGGTGCAGCGTCCGACTTATTATCTCAGCGAGGTCTTAACTGAATCAAAGCAGCGGTATCCGCACTATCAAAAGCTGGCTTATGGCGTGTTTTTCACATCTCGTAAGTTACGACATTATTTTCAGGAACATCCTATTACCGTGGTGAGCACAGCTCCCATGAGAGATATAATCAATAACAGTGATGCCACAGGACGCGTCGCAAAATGGGGCATAGAGCTTTCAGCTTTCGACATTGAGTACAAACCTCGTACAGCAATCAAATCCCAAATCCTCGCTGACTTTGCCTCTGATTGGACAGAGACAACGAAGAATATGACCCTGCCAGAGTCGGAGTACTGGACCTTACATTTTGACGGGTCTAAAGCGCTCAGGGGCTCGGGGGCTGGCGTGGTGCTCAAGTCACCCCAAGGAGATAAACTTTTCTATGTGTTGCAGATCCACTTCATGACGACAAATAACATTGCCGAGTATGAAGCACTACTGCATGGAATCCGGTTGCTAAGGATATCGACATCTGACATTTAATGTGTTACGGAGATTCGGATCTTGTTGCCCAACAAGTGTCGGATATCTGTAATGCGAATAAACACATGGCAGCATATAGACTGTCGTGGATGAACTATCTAAATCGTTTGAAGGGTTTGAAGTTCAACACATCCCTCGAACAGAAAATGAGGAAGCAGATGCACTATCTCGTATAGGCTCTGCACGGAAAAAGGTTCCGGATGGCGCTTTTTTGGAGCACCTCAAAGTTCCTTCTATAAAAGGAGTAGACGAGGAATATCTGACCAAATCCGACTCACCTTTAGTAGCAGTTCTGGCTGTAATTCCCAGCTGGACTCAACCCTACCTTGATTACTTGGTAGATGGAAAATTACCTGAAGACGAAGTTCTGAGCTGGCAGATCGTCTGACAAGGAAAATCCTATACTATAATTAGTGGTGAGCTCTATAAGCGGAGTGCGTCTAGGGTCTTTCAGCGCTGTGTATCTCCGGAAGAAGGAGTGGAAATCTTACGAGAAATCCACGAAGGCGAGTGTGGTCACCATGTTGCAGCCAAATCTCTAGTGGCAAAAGCTTTCCGGCACGGTTTTTTCTGGCTTACAGCCAAGACAGATGCTGAACGGCTGGTCGAGACGTGCAAAGGCTGCCAAAAGTACGCCAAGCAAGCTCATGTTCTGGCTGATCAGCTGTGAACAATACCTATAACATGGCCTTTCACGGTCTGGGGGCTTGACATGGTAGGACCATTTAAACGGGCTCCAAGTGGATTTGCTCATATCTTAGTGACAGTGGATAAATTCACAAAATGGACCGAGGCTAAACCTATCACTAGTTGTGATGGAGCAACAGCCAGAAGGTTTGTCGAGGATGTCATAATCCGATATGGTTATCCGCATAGCATTATCACGGTCAACGGGAGTAATTTTTCTATGGGAGAGCTTGCCAAATTCTGCAACGAACAAAATATCCGGCTTGACATTGTGTCAGTCGCACATCCACAAGCTAATGGACAAGTCGAAAGAGCAAATGGTTTAATCCTACAAGGCCTGAAACCAAGACTCGAAGCACCACTACGACGTGCTGCGGGGGCTTGGGCAGAGGAATTATCTTCTGTAATATGGAGCTTACGAACAACTCTGAACAGGTCAACCTAATACACACATTTCTTCTTGGTCTATGGCGCAGAAGCAGTTCTTCCTAGTGATTTGATTCACACTTCTTCTAGAGTTGCCGCATATGTTGAGGAGGATGCCGAAATTTCTCGACAAAATGATCTCGACTTAGTCGAAGAAGTTCGCGTCGTTGCTGAGATGAGATCAACAGCCTATCAGCAGAAGTTACGTAAGTATCATAGCCAGAGAGTCAGAAACCGGTCTTTCAATAAGGGCGATTTGGTTCTCCGGCTTGTGCAGAAAAGAAAGCACAAACTTTCCCCGATATGGGAAGGGACCTTTTTATTTAGCCGAGTATTGCACGATGGTTCTTACTATCTAACTGATATGCGGCCAGTCAAAGAAAGACCTGGTACTAAGAAAAGAAAGAGAGCTAAAGGCAGTACAGACCCAAAAGAATTAGACAGACCATGGAATATTGCTCAGCTACGTCCCTTTTATTCTTAGTTTATCTTTCTTTGTAATCATATATGTGTACATGTTCAATGAGAAATAAAGTGTTGGTTGCCTCAAAAAAATTCTGAGAAGTTTTTTACCATCTTATTTCCGAATGATCATGTCACAGTCGAAAATCCTAGAATACCTGAAAGTACTTTATGCACATGTTTGTTCTGGTTTAGATTTCCGATTCTAAAATTGCTACCTTCGGGTATAAATCTAAATTTTCTAGTCGATACTTTGGTTATTTGTTTGATTGCTAGATGCGAGCATTTTCCGAGTAGTGAATTGTTGGTACTGGAAGTCGGCTTTGTTTTCGAGTTTAAACTGGTTTAGCAATTGAGCTCCGTTGCTCGGTAAAGTTTCCATGCTAAAGGTTGGTCGGCTCACGAAAGGGACGAGGCGGAAAGCCAGATAAACGATAAGTACAGACAAAAAACGTAAAAGTGCTTATGAAAATATTTCAGGCACGAAAAAATATAAATTCAAAAAGTGCTAAAGAGATAAAATAAAACTTAGCACCAGCAAAAGTATCATACTACTGATTTAAAACCCGAATTGTTTTCAGAATAATACATTATTTCTTCTGATTCTCTACGATGCAGGGGAAGAAGAAGGAGCTGCCGGCTCACTGGAGACATCAGCCTCGCCTCGATATCTTTCCGAGACGTTCAAATCCAAGATGGTTTGTTCGTTGTCGGAAGCTTCACCAGTTTCTTCGGCGAGCGGGGCGGCGTCTCTACGCGAGTGAAGAAGGGAGTATCGTAGCTGGTCAAGTTAGCTATGTGGCACCCATATCCGGCACAGGAGTCTATGATTGCTTTGATGTCCTGCTCCTGACCATCTTCATCCACAGTAGCATACCCTCTGGTCACTTGCCATATCCATGCTTTCATGGTGGCTCATGACCATGGTGAGAGCGTTCTGCGCTGCAGTCCGCGTGTAGGACATGTTCCAGTCCTAGATGAGTTGGGGCATCTCCTTGGCCTTGTCTCGCACTTCAAAGCCGGACATGCTATGCATGTCCATAACCTTGAGAACTTCGCCAATATCCTCAATGGATTGGCGGAAGTCATGAAGCAAATCGCCAACTTGTGTAAGCCAGCTAGTGCGATATTCAGCAGAGGCTGAGTCCAGTAAGTTCAGAGGACCTGCGCATGTAATGCAAAAGGGTTAATAAAATAAATCCGGACTCCAAAGAGTCGGAAGATGCAGAAAAGTCAGAAAGAGGGAAACATACTGAAGATGACATCATCGACTTTGGTCTTCTCCTCCTGAAAACTCTGGAGTTCAGCCCGGAGTGCCTCGGCAATATCCTTCTCTTTGAACAATTCATTGCTGAGATCCGAGATTTTCTTATCCTGGAGCGCAATCTTACGATCGTGCTCCTCGGTGGCCATGGAGGAGGATTCGAGAACTTGAGCATGAAGGGTTTCGCATCATAGTAAATCAAAATTTTCTACGGAAGCGAACAGAAGGAAAGCCAAGATCTAATCTAGGAGATGCAAACAACGAGAGAGATTGGATTAGATCTTCATACCCTTGAAGATTCGCACAGCGGAACGTTCGTCGGAACGTGGGTGATGTAGTCGTACTCGCTTCTCCTCCTCGCGATCCGATCCGATCTAGCACCACAAGTGGCGGTGCCTCCGTGAGATGCACACGTGTAGCACCTCGACGTCTCCTCCTTCCTCGGACCAGCAAGTATGGTGGAGAGATAGATTGGATCTACAACGCGACCGCGCGGTGTATATGGTGGAGAATTTCTGCAGCAGGGCTTCGCCTACAAACAGTCGGGAGGGAGAGAGGAGGGCAGCAGGGCAACTAGGGTTTGGAGGAAGGTGTGTGGTTGTGGGGAGGGGGCGCACCAGCCCTCTCTATATAGAGGGGGGGTGCGGCCAGCCCTTTCCCATCCTCCAAGCCTATCTCTAGTTTAAACAATTTAAACTCTCCCTTATCTAGAAATCCTATCTCTAGTTTAAACGAGTTTAAACTTATCTAGGATCGGCTGGGCCCTATGGGGCCTTGTGCCCCTGGCCCAATGCGGCCAGGACACTCCCTCATAGGCCCATGCCCCCTCCCGGAAGGTGGGGCCACGTTGGTCCCCTTCCGGAAGGTTCTAGAAGCTTCCGGTACAATACCGATTAACCCGGAACAATTCCGAACTCCAAAAACTGCACTGCCTTATATGAATCTTATTCTCCGGACCATTCCGGAACCTCTCGTGATATCCCGGATCCCATCCGAGACTCGGAACAAAAATTCATAAACCAAGTATCCAATCTATCCTAGCGTCGAGACACGTTAAGTGTGTGACCCTGCGGGTTCGAGAATATGCAGACATGATCTTCTATCAATAATCAACAGCGGGGTCTGGGCACCCATATTGACTCCCACACATTCATCGATGATCATATCGGATGAACCACGATGCCAGGATTCAATCAATCCCATATATATATTCCCTTCGTCTCGCGATATTTTACTTGCCCGAGATTCGATCGTCGGTATCGTCATACCTAGTTCAATCTCGTTCACAGCAAGTACTTTACTCGTTCCGTAATCCTATATCACTTTGTGATTAACTCCTTAACCACATGCTTGCAAGTGGTGTTGATATCGATTACCGAGTGGGCCCGAAGTATATCTCTCCGACTTGGGAGGGACAAATCCCATCTCGATACATACAACCCAACAGATACTTTCCGATCACCTGAGAGACACCTTTATGATCACCCTCTCATAGGATGACGTTTGATGACCTCAAAGCTTTCTTCCGATACCAAGGAGTTGTATTATCTCATGGTCTAAGGAATACAATATTTGACATAAGAAAAACTTCGCAAAGACGAACACGATGACACGATCTAATTGCTTCGCTTAGTTTGGGTCTATCCACCATATCATTCTCCAATGATATGATCTCATTATCAATTGACAACTCATGTCTATGGTTAGGAAACCTTAACCATCATTGATCAATGAGCTAGTCCATAGAGGCGTACTAGGGACACGGTGTTGTTCACAAACCACACAAGTATTAAAGTTTCTGCTTAATACAATTCTAGCATGGAATATAAACTTTATCATGAACAAGAATTATAATAATAACATCTTTATTATTGCCTCTAGGGCATAATTCCAACAGAGCAATGCTCTTCTCATGATCCGCTTTAAGCTTATTCAGCTCTTGACGGAGGTCCTTGTTTTCCACCTCTAGGGTCTTCAGATTCTCGGCCTCCTCAATCATAGCACAAGATTGTGCTGTAGTCAAAAGAACAAAGTTGAACAAAAATTCGACTATGAAATAAAAGGCAGGGCTTGAGTACTGGAATGTTTACCTTCAGCCTCATCCCTGGATACTTTCAGTTGAGCATTTTCAAGTCGGAGAGCTTTGATTTCTCTCCGCTTGTTGCAAATATTCTTCAACAATTCCTGGTTATATGAATTAACTTTCTATAAGTCAGAATACCCAGAGTTAGAAGTCTACTAAAGACTCGGGCTAATATCTTTACTAAATATCAACATGAGCCTTAGGGGATACACTAGTTCATTCTTTGGCATCCTAAGTAAGCATAAATCCGGATTTTCTGTCCAGCTTCATGCTTGGGGGATAGAGGATATGATATGGAATAGAGTAAAAAAGGTAAGTTGGAATTCTGACTTACATGTTGTTCATGAGTGAGTTTTCTCAAACTCATGTTCACTTCTGTGGTAATCTTCTCGGTGAGAGTGAGCGGGATCACTGGTGGTGCTTGAAGCTCGCCAGTTCTCAGCCTCTCGTCACGAAGACAGACTTGTTCAAGAAGTTCGGAGTACTTGACGTCCTCTGCTTCTTGTGTTTCTTCTTTGGCAGTGATAGTCCAACTTTCTAGACATTGTCGGGCGAGCCGTTGGATCTCCTCTGCTGATTTCCGAGTAATGCCAAGCTTGGCAAGACCCAGATTGTTGAGGATGTTTTCAGCGAAGACCTCTGCCGTGGGATCATTACCCCAAGAGGGTTCACCCTTATCAAAACCTGAGTCACCCATGGTGACGTCAGTTTGCGATCTGAGGATCACTGGCTCTGCTCGATGAGCCGGATCTTCTACAATGGTCGGAGATGGAGTAATCTCCAGCGCAGCAGAAGGTTGAGGGGCAGGAGTCGGAGGTTCTGCGGCAGGAGAAGTCAAATTCAGCTTTGACTGGCGCAGGGGCTTCGACGAGACTCATTTCCCCTTGCCCTTGGTGAGCTATTTAGCTCTAAGGAAGTAATAGAACAGAAAACATTACACCTCGGAAATAATAAAAACATTAAAGTACAAAGACCTTGTGAGGAAAGATTACCTCTTCACAACGGGCACCTCCTTTGTGCCAATAGCAACTGTCAGAGCCTTACGCTTTAGAGGAATTACGTCCGGTAGTGGAACCAACTCTCCGTCGTCCTGAGAAATCTCAGGAGGATATCCCTCGCCAGGAGCAAGCTCCAACTCGGGGAGGTCAGCAAGCTGAAAAGAGACGAGATATTTTAGTATTGCAAAACAATGTAAAGATGAACACATAATTCGAGTTACTGCTGGAAACTTACCGGCACCACAGGATCTTCTGCCGTATGCATGTCCAAAGACAGCTCCGGGATTTTCCTCTCAATCCGCTCCCTTATCAGCCACTTGATTTGACACACGTAATCTTTATTCGTGTAAGGCTTGGAGCAGATCCGGAGGGATCTTTCTTGGATGCTGTAATGGAATGCATAAGCCGGTTTCCATGATGTTGAAGAGGCTGGATCCGGCACGCCACCCAGCAGTGAACTAAGTCGGACCCCTTAAGGCCCTTGTGCTTCATAAAATATTCGATCCACCTCTTGGCAAGAAGCAGATCGTCACTGAGAGCCAGCGCATCTGCGTCCCAGGAGTTTTGGGGTGTGGCGGCACCGTCGACGAAAGCCGGCAAAGCAGTAGCTTTGCTGGGAGTAGGAATATCCTTGTGATAAAAGTGGACGACCATTGTTTCACCGACTCACTGGCCATAATCCGAGGATAGGCGCGCTCTCTTCTAACAGAAAAACTAATAGTACCGATAATGTATGGATTACCGGCAGTGATGGAATTTCTCCAGACATGAAAATAAAACCGGAAAAGAGTAAGACTCGGCCTAATGCCGAGGTACCCCTCGCACAAAGAACCGTATGCACTCATCTCTAAGAGAGAGTTCGGGGAAAGATAATGGAGTTGAACTCCGTAGTGATCTATAACCTTAGAAAATAAGTCTGAGGGAGGGAAACTCAAACCTCTGTCAAGGTGGGTGTCGAAGTGTACCCGCTCGCCATAGCGGGGATTTGGGACGGTTTCGCTGAAGCCGCTCCGCCAGTCGCCGGTGCGGAGAAGCCCTACATCCTCCACGACGTGGAGCTTGGCATCGTCAAGGATGCACGGGATCCAGACCCCGTGGTTGCTCTCCTTCTCCGCTGTCGCTGCCGTCACCGCTATCGCCGCGGCGCGCCGGAAGATGATGTTGGAGCCATTTTCTCGCGTGCCGGTGACCTAGGATGGGTGGCACTGGAGGATTCTGTGGAGCAGAGGAGCTCTATGTTCGTGGGAGACGTTGGGGAGAAGGAAACGGTGCAAGTGCTGGTGAAGAAGATGGGGAATAGGATCCTTACCACTTATATCCTCCAGCCGCGTCAAGATTCGTGTAAACACAACAGTGAACACACCACGCGATGATTACGCTGCCTCAATCTCCACACACGCATTAAAGCGATTCCTCGGTTCCATGAAAGGCGGGCCCACCAACGGTCGTGCTGGCAGGAATATCTGTCAGTGACGTGACTTGACCATGACTAGTGTCAGGTTACGTCAGAGACCAAGTTCCAGCTTAGTTTGAATTTCGAGCTGGAAACCCAAATAACATATTCATAAGTCCGGTTCATTTGAGACTCGGGTCCTATCCTTTCTTTTTGAAGTTTTAGGAACCCTTCAAGATTCTGCAAGCCGAATATCAAGCTAGACGATGATGAAATCCGACTCTGGATCTTGGAGGCTTCCGGGGGCTGCTGTTGGGATGTACTTTCCGGGTATCCTCATTGTGCCTCACTGACCAGGGTGGCCTGCTTCGGGTTAGAGCTTTGATTCATGGACGATCTAGTCAGGGAGAAGAGACGGAGTCCAGTCCGGCTACGGGAAGGCCCAGAAGACTTACCGGCATAGGCCCGTAGTGTTACTTGCAGTTAAAAATGTACTCTGTAACCGACTCTTAGTCGTAGCCGAATAGATCTCTCCTGTCAACCCTAGGCCGGATATCTATATAAGCCGTCCTAGGGAGAGCCTTTAGGGCACTCTCACAATAGTCTACAATCTCAACTCGCATAGGCGAAACCCTTGTAACCCATATTTCGGCTCTGCCGATGACATGGGTATGCCCAATAGGCACTCGACTACAGCCTACCTGGTGTGGCTCGACGGAAGGCCCACTCGACGAATTGCCAAGGTCCATGACGCCTATGACGGTTCGAGTGGTATGAAGCCATATGGACACGGACTCCCAGACGTACAAGACAAGGAAAGCTCTAGAGTTCTAATCTAACTCGTAACCAACTCGTATTAGTACCTGAGACCTAGCCTCCCCATATATAAAGGCTAGGAGGGTCCAACGAGAAGGCAATCTCTCAATCGCGACTCCCACAACAACCAATAGACAGATCTATGATCGCCACAATAGATATAACACAATAGATCTAGACATCGATCTCTTGCACATACGCCAGATCCAATCTGCGCGACACCGTCATTGGCGACCTTGTAATCCTTCGGATCATCATCAATCAAGAGCAGACAAGCAGGAGTAGGATCCTCTACGAGGCCTGAACCTGGATAAACTTTGCGTCCCTGTGTGCTTGTTTGCTAGCCGTACCGAGATCTCCAGCGCTCCTCAATTCCTGAACCTAAGTCCATAACAATGGGTATTGATGAGTTAAAACCTCGTCAATTGGCGCCGTCTGTGGGAACTGAGAGCGCTAATGTTGCGATCTCGACGGCTCCATCACCTGTGATCTACAATTGTCAACTTCCTGCAAGCAGATCTACTTCGGATCCCTCATCATCAACGGCGGACAAATCGCGATCTGTTTGGATCATCGTCGACAAAATCTGCAGCAAGAGACTGGGTCTCCTCCGCCGGCGACTGAATTTTCATCGCGCTCGGGTGCGAAACCGATCCACCTACTTACGGCAGTAATGCAAATTCAAGTAGAGAGATCAGGCTCAAGTTCAACTCTGACCCCACGCAATTACTAGCACGTCGTCAATACGTGTCGTAACAGGCCACATCGGATTTCTTTCCCTGCTACTTTATCCACGTGAAACCATGAGATCCAAGTACTTGAAGCACAAAGACAACCATGCACGACTCCATCGCATGCTGCCATGCTATGGGTTTTTATATTCAACTTTTTCTCTCTCACGTCTGCAAAATTAATTATTTTTATCTAATCTAATCTATTACATGTTTGTTTTGCAAATACATGCAATCACAATACGTTGAACCCATCGGATCATGGGAACGTGATGGAGACATGGAGACATCGATATTCCATGAATCGGCGAGACCGTGTATGCAGCAGAGACAACCTTTTTCTAGCCAGATGTATCAGTCTGATATAGACGCGACTACTTCGCTGGGGACACTTCTATCGCCGCGTCAACTCCGTGTATGTCACATCAACTTCGTCCAACCGCGTAGACCCTACGCCCGAGGACTACGCCAAGCTGTTGTTGCATCAACTATGTGTCCGTCATGCGACTCCATCGACATCGACTACATGTCCGCCCCGGTGACTCCGTCGGCCGCATTGACTCTACACTCGGGGTTGCGCCGACTTCGCCGGCGTGACCTGCTGCAACCCACGACTACGACGACCTTTCTGCGATCTTCGATTGTGGCAAACTACTTCCGCCATCGGTATCAGCAAACCACTGCGGTCTGCAGGTCCACCGACTCGGGGGCTCCCTCCTCTACAGCGACCCGCCGCGTCCTTCGACTCCGGCGACCCTCTGCGGTCTTCATATGAGCTGACCCGATGCGGTCTTCAACTGCTGTGACCCGATGAGGTCTTCATATGCGGTAACTCATCATCACCGCGCAACTCCGGCCCGCTGCTCCGACTACGTCCGCCGCGAGACCCACTACGGCCTTCGGCTGTAGTGACCCGCTACTATCTTCGGTTGCGGCAAACTACTGCCGCCATATGCTTCGGCGACCTGCCCGCATCGACCCTAGTCCGTCGCACTGGCTTTCGAACGCCGCCTCGACCACATCGACACTACACTCGGGGGCTTCCTCAGCATTGGCGACCCAACGACTCGCTGTGTCCTTCGACTCCGTCGTGCAACCCGCTTCGGTTCTCGACTCCAGCAACTCGGGGGCTCCCTCAGCATTGGCGATCCAGCGACTCGCTGTGCCATTCGACTCCATCGTGCAACCCACTTCGTTCCTCGACTCCAGTGACTCGGGGGCTTCCTCAGCATTGGTGACCCAGTGACTCGCTGCGTCCTTCGACTCCAGCGAGATGTTGCCTCCTTCGGCAATGGCAACCTGTGCCACCATCGGGTGTGGCGGCCTGCTACAACCTTCGACTCTTGCAATCTGCTACCGCGTCGACTACGTCCGCGTCTACATCGATTTCGTCCACGACAACTACCCATAAAGCTAAGTTCTCTACTTAGAGACGATTTCTTTATTACTTTAATCGCACTCGAAACACTCGGGGACTGCGCCCTCTTCGAGTAACCTAATGTGCCATCGGCTCCACGCACTCGAGCACCTCATACGCGACAGCCCGAGTAGCTGATTCTGCCTGATCATCGAATCCTTGAACTCTGAGTGCCTCGGCAAGGTACTGAGACTAAGGGTAATCAGGTTAACGAAAAGGCCTAGCAAACAGTGCAAAATTGTCGACTCGATTGGCACCAGAATCTTACTTTATATACCGGCATGCAAATATTCTTTACGAGATACAAATACTTCACAATTCTTCATGTTTTATGTAGCTTATAAGGATGTCGACTGCATCGAGCTATTCTATCGGGTCCTCCAACAGGAGTCGACGAAACAACTAACTACGCCATACACTCAAGACCCGAGTCGAGTTCCTCCTTGGATGGTTGCATCAAAATCGCTTGATGCTATAAAGACGCGGTGCTAGCGACTCACCTGACAGAAGTGACTGCGTCGACTCCATCCTCATCATCGACTCACCCGGCTAATCGCCGCATGACTTTAACTACATCGTCGACTCTTGGATCCTTATGCGTGAGACGCTGACTCGATGCACTTCCAGATCTTCGAGTGGCACGCTCTAAATCCTCACTCGAATCCACGATTCGACTAAGGACTCGGGGACTACTCCCATAGGGAGCGCTGGCCGCGCACCCGAAGAATTTTATGAAAATTTCCAAGCATTATGAAAACCCTTCACTCGAATCTACGATTCGATTGTGGACTTCAGGTTACTCCCATAGGGAGCGCTGAAAGCACATTTGACAGAAACAAGCAAGAAAAAGACGATAGCAGTCGCAAAAGTTCTTTAGTCCCTGCCTGAGTCTTCGACTCAACCAGGCACTCGGGAGCTGCTCCCATAGGGAGCACTGGTCGCGCACCCTATGATTATTTGTACATCGTACTGTGTGTCGATAACATCCACACTCGAATGCTATGGCGACTCCGCCTCATATTTTCCCTACAAAGAGATTACGTCTCCTAGGTCACCCGAATCATCTCCGCGATGACAAAATTCGGATGCCGCGCTTACAGCGTGAAGATAAGACCTGAATAAGACATGGCAACGCATCTGCTGCGCACTACCAGAGATATTTCCGTGCCTGCAGGTATGATGAATATGCCTTGACGGACGCGTCGAGTGCTCACATTTATACACTGGGATTCGACTCTATAAGACCTCCACGACATGAGTCGAATTACGCCAACAATTTCCGGATTCGAGTCCGGGGACTCGAGTTTGAGTAGGTAGCGTTGTTTTTGCCCTAGAGCAATTAACTGGTCCCGATCCATCGAGCGCATCAGGCATGTTTACCATCATCCCTATGAGCTATTATAAATTCGTCTGACCCGATGAATTTCCGGGAAAGTGCTTCGCACTCGACACAATTGTCGACTCTGACATCCTAATGCAAAGATCAAGACTTCTGAGTCTCCATCCGAATCTACGATTCACATGGACACTCGGGGGCTACTGACATGGGTATGCCCAATAGGCACTCGACTACAGCCTACCTGGTGCGGCTCGACGGAAGGCCCACTCGACGAATTGCCAAGGTCCATGACGCCTATGACGGTTCGAGTGGTATGAAGCCCATATGGACACGGACTCCCAGACGTACAAGACAAGGAAAGCTCAAGACTAGAGTTCTAATCTAACTTGTAATCAACTCGTATTGGTACCTGAGACCAAGCCTCCCCATATATAAAGGCTAGGAGGGTCCAACGAGAAGGCAATCTCTCAATCGCGACTCCCACAACAACCAATAGACAGATCTATGATCGCCACAATAGATATAACACAATAGATCTAGACATCGATCTCTCGCACATACGCCAGATCCAATCTGCGCGACACCGCCATCGGCGACCTTGTAATCCTTCGGATCATCATCAATCAAGAGCAGACAAGCAGGAGTAGGGTCCTCTATAAGGCATTACAACATTATACATAGATTGTAATCCAACTACATCTATGACTAATAATCCACCTTCAGGTTATCATTCGAACCCCCTCCAGTATTAAGTTGCAAGCAATAGATAATTGCATTAAGCAAAGTGTGTAAAGTAAACAATACGATTGTCCCATGGACAAAGGATTGTTGTTTTCTCCCTAGTAGCAACAACACATCTAGTGCCTTAGAGATTCCTATCACTTCCCCAGATTACTAGAGGCATGAACCCACTATCGAGCATAAATACTCCCTCTTAGAGTTGCTAGCATCTACTTGGCCAAGATAGCTACTAACAATAGAAAGCATGCAAGATCACAAATAACATAGACATGATAGAATCAATAATCAATCTGAAATAGCATCTCAATATCCATCGGATCCCTGCAAACACAACATGTAAGATTACAAATAGATGATCTTGATCATGAACGGAGCTCACAAGATCTAAACATGGTAGCACAAAGGAGGAAAACCAACCATCTAGCTACTACATGGACCCGTAGTCTAGGGATGAACTACTCATGCCTCACACCAGAGGCAATCATGGTGATGAAGAAGGCCTCCAGGGTGATCTCTCCCCTCTGGCAAGGTGCCGGGAAGAGCTTCAGATCCCTCCTGATCTAGGGATGGAGATGTCGGCGGCTACAGACTCTTTCGTGGAATTTTGATTGGGTCCTTAGGGTTTTCATCCGAGAGACTTTTATAGGCGGAAGGGCAAGGTCTGTGGGCGCCCGAGGGTCCCACACCACCCCCTGGCGCGACCTGGGCTGGCCCACGCCACTAGGTGGTGTGGCCACCTCATGGCCCCTCTCCGTCTCGTCTTCTGGCTTCGTGAGTCTTTTGGTAAAATATTGACTTTGGCATTTGTCCGGTCCAATTCCGAGAATATTTCTTTTCCAGCTTTTCTGAAACCAAAAACAGTAGAAAACATGCAATTGGCACTGTGGCATCTTGTTAATAGGTTAGTTCCAGAAAATGTGTAAAAATACTCCAAAGTGTGGACACAACATAAGAAAGTAGATATAAAACAAGCATGGAAATCAAAAATTATAGATACGTTTACGACGTATCAACACCCCCAAGCTTAACTCCTGCTCGTCCTAGAGTGGGTAAGTGATAAAAAAGAATAATTTTTTAGGTGACATGCACCATCACAATCATGATCAAGGTATTTGTAAAACATTGATAGCTGGGATCATAGTACTCTAACATAGACATAACAATAAGACATAGCAACTATGTTGTAACATGAAAAGGTACAAACAAAAGATTCATGAATAACAATGCTTTGAAAGATGTTTGTTTGTTTCACATATAGAAAACATAATGAGAATGGTATTTAGCTTGTACCTCATAGTGTAGCAAAACATAAATGCATAGGACACCTTCAAAGTTCATAAGGGTGACTAGATACAAATAATTTAAGAACAAGCAATATCAAAGTTATGAATCAATCAACAAATTTTGGGACAATGCGCATTAAACTAAGAATGACCACTATGCTCTCTCAATAGGTGCATAAAGATAGAAGATGGAGACTCAACATAAAAGTAAAATAAAGGCCCTTCATAGAAGGAAGCAGGGATTCAAGTCTCATAAAGAGCTTCCAAAAATTATGGTACTTATTATCTTTCATCTCTCATTGCCCCTATCATAAGCATCTTTAGGTGATTAAGGTTAAAGTGAACAAATATGAGGATATGCTTGACAAGTTATAAGCTGAAAATCTCATGCCCCTTATTTACGAGTATAAGTTATAAGCTAAAAATCTCATGCCCCTTGACAAGTTATGGTACTTGTTCCTCATGCTACTCAACTTTAGTCACAGGTAAGTTCTTGTCATTGTAAGTACATGTGTATCATAGAGAACCACCAATGGGGTACCCCTTGCCCGATGATACGGAAGATTCCCCATATCAAAATGACAAGTCAAGCAGACAATGAGCATCTCAGCGATCCTTTTATTTCCTATTTGCATAGGCTTTTTTTTCTTTCCTATTTGCATAGGTTTTTTTATAGAGGATGCTTCATAGATTGCTCACTATGGTTATGCTGCAGGTTTCCACCATGATTAGGCATGGCTTAGACTAGCCGCCCAAGCGTTTCTCTAACACATATACGAAATCCATGAGCCTTACAAGCTCCCCTTTCATTTCACACCGCCGGGATCCATAATCAAAAGAACATGATATCAACTAAATAAAGTGCAATGTTGAAAGCGTTCCCCATGGTAACATGGTTCTGCTAATTCACAACTTACAAAACGCAAGCATATACGCAACATAGATGGGCACAATGGTTCAATTTATTAAGTGCAAGAAAAGTAAAGTGTGACATCAAGTTTGTGAGAGCTTTAATCACTAATTTTCACATAACAAGTTTAATTCGGAAGGTAGATAAAAACGTGAATATACTTGGAATAGCAATAATGCTAATAGGTAGGTATGGTGGACTCTTCGGAATAACTTGGTTTTATTTGGAGTTGGATGCATGAGTGGAACTCATACTTAGTGTGGAGGCTAGCAAAAGACTAGGAGCGACCAACTAAGGGAGCAATAATGGCCATAATCATGCAAAGCGATAAAACAATATTAATTAAAGCATAAAGTGATATTACAAGTCGAAAACTAAATGATCATAGAGGCTATGGTGACTTGGTATAGTCTTAATATGGTGTGAGCATGCGCCAAGTCAACCCAAATAAAGCATCAAAGGAGAATACAACAATATTATGCTTTTATATGCTAAAATAAAGCATGATTCTTTCAAGTCACATTAAGAAATACCAATTGTTTGTAACAAGTCATGCTACAGCAATAATCACTAAGCATAAAGTCAAAGCAATATCAAGCATGACATGATAAAGCCCAGGCCACAGTAAAAAACAAGCTCCTTTTATACCAATTATAAGCATGAACTTTCCTACTCTTTTCCAATCCAAATCAACTTATTTGAAACTATGTATGAATGCGGGGGTCCAACCAATTTATTCAAGCAAACTAACCAAACGAAAACTAATAACAAAAACAAAGACACTCCAAGAACAACACAATTGTGCATGAAACAATAAAAATGAAGTGTTTGGAAGAAACCTGAGATTTTTATTGATGAAGAAGGGATGCCTTGGGCATCCCCAAGATTTGACGCTTGTACTTCTTGAATATTTCTTGGGCTGACACGGGTGGCATCCCCAATCTTGAGCTTTTGTCCATACTTCATCTTATCACATTGTTCTTCCCTACAATTTAAAATTTCCTTCATACAAAACTTCACACAATCTTCATTAGCAACATTAGTGTACTCAAGATAATAAGTCTTTAGGTTCAGTTTCAACACAAGGAAAACTTCCATTAAAACACAAGCTACTGTAGCAATTCCTTTTAAAAGTTCAAGTGATCAGAGAGAACTCAAAGAGAAAGAGATTAAGAGGCAAATGCAAATAATGGCAGAAATCTATCAAAACAGACCAGCAGGTAAAAACCAATTTTTTAGAAAACCTTCTGTTGCTCAAATCAAAAAGTGTTAAACTAAAGAAAGTTAGATAACAACCTGGGGCAGAAGCAAAAACAATTACAGCTTAATCCGACATACAGAGATTTTTCACGAATTTTTACAGCGAAGCACAAAAATCTGTTTCGGGACAGGAACTTTCCCAAGCATTATTTCTCTCTTATTAGAGGTTATTCTTGGCACCAAAACCACACAAAAATGATAAGGAGAGGTTATTACTGAGGCAATAACTTCCACGACTTAACAAAAGAAAATTTTATTGACTAAAAATTTGGGTTATCTCCTAATAGTTCTTTCTTTATAGCCATTAAGATAGGCATGATAATTTTGATGTTGCTCACATAAGAAATATGAATTGAAGTAAAAGAGAGCATCAAGAAGAAAATTCAAAACACATTTAAGTCTAACCCACTTCCTATGCATAGGAATCTTATACGCAAATAAATTCACAAAGAACAAAGTGACAGGCATAGGAAGATAAAACGAGAGTACCTTCAAAACTTTCAGCAAATAGAGAGGTGTTTCAATACCATGAAAACTTTTACAACCATATTTTCCTCATAATAATTTTCAGTAGCCTCATGAATAAACTCAACAATATAACTATCACATAAAGTATGCTTTTCATGATCTACAAACACATAATTTTTATCAAGCTCAAAAATAGTGGGATTAAAACCTTCAAACCCACTTTTAACAATTTTATAACAAGATGACTGATCAATCTCATTTTCAATAGTAGTACAATTAATATTATCAACCAATATAGGACCATCATCTAGAGCTTTATTATAAACATTTTCAAAAGAATCCACAGGAACATAACATTCATCCTCCTTTGGTAAGCATGGGGGACAATCAAATAATGTAAGGGGTAAAGAGTTACTCTCATTAGAAGGTAGGAATGGGTAGATCCATTCTTCCTCCTCTTGATAATCACTCTCCTCCTATTTTTCATCCAGTGAGCTTCCAGTTTCAGCAATTTCTTCTTCCATAGGCTCCTGCAAGGCATTAGTCTCTTCCGCTGGTGCAGAGCATCTATTAAGATATTCAAGAATATAGCCATTTACTTCCTTGTAATTATCAAGGCAAAATTTAAGTATATCATAAACCTCATATTTATAAGGTGCATCATCAATATTTTCAAGAAAATAAGCAAGTTCAAATGCACCCTTCCAAGCAATAAATTCTTCAATTTGTTCCACATCATAAAAGTCATAATTTCCCTTAACATAAGAAGATATGGTAACATCATCATTATACTCACATTAAAAAGGGAGATGTTTATACCTCCTACATCAACAAGATTTATCAAAGCAATAAGTAACATTATAAGTAGAGCACATGTTTCTAGCAATGGTATGTAATTTATTAATTTGTTCCCATAAGTGTTTCCCTTTTTGTGACAAGTGGTGTTCCTTATAATAATATTTTTGTTCTTCCGTGAACCCACCTTGCCAATAAGATCCAGTTTCAAAGAAACCAACCATTGATAGAGAGCATGATAAAGCAAGACAATAACAAACCAACGAAAATAACAAACCAAAGAAACAAGCAAACAAAGCAGAAATAAACTAAGCAAAACAAAAAACAAAGTAAAGAGATTGGTTGTGAGGGTTGTGAAGATGTCCTTGACTCCCCAGCAACGGCGCCAAAAAATGCTTGTTGGCTCAAAATATATTCGAGCTCATTGGGAACCCCAAGAGGAAGGTATGATGAGCACAACAGCAAGTTTTCCCTCAGTTATGAAACCAAGTTTATCAAACCAGTAGGAGCAAGGAAACACCTCCAAGGTGTTGTTTCCAACTTAGAATCCTACACAGCACAACCACAGAACTTTGCCCCAACTTATAGTGAGGTTGTCAATCTCACCGGTTTTGCTGAAAACAAAGGATTAAACGTATTGTGTAGAAGATAGTAATTGCTTGCAGAAAGTAAACATTAAATAGTAGATGGTAGATTGATGGTAAAAGAATGGACCGGGGTCCATAGTTCACTAGAGGTGATTCTCCTTAAGATAGATGACATGTTGGATGAACAAATTACAGCGGGGCAATTGACAGACACCGAGAAAGCATACATGCATATACTAATCATCTTGACTCCTACGAGATTTGATTGGGTATTACAACATTATACATAGACTGTAATCCAACTACATCTATGACTAATAATCCACCTTCAGGTTATCATCCGAACCCCCTCCAGTATTAAGTTGCAAGCAACAGATAATTGCATTAAGCAAAGTGCGTAAAGTAAACAATACGATTGTCCCATGGACAAAGGATTGTTGTTTTCTCCCTGGTAGCAACAGCACATCTAGTACCTTAGAGATTCCTGTCACTTCCCTAGATTACTAGAGGCATGAACCCACTATCGAGCATAAATACTCCCTCTTGGAGTTGCTAGCATCTACTTGGCCAAGATAGCTACTAACAACGGAAAGCATGCAAGATCACAAATAACATAAACATCATAGAATCAATAATCAATCTAAAATAGCATCTCAATATCCATCGTATCCCCGCAAGCACAACATGTAAGATTACAAATAGATGATCTTGTTCATTAATGGAGCTCACAAGATCTAAACATGGTAGCACAAAGGAGGAGAACCAACCATCTAGGTACTACATGGACACGTAGTCAAGGGATGAACTACTCACGCATCACACCGGAGGCAGTCATGGTGATGAAGAAGGCCTCCAGAGTGATCTCTCCCCTCCGGCAGGGTGCCGGGAAGAGCTTCAGATCCCTCCCGATCTAGGGATGGAGATGGCAGCGGCTACAGACTCTTTCGTGGAATTTTTATCAGGTCCTTAGGGTTTTCGTCCTGGGGGACTTTTATAGGCGGAAGGGCAAGGTCGGTGGGCGCCCGAGGGGCCCACACCACCCCATGGCGTGGCCTGGGCTGGCCCGTGCCACCAGGTGGTGTGGCCACCTCATGGCCCCTCTCCGTCTCATCTTCTGGCTCCGTGAGTCTTCTGGTAAAATATTGACTTTGGCTTTTGTCCGGTCCAATTCCGAGAATATTTCTTTTCTAGCTTTTCTGAAACCAAAAATTGCAGAAAACAGGCAACTGGCACTGTGGCATCTTATTAATAGGATAGTTCTAGAAAATGTGTAAAAATACTCCAAAGTGTGGACAAAACATAAGAAAGTAGATATAAAACAAGCATGGAACATCAAAAATTATCGATATGTTTACGACGTATCAAACTTTCTTGTCAGGCGCAACCACGTTCGCACCCAAACCGTGTTTGGAAATAGCCTATTCTATAAATTACTAGAATAGCGATAATTGGGAGAGTTTTAAAGTAACTACTAGTAACAAAGAACTAAACAAGAACAACGTAAACTAAAATCGAAAGTAAACAAGAGGGATTGTAGATGTAGAATTGAATAGAGTAAAGGCGATGTCTAGGCTTTCGGTCTCATAGTACTAGAGTGACAACTATGTAGCCATCTATTAGAATTACACAAGATATATCTTTAGATAAATAAAAGATCCAATGGTTCTAGGTTACCTCATGTGTGTACTACATAGACTCGCGTCGTTGTTACTCGTGCAAGTCAATAATACACTCTGGATCAAAATATCACATGAACTCATTTATCTCCTCATTGTCACTAGAAGAGAGAGTAATATAATAGGTAAAGACACAAAGTGTACGGTTGCATATTAGATCAATTACTCAAACATAGATGAATAATAACACAAAGAATAATCCATTGAGATCATCATCATGTTCAATCTTACAAATACTAAATACAAGAGACATGGAGATGGAGCCGTGGTGAAGATGGTAATGAAATCGGCACCCGCTGCGTGGTGGTGGTGATGGCCTCCTTCTCCTCCTCTTCTAGCTTGAATGGCGTGGAGGTGTTGATGGAGTTGTGGTGGCTATGGAGGCGGCATGGCAGTGGGGCTCTGCCGTGGATGTACATGGAGAGGATGAGATCTCCCTTGACACCTCCCTCCTTTATATAGGCCTAGGAGGACCCCCTCGAAGAGTTATCAATGCATTACTTATAATCTAAGGAAGGTCTAGAAACAAACAGGAGCCAAAACGGTGAAGAAACGTGCCGGTTCTGGTGATTTTTGTCGCCCAGAACCTGTGGTAAAGGTGGGCAGTACGACTAGTCGTGCCCGTACCGGCGATCGTTAAACCGCCAGATTCTTTTCGTATTTTGGCCGCCATTTCTTCATATGAACTACGATTTGGGTTTCTTCGGCTCGTTGGATCCATATGGATGAGGGCTACAACACCATGATCTTGGATCTTCATTTTGAGTTGATAGAAAAATGTCACCTTTTCCACCCGTCAATGGCTAAGTCTGGTGCCTAGTACCCTTCCATATTGCCCCTTTCTTTGCTCCTTTCTTTGCTCCTTTCATTGCTTTATTCATAATCATCCATAACACTACACACAGTTAAAAGACAAGGAAAAGTGATAAAATTCTAATAAAAAATAATAGTTGTACAATACTCATATGGAAATGAATAGAAACATTAATCATGCATAATAGACATAGTTGCATCTAGATATATCATGAGATGAGTGGCAATATGAATATTTTGTATGTTTAAATATGTGTCATAATTCCACTCACAATTTGACGAGGAGAATGAGAAGATGATGGGGATCACGGCGGTGGCCTCAACTAGGTGAGGCGACCTCGGAAACGGCGGCTATCACCGGCGATTTTGGGTTACGGTTCAGGATCCCGCGTGCGTGAGAGAGATAGAGATCACAATAACGAGGATTATAAGGATGAGAGGATAGAGGAGGACATGGCATTCTTATCCACCCCCTCTCGAGCGGCGACGGGCATCACGTCGCAAGGGAATCGATGACAGTGGTGTGGCCATGCAGGAGCTTCACTATGTCCTTCTGTTTGAGCAAGAACAAAATAAGTAGAAGTGAAACGGTATAGGCCAGGCTTGAGCTACTACTGGGTTGAGCGGAAGGTTGCTACTCTGGATGCGCGCGACAAATAAGAGAGAAGGAAAATAGGCTGTGGGCCTAAAGTGGTCTGATCTATTTTATTTTTCTTATTCTTTTTATATTTTCTATTTAACAAAACCACTTCAAATTTGATTTCTACTAGGTTTAAAACACCAACAATTTTTGTAGAATGTTCAAAACATTGCAGAGATCCTTTCTAATTAAGTGGTTTCCATACTTTTTGATATTTGCAAGAATCAAACTATTTGAGAGAGTTTTACATAGATAGGAATAAATATGAATTAGTTTTTTTGGTTTTGTTTACTATTTAAAGAGCCTTCAAAAATATGATTTTATTTATCCTTTGATGAATGGAATTTCAAAGAATTAAGGTGGTTAATGATGGCCATAAGATTTTTAGGTATGGCATCATATGATAGTTGGCATATACATTATGGTGGTTAAAAATTTATGGTTCATAATATTGGGATCTCATATATTCCATTCTTATTTGGTTTTAATGGTTAGGAATAAAGAAATATAGTTTAAAACATATTCATTGGAATATTATTATAGCTAATTAGAAATATGAAATGGTTTTACTACCATAGATAAAATAGGTATATGATTTGGCAAGGCTTAATATATATTCTTGCTAAGATGTTAATCATGAACAATAACACTTGATATTTAAAGTAGACAATAATAAAATCATATGCTAGTTGTTCATTACCCTTTAGGTATGGTTAGTTCTTGATAGAAGATTAAAGTATAATGGATTGTAATGAATTGGATCGTACTCCTTTGCTCAAAATTGAGATAGTCTTCACTCTTCCATGCTTTATAATACTAGGATTTTGATCATGGAATACCCTTCCTAGGCATACTATTGATCCATAACAAATATCATGACTTTCCATGATGAGTTCACCTCATAATTATTCTCTCATCAATAATTTCTCTTCTTAATTCCGTTTGTGAATCCTAGGGGCTTGACACCAAAGCTCTACATATTTTCCTAATAGAGATATCTTCCATCTCTAGGATAACTCTGATGACTCCACACATATTAGAATGTTTGATTCTCTTTCTTTCTAATCTACTCCTTAGTCTCACTTAGGTACCTTAAAATTTTATTACTATGTCTCTTCACATATTATTCTCTTAGACACACTTGCTTAGCTATAACTACTAATGATGGATTTCATTCATTTATGAGAGTTTCCACTAACTCCATTTACCAACTCCTTTATCATTCTATAACCACCAATATACATCCAATGGACTGTATGACAACAATCCACATCACAACCTAGGTATAGACAATTAGTTCTAAGTTGGATGATACTACTTCTCTAATCCTCAATGTTACCCTATTATATAGCTTGGTCCTAATATCATGACTTCAGCTATCCCAACTAACTCACACTCCACACTTCATCTTACACTAGCTTGACTTGATATGGTTAACCTATAATATCTCATCTCTAATATGGTTTAATATGTTTTACTTCACCAATATCAACTTCGAATCCAATTGTAATTCACTCCTAGTGACTTGAGCATGATAATTAAAATACTTTGATCATATGTGGCTTATGTTTCTAGTTGGCTAATCAATGTATACTCTCAATCAAGCACTGTACTATACTACAACTATTGTCTTAGAAGTTCCATTTTACTAAGAGATCTTACTCCATGACTATATCAACTCGATTCAACAATACTACTCCTTGGTACTTAATCCTTAACTTGTTTTCTTATGATCCCTAGTTACCATCTCATCTCTTAGCTCTAGATAATTCTTCTGGTCAACTCATGAGTGAGTTAACTCCTCCAACTATCAAATGGGTTGATTCTCCCCTAAGATTCTCATCCTAAATATGATGACACATTTAACAAATCTGGTTCTTCTCTTCTTATTATTTTCATGCAAGACTCTGGAAGGGATAATATAGTAGATCAAAAGTTGAAAGGTCAAGAGTTGATCATCAGACGCTGATGATTACCTGATACTAGAACATGGTATAGTAGAGGTAATGGCAAATAAGATAGTGTCTATTATAGAAAGTCTTACTTTATTTCCTTTCTACTTGATATAAGTTCAAGAATTAATGTTTAAGAAATACCATGATATTCATGGTAGGAATTGATATGCAAAGTATTGATCAAGATTTGGTTATTGAATTTCTTTTACTTGAGTTATGAATTGATTGTGTATCCATAAATTGTTGTAAGGAATACCATGATGTGATCTGGGCCGACTTCTTTTAATCTTATATACAGATTGTAGTCCCAGAATCGCACAAGCCCAAAAGAATGAGTCTGATCCTTCCCATCTTTCTTCTACCGCGAATCCTAGATAACATGCAAAATCAGAATCGGTCCTGAACCTGCTTCTAAGGAGATTCCAGAGCTTCTCCCATTTAGGCCGAAACGGTATCCGCAACTGCCCCTACTTTTGCTTCTATTTACATCGCAATGCCACCGTGTAGAATAATTGGAGAAGTAAAAAGAAACCTACTTCGCTCGCATGTAGAGACCTACGCAGCCACCGCTCCCGCCTCTCGTCGCCATTGAGCCCACCCTGAACTTGTTGGTCTGTCGCCGATGGACGCCACCGCCACCGCCGCCGCCGTTGAGCCCGTGATACGTCCAAAACGTATCTACTTTCCCGAACACTTTTGCTATTGTTTCTCTTCTAAACTTGTGTGATTTGGATGCAGCTAACACGGACTGACGCTGTTTTCAGCAGAATTGCCTTGGTGTCTAGTTTTTGTGCAGAAAATCAACTATCAGGAAAAATCCGGAAAATATGCCAAAAATCCTATTTCACCAGAAGACTCCCGGAGCCAGAATACGAGACGGAGTGGGGCTGGGCCCAGGCAACACCACCTGGTCGCGCGGGCTTGTCCTGGCCGCGCCAGGGGGTGGTCTGGCCGCCCCAAACACCCCCTCGATCTCCCTCTTCGCCTATAAGATGCCTTCTGACCTAAAAACTTAGGGGGGTTTGACGTTTTTCCAGAAAGAGTTCCGCTCCGCCGCCACCACCAAATTCCACGATTTGGAACCAGAAACTCCATTCTGGCACCCTGCCGGGACGGGGAATTGGAGGAGATCATCGCCATAATCATCACCATCACTTATCCATCGACCATCAATGTTTCCCCATATATGAGTGAGTAATCCCCCGCTATAGGCTATGGGGATGGTAGGGATTGGATGAGATCGTTCATGTAATGGCATCAGATTGTTAGGGCATGTTGCCGAGTATCTACTATTAATGCTTTTTGACTTTGTTGCGACTTATTATGCTTAATGCTTGTCACTAGGGCCCGAGTGCCATGATTTCAGATCTGAACATGTTATTGATTCATTATGATAGTATTGTTTATGGTCTTACCTGCAAGTTGTATACACACGTTGTTGTCCGGAACCAAAGGCCCCAAAGTGATAGAAATCGAGATAACCGAAGGGAATGGCTTTGATGTGAGGATCACATGTATTCACGGAGTGTTAATGCTCTGCTCCGGTGCTCTATTAAAAGGATCACCTTAATTGCCAGTAGTTCCCTTGAGGCCCCGCTGCAAATGGGCTGGTGATGGCTCAGTGTACGGCACCAGAAAAGTGCTGGTGCGGTGTTGATGTAGAGCTTGTTGGGAACCCCAAGAGGAAGGTATGATGAGCACAGCAGCAAGTTTCCCTCAGCTATGAAACCAGGGTTTAATCGAACCAGTAGGAGCAAGGAAACACCCCAAAGGTGTTGCTAGCTGAGCCTTGGCAGGGCGCACTACCGGTGCTAGTAGCAATGTGGAGACCTGCACAACACAACCACGGAACTTTGTCCCCAACTTGCGATGAGGTTGTCAATCTCACCGTGTTTTTCGGAAAACAAAGGATTAAACGTATCGAATGGAAGGAAGTAATAGTTTGCAGAAAGTAAACACAAAGCAGTAAACAGTTTATAGATTGTATGTAAAGAAAAAGGACCGGGATCCATAGTTCACTAGAGGTGGCTCTCCTTAAGATAGATAACATGCCGAGTGAACAAATTACAGCGGGGCAATTGACAAACACCGAGAAAGCAATACATGCATATTCTAATCATCTTGACTCCTTTGGAACTTGATTGGGCATTACAACATTATACATAGACCGTCATCCAACTGCATCTATGACTAATAATCCACCTTCAGGTTATCATCTGAACCCCCTCCAGTATTAAGTTGCAAGCAACAGATTATTGCTTTACGAACTGTGTGTAAAGTAAACAATACGATTGTTCTATGAACAAAAGATTGTTGTTTTCTCCCTAGTAGCAACAGCACATCTAGTACCTTAGAGATTTCTGTCACTTCCCTAGATTACCAGAGGCATGAACCCACTATAGAGCATAAATACTAACTCTTGGAGTTGCTAGCATCTACTTGGCCAAGATAGCTACTAACAACAGAAAGCATGCAAGATCACAAATAACAAAGACATGATAGAATCAATAATCAATCTGAAATAGCATCTCAATATCCATCGGATCCCCGCAAATACAACATGTATGATTACAAATAGATGATCTTGATCATGAACGGAGCTCACAAGATCTAAACATGAAAGCACAAAGGAGGAGAACCAGCCATCTAGCTACTACATGGATCCGTAGTCCAAGGATGAACTACTCACGCATCACACCAGAGGCTTGCATGGTGATGAAGAAGGCCTCCAGGGTGAATTCCCCTCTCTGGCAGGGTGCCGGGAAGAGCTTTAGATCCCTCCCGATCTAGGGATGGAGATGACGGCGGCTACAGACTCTTTCGTGGATTTTTGATCGGGCACTTAGGGTTTTCGTGCCGAGGGCATCTTATAGGTGGAAGGAGAGGCCGAGGGGGTTCCTGGGCTGGCCACACACCCTGGCGCGAGCCAAGCCTGGCCGCACGGCCAGGTGGTGTGGCCGCCCTCTGGCCCCTCTCCATCTCGTATTCTGGCATCTGATGACTTTCGGAAAAATAGGCACTTTGGCTTTTGTCCCGTCCAATTCCGAGAATATTCATTTTCTGACTTTCCTGGAACCAAAAACAGCAGAAAATAGGCAGCTGGCACTGTGGCTCTTTGATGTGCTCGTCGTTCGATGTAGAGCTCGTTGGGAACCCCAAGAGGAAGGTATGATGAGCACAGCTGCAAGTTTTCCCTCGGTTATGAAACCAAGGTTTAATCGAACCAGTAGGAGCAAGGAAACATCCCAAAGGTGTTACTAGCAGGGCGCACTACCGGCGCTAGTAGCAACGTGGAGACCTGCACAACACAACCACAGAACTTTGTCCCCAACTTGCGATGAGGTTGTCAATCTCACCGTGTTTTGCGGAAAACAAAGGATTAAACGTATCGAATGGAAAGAAGTAAAAGTTTGCAGAAAGTAAACACAAAGCAGTAAAAGATTGTAGATTGTATGTAAAGAGAAAGGACCGGGATCCATAGTTCACTAGAGGTGGCTCTCCTTAGATAGATAACATGCTTGGTGAACAAATTACAGCGGGGCAATTGACAAACACCGAGAAAGCAATACATGCATATACTAATCTCTTGACTCCTTTGAGACTTGATTGGGCATTACAACATAATACATATACCGCCATCCAACTGCATCTATGACTAATAATCCACCTTCAGGTTATCATCCGAACCCCCTCCAGTATTAAGTTGCAAGCAACAGATTATTGCTTTCCGAACTGCGTGTAAAGTAAACAATACGATTGTTCTATGAACAAAGGATTGTTGTTTTCTCCCTAGTAGCAAGAGCACATCTAGTACCTTAGAGATTTCTGTCACTTCCCCAGATTACCAGAGGCATGAACCCACTATCGAGCATAAATACTAAGTCTTGGAGTTGCTAGCATCTACTTGGCCAAGATAGCTACTAACAACGGAAAGCATGCAATATCACAAATAACAAAGACATGATAGAATCAATAATCAATCTGAAATAGCATCTCAATATCCATCGGATCCCCGCAAACACAACATGTATAATTACAAATAGATGATCTTCATCATGAACGGAGCTCACAAGATCTAAACATGAAAGCACAAAGGAGGAGAACCAGCCATCTAGCTACTACATGGATCTGTAGTCCAAGGATGAACTACTCATGCATCACACCGGAGGCTTGCATGGTGATGAAGAAGGCCTCCAGGGTGAATTCCCCTCTCCGGCAGGGTGCCGGGAAGAGCTTTAGATCCCTCCCGATCTAGGGATGGAGATGACGGCGGCTACAGACTCTTTCGTGGATTTTTGATCGGGCACTTAGGGTTTTCGTGCCGAGAGCGTCTTATAGGTGGAAGGAGAGGCCGAGGGGGTGCCTGGGCTGGCCACACCACCCCCTGGCGCGGGCCAAGCCTGGCCGCACGGCCATGTGGTGTGGCCGCCCTCTGGCCCCTCTCCATCTCGTATTTTGGGATCTGATGACTTTCGGAAAAATAGGCACTTTGGCTTTTGTCCCATCCGATTTCGCGAATATTCATTTTCTCACTTTCCTGGAACCAAAAACAGGCAGCTGGCACTGTGGCTCTTTGATGTGCTCGTCGTTCGACGTAGAGCTCGTTGGGAACCCCAAGAGGAAGGTATGATGAGCACAGCTGCAAGTTTTCCCTCAGTTATGAAACCAAGGTTTAATCGAACCAGTAGGAGCAAGGAAACACCCCAAAGCTGTTACTAGCTGAGCTTTGGCAGGGCGGACTACCGGTGCTAGTAGCAACGTGGAGACCTGCACAACACAACCACAAAACTTTGTCCCCAACTTGCGATGAGGTTATCAATCTCACCGTGTTTTGCGGAAAACAAAGGATTAAACGTATCGAATGGAAAGAAGTAAAAGTTTGCAGAAAGTAAACACAAAGCAGTAAAAGATTGTAGATTGTATGTAAAGAGAAAGGACCGGAATCCATAGTTCACTAGAGGTGGCTCTCCTTAGATAGATAACATGCTGGGTGAACAAATTACAGCGGGGCAATTGACAAACACCGAAAAAGCAATACATGTATATACTAATCATCTTGACTCCTTTGAGACTTGATTGGGCATTACAACATAATACATATACCGCCATCCAACTGCATCTATGACTAATAATCCACCTTCAGGTTATCATCCGAACCCCCTCCGGTATTAAGTTGCAAGCAACAGATTATTGCTTTACGAACTGTGTGTAAAGTAAACAATACGATTGTTTTATGAACAAAGGATTGTTGTTTTCTCCCTAGTAGCAAGAGCACATCTAGTACCTTAGAGATTTCTGTCACTTCCCCAGATTACCAGAGGCATGAACCTACTATCGAGCATAAATACTAACTCTTGGAGTTGCTAGCATCTACTTGGCCAAGATAGATACTAACAACGGAAAGCATGCAAGATCACAAATAACAAAGACATGATAGAATCAATAATCAATCTGAAATAGCATCTCAATATCCATTGGATCCCCGCAAACACAACATGTAGAATTACAAATAGATGATCTTGATCATGAATGGAGCTCACAAGATCTAAACATGAAAGCACAAAGGAGGAGAACCAGCCATCTAGCTACTACATGGATCCGTAGTCCAAGGATGAACTACTCACGCATCACACCGGAGGCTTGCATGGTGATGAAGAAGGCCTCCAGGGTGAATTCCCCTCTCCGGCAGGGTGCCGGGAAGAGCTTCAGATCCCTCCCGATCTTGGGATGGAGATGACGGCGGCTACAGACTCTTTCGTGGATTTTGATCGGGTCCTCAGGGTTTTCATCCCGAGGGCAATATATAGGCAGAAGGAGAGGCCGAGGGGGTGCCGGGAGCGGCCACACCACCCCCTGGCGCGGGACAGGCCTGGCCGCGCGGCCAGGTGGTGTGGTGGCTCCCTAGGCCTTCTCCGTCTCGTATTCTGGCACTTGATCCCTTCTGGAAAAATAGGCACTTTGGCTTTTGTCCCGTCCAATTCCAAGAATATTCATTTTCTGACTTTCCTGGACCAAAAACAGCAGAAAATAGGCAGCTGGCACTGTGGCTCTTGTTAATAGGTTAGTCCAAGAAATCATATGAAAAGTACTCCAAAGTTGGAACAAAACACAAGAAAGTGGATAAAACCAAGCATGGAACATCAAAAATTATAGATACATTTGCAATGTATCACTCTTGTTAATAGGTTAGTCCAAGAAATCATATGAAAAGTACTCCAAAGTGTGGGCAAAACACAAGAAAGTGGATAAAACCAAGCATGGAACATCAAAAATTATAGATACATTTGCAATGTATCAACATCCCCAAGCTTAACTCCTGCTTGTCCTCGAGTAGGTAAGTGATAAAAAGAAAGAATAATTTTTTAGGTGACATGCACCATCAAAGACTTGATCAAAGTATTTGTAAAACATTCAAAGCTGGGACAAAGTACTTCAATCATAACATGAAAGACAAAGTTCTAGCAATAAGACAAAGAAACTATGATGCAACATGAAAAGGCACAAACAAAAGATTCATGAATAACAATGTTTTGCAAGACGTTTGTTTGTTTCACATAAAGAAAACATAGCATAATAGCATTCAGCTTGTCCCTCATAGAGTAGCAAATATAAATGCATAGGACACCTTCAAAATTCATAAGAGTAACTAGATACAAAATTTGAAAATAAGCAATATCAAGTTATGCATCAATCAACTAGTCTTGGGACAATGCACATAGAACTAAGAATGGCCACTACGCTCTCAAAGTAGGTGCATAAAGGTAGAAGATGGAGACTCAATATAATGGTGGAAGAAAGGCCTTTTTATAAAAGGATGTAGGGATTCAAGTCTCATAAAGAGCTTCAAAAAATATGGTACTTAAAGCTTTCAGCTCTCATTGCCCCTATCATAAGCATCTTGAAGTGATTAAGGTTAAAGTGAACAAACTATGGTGTACATGCTTGACGAAGTATAAGTTAGAAATCTCATGTCCCTTATATACGAGGGCCGCTCCTCATGCTACTCAATTTTAGTCACCCGTAAGTTCTTGTCATTGTAAGTACATGTGTATCATAGAGAACCGCCAACGGGGTACCCCTTGCCCGATGATACAGAAGAATCCCCATATCAAAATGACAAGGCAAGCAGACAACGAGCATCTCAGCAACCTTCTTATTTACCATGGGAATATGGTGCTTTTTTCTCTCTTTCCTCTTTTCATAATCTTTTTTTTATCTTTTCTCTTTTTTCTCAATATAGGACTCTTTTTTATAAGAAGAATGCTTCATAGACAGCTCATTATGGTTACGCTGCAGGTTTCCACCATGTCAGCATGGATTAGACCAGCGGCCCATGCGTTTCTCTAACACATATACATAACTCCATGGACTTACAAGCTCCCCTTTCATTTCACACCGACGACATCCATATACAAAACAGCATGATATCAACTAGGTACAAGTACCAAGTGCAATGTTGAAAGCGTTCCCCATGAAAGCATGGCTCTGCTAATTCCCAACAAATAAGTGCAAGCATATACAACATAGACGACACAATGGTTCAAGTTTATTAAGGGCAAGAAAAAAGTAAAGTGTGCCATCAAGTTCGTGAGAGCTTTAATCACTAGTTTTCTCATAACAAGTTTAATTTGGAAGGTAAACAAAAGCATGAAAATACTTGGAATAGCATAAGCTAGTAGGTAGGTATGGTGGACTCTTTGGAATAACTTGGTTTAGGGAGTTGGATGCATGAGTGGAACTCATACTTGGTTGTGGAGGCTAGCAAAAGACTGGGAGCGACAAACAAAGAGAGCAATAATGGCCATAATCATGCAGAGCGACAAAACATCATTGATCAAAGCATAAAGTGATACTACAAGTTGAAAACTAAAGGATCATAAAGGCTTATGGTGACTTGAGATAGTCATAACATGGTGTGAGCATGTGCCAATTCAACCCAAATAAAGCATCAAAGGAGAATACCACTATACTATGCTTTAATATGCTAAAACAACGCATGATTCATCCAAGGCACATTAAGAAATATCAATTGTTTATAACAAGTCATGCTACAGCAAAGAATACTAAGCATAAAGCCAAAAAATATCAAGCATGGCATGACAAAGCATAGGCCACAGTCAAAAACGAGCTATTTTTACCACATAAGCATGGACTTTCCTACTCTTTTCCAAACCAAACCAAACTATTTGCAAACCAATGTATGAAAGAGGGGGTCCAACCAATTTATTTAGAAAACTAAGAAAACAAAAGCAAACGAAAACCAAAACAAAAGCGAAAAAGAAGACGCTCCAAGAATAACACAACTGTGCATGAAACAATAAAGATGAAGCGTTTGGAAGAAACCTGGGATTTTTATTGATGAAGAAGGGGATACCTTGGGCATCCCCAAGCTTTGACGCTTGTACTTCTTGGATATTTCTTGGGGTGACACGCGTGGCATCCCCAAGCTTGGGCTTTATTCCATCCTTCATCTCATTACTCATTCCTTCCATACACCTAAAAAATTTCTTCATACAAAACTTCACACAATCTTTATTAGCAACATTAGTGCACTCAAGATAAATAAGTATTAAGATTCAGTTCTAACACCAAATAAACTTCCATTAGAACACTAGCTACTGTAGCACTTCCCTCAAAAAGCTCAATTCCCCAAAAGAACTCAAAAAGGAACCAACAAGAAGCAAATGCAGAAAATGGCAGAAATCTGTCAAAACAGACCAGCAGGTAAAGACGAATTTTTTCGAAGACCTTCTGTTGCTAAAATCAAAAAGTGTTGAGCTAACTAAAGTTAGATAACATCCTGGGGAAGAAGCACAAAAATTCACGCCTCAAAAAGACGTCCAATGATTTTACACGAATTTTTACGGTGAAGCACAGAAATCTGTTTCGGGACAACAACTTTCCCAATCATTACTTCTCTCTCATTAGAGGTTACTCTTGGCACAAAAAGCAAATAAAAAGGATAAGGAGAGGTTATTACTTAAGTAATAACTTCCAAGACTTATCAAAAACTTTTGGGTTATCTCCCAATAAGTACTTTTCTTTAACGCCTTGAAGTTAGGCATAAGAAGCAAGAAAAAGAATCATGTGTTCTCAAATGAAGAAGCATTAAGACCAAATTTTGTTTTCATAGGATAAGCAAAATAAATCTCCTCTCTCTTCTTAGGGAAGTGTTCTATACCTTTCTTGAGTGGGAGTTGATATTTAATGGTGCCTTCTTTCATATCAATGATGGCACCAACAGTTATAAGAAAAGGTCTTCCCAAAGTAATAGGACAAGAACCATTGTATTCAACATCCAAAACATAGAAATCAATGGGGACATAGGCATTGTTAACCATAATAAGAACATCATTAAGACTCCCCATGAGTTTCTTTTTAGCATTATCATCAAGTGGGACATTCAAATAACAATCTTCAAGTGGAGGCAAATCAAGCATATCATAAATCCTTCTAGGCATAATAGAAACACTACTATCAAGATCACATAAAGCTTTGAAATCAAAGTCATTCAATTTCATAATAATGATGGCTTCCCAACCATCTTCTTGTTTAATAGGAATAAAAGCTTTATCTTTCATCTTTTCTTCTTTAATCTTTATGAGAGCATCAGTAATGTGTTTTGTAAAAGCCATGTTCATAGCACTAGCATTAGGACTTTTAGCAAGCTTTTGTAGGAACTTAATAACTTCAGAGATATTACAACCATCAAGATCAAAATCAAATCTATCATCTAAAGTAGTGAACTATTACTAGCCTTAACACTAGTGGTGGTGATAGTAGAAACACTAATGTTTCTAGAAATTTCATCTTCTCTTTCCCACTTAGCATGTAATTCAGCTAATAGTCTAACATTTTCATCAATTCTTACTTGTATAGCATTAGTAGCTGCAAAGGGGTTATCATTAGTTTCAGGTTTAGCAGCCATTTTATGAATCAATGAAGATTGAGCTTCAGACAAAGATGATATATTTCTTTCACCATTAGAGAGTTTCAATTGTAAACTAGGAATTTCCCTATTTAGACTCTCAAGTTGATGGCTAATGTTCTTCAAAATGATAGATTGTTCATCCATAGTTTTAGTGAATAGTTTATTTTGCACATATTGCATTTGCATGAAGTTTTTAGTGGCTCTTTCAACTTCTAAAATTCTCCCTTCACTAGGTAATCCAGGTTTACCATTATAGCCATAAGTATTATTAGGAGGGTAGGGCCTATAATTGTTATTACCATAAGCATTGTTGCCAAAATTGTTATTTCTTATGAAGTTCACATCAACTTGCTCTTCTTGAGCAACCAAAGAAGCCAACGGAACATTATTTGGATCAATATGGGCTTTCCCATTAACAAGCATAGACATAATAATATCAATCTTATCACTCAAGGAGGAGGTCTCCTCAACAGAATTTACCTTCCTACCTTGTGGAGCTCTCTCAGTATGCCATTCAGAATAATTAACCATCATATTGTCCAGAAGTTTTGTTGAAGCACCCAAAGTGATGGTCATAAAGGTACCTCCAGCAGCAGAATCCAATAGGTTCCTTGAATAATAGTTCAATCCTACATAAAAAGTTTGGATGATCATCCAAGCAGTCAGTCCATGAGTGGGACAATTCTTTACCAAAGATTTCATTATTTCCCAAGCTTGAGCAACATGTTCATTATCAAGTTGTTTAAACTTCATTATTTCACTTCTCATAGATATAATCTTAGCAGGGGGATAGTATTTTCCAATGAAAGCATCTTTGCATTTAGTCCAAGAATCAATACTATTCCTAGTTAAGGAATTCAACCATTCTTTAGCTTTTCCTCTCAAAGAGAAAGGAAACAATTTCAGTTTAATAATATCACCATCTACATCCCTATGCTTTTGCATCTCACAAAGTTCAACAAAGTTATTTAGATGGGCAGAAGCATCTTCATTACCAATACCAGAAAATTGTGCTCTCATAACATATTTGAGCAAAGCAGGTTTTATCTCAAAGAAAGTATCTTCAGACACAGGTGGAGCAATAGGTGTGCTCATAAAATCATTGTTGTTGGTGCTAGTGAAGTCACACAACTTAGTGTTTTCAAGAGTAGTCATTTTTTTTATTTCAAATAAGAAAGCAAACTAGTAGAACTAATTTTTTGTGCATTTTTTATAACAAAACAAGCAAACTAAGCAAAAAGAAACTAAGCAAAACAAAAATAACAAAGTAAAGAGATTGGTTATGAGGGACTCCCCTTGTGAAGATGTCCTTGACTCCCTGGCAACGGCATCAGAAAAATGCTTGATGGCTCAGTGTACGGCGCCAGAAAAGTGCTGGTGCGGTGTTGATGTAGAGCTCGTTGGGAACCCCAAGAGGAAGGTATGATGAGCACAGCAGAAAGTTTCCCTCAGTTATGAAACCAAGGTTTAATCGAACCTGTAGGAGCAAGGAAACACCCCAAAGGTGTTGCTAGCTGAGCCTTGGCAGGGCGCACTACCGGTGCTAGTAGAAACATGGAGACCTGCACAACACAACCACAGAATTTTGTCCCCAACTTGCGATGAGGTTGTTAATCTCACCGTGTTTTGTGGAAAACAAAGGATTAAACGTATCGAATGGAAGGAAGTAATAGTTTGCAGAAAGTAAACACAAAGCAGTAAACAGTTTATAGATTGTATGTAAAGAAAAAGGACCGGGATCCATAGTTCACTAGAGGTGGCTCTCCTTAAGATAGATAACATGTTGGGTGAGCAAATTACAGCGGGGCAATTGACAAACACCGAGAAAGCAATACATGCATATACTAATCATCTTGACTCCTTTGGAACTTGATTGGGCATTTCAACATTATACATAGACCGCCATCCAACTGCATCTATGACTAATAATCCACCTTCAGGTTATCATCCGAACCCCCTCCAGTATTAAGTTGCAAGCAACAGATTATTGCTTTACGAATTGCGTGTAAAGTAAACAATACGATTGTTCTATGAACAAAAGATTGTTGTTTTCTCCCTAGTAGCAACAGCACATCTAGTACCTTAGAGATTTCTGTCACTTCCCCAGATTACCAGAGGCATGAACCCACTATCAAGCTTAAATACTAACTCTTGGAGTTGCTAGCATCTACTTGCCAAGATAGCTACTAACAACGGAAAGCATGCAAGATCACAAATGACAAAGACATGATAGAATCAATAATCAATCTGAAATAGCATCTCAATATCCATCGGATCCCCGCAAACACAACATGTATGATTACAAATAGATGATCTTGATCATGAACAGAGCTCACAAGATCTAAACATGAAAGCACAAAGGAGGAGAACCAGCCATCTAGCTACTACATGGATCCGTAGTCCAAGGATGAACTACTCAAGCATCACACCGGAGGCTTGCATGGTGATGAAGAAGGCCTCCAGGGTGAATTCCCCTCTCCGGCAGGGTGCCGGGAAGAGCTTCAGATCCCTCCCGATCTAGGGATGGAGATGACGGTGGCTACAGACTCTTTCGTGGATTTTTGATCGGGCACTTAGGGTTTTCGTCCCGAGGGCATCTTATAGGCAGAAGGAGAGGCCGAGGGGGGTGCCTGGGCTAGCCACACCACTCCCTGGCATGGGCCAAGCCTGGCCGCGCGGCCAGGTGGTGTGGCCGCCCTCTAGCCCCTCTCCGTCTCGTATTCTGGCATCTGATGATTTTCGGAAAAATAGGCACTTTGGCTTTTGTCCCGTCCAAATCCGAGAATATTCATTTTCTGACTTTCCTGAAACCATAAACAGCAGAAAACAGGCAGTTGGCACTGTGGCTCTTGTTAATAGGTTAGTCCGAGAAATCATATGAAAAGTACTCCAAAGTGTGGCCAAAACACAAGAAAGTGGATAAAACCAAGCATGGAACATCAAAAATTATAGATACATTTGCAATGTATCAGCTGGCAGGACAAAAGATATTGTGCAAGTTCTCATTGCGAGCACGTATGACTATATATGGGACACTTGCCTAGGATTATCTAGTTCTTGGATGCTTTATCTTATTTATCTGCAATTCCCCTATGTTCTGATTGCCATGTGAATTGTCTTGTCCATGCAACCCCCGTCCATCCATCCCTATGCCTACCGCACTAGAATCCTACTGTTTACTGCTATTATTACTACTGTCTTTACTTTACTACTGCTATTACTTTGCTATTGCTACTACAAAACGGTTGCTACTGATAAACTTCTGTGAGCAAGATTGTTTCCAGGTGCAGCTGAATTGACAACTCAGTTGTTAAGGCTTATAAATATTCTTTGGCTCCCCTTGTGTCGAATCAATAAATTGGGTTTCACTTCCCTCGAAAATACTGCGATACACCCCATATACTTGTGGGTCATCAAGACTATTTTCTGGCGTCGTTGCCGGGGAGCATAACTTTATTTATCAAGTTCACTTGGATTCATAATTGTTTGCTGCCATCCATCCATCATGGGTAAGTCTCGTGATGGCAAGGTTCCTATTTTACCATCCACTACAAGAAGAGGTACGGTTCTGAACACCTCTGTTGCTCTTGATTCACCATCTGTTATGAGTAAGCTCGTTACACCACCACACACACATGGTACACACACTGCTACTATTGCTGAATCTGAAACTTCTGATACTTATGATGATGCTTCTACTATGCTTGATAAGAGTGGTTCATTAGGTCCTTTCCTAGATGCTACGATTGCTAGAACTATAGCTGGAAATACTAAAACTCCTAATGAAGACACTACTACACCTGTTAGTTCACCTGAGTCTAGTGAGAGTTATAATACTGAAGACAGTTATGTTGAGATGACCGATGAATTTATTAAAGAATGTAAAAACACCCATGATAGGAGCGCTGCTAAGAGTCTCCTTGAGAGGCGTACTATTAGACCCAAATTGTCTCCTATTGCTAAGTTTGCTGCTTCTCCCATAAACATTAAAGATAAATATTATGATTTCTCTCTTGATCTATCTTACATAGCTATTATTGAGAAAGAACCTTTTTGTGGGACTAAGAATGAAAGTGCGGTAGCACATATGACTTAGCTTTCTACCATGAGTGGCTTGTTTTCTGATGATATTAAGATGCATACTTACTTTGTTGCTAAGATTTTCCCCTTTTTCACTGAAAGGAGAAGCTAAAACTTGGTTTAGTAATTTACCTCCTGGATCTATTGATAGCCCTGATTGCTTGATTAGTACTTTCCTGCAAAAATATTTTCCTCCTAGTGCTAGACATGCTATTTTGCAGGAACTTTTTGACTTTAAACAGGGAGAAAAGAGATATTGCCTGAATCATGGGCAAGGTTTTGTGCTTTGATTCATGCACAGGCTGGAAGTCCATTACCTAAGAATGAGCTTCTTGATATATTTTATAATGGATTAACTGAAGAATCTAGGACATACCTAGATAGTTGTGCTGATTGTGTCTTCAGGAATAGGACTCCCAAAAAAGCTGAGGAATTAATGGCTAAAATAAGCAAGAACTATGAAGATTGGACTCCTCCTGAACCAGCTATACCTAAAATAATTATACCTGAACCAACTATTCCTGTGCCTATTCCAACATCAAAGAAGAGGGGAGTTATTGAATTAAATGATGAAGTGATGAAGGAAGCTAAGAAATGTCTTAGGGAGAAGGGAATTAAAGCTGCAGATGTCAAGAATTTACCTCCTATAGAAGAATTATGTAAGCCTATCCCCCATTCATCCACTATTGAGGTACACTCTCTCCAACACTTTGATGAAGGTGATATCCCTTACTCTAAACCTCCTGATCAATACTTAGAAGAAATCGATATTTTTATTGTTAAGCAAGATAATTTTAATAAAAGGGTATGGAATCATCTAATGGAAAACACTAGAGCTATTGTTGAGTTAAAAGATATTGTGGAATGAACCTCTAATGATGTTAAAATGATTGTGAAACATTTTCAAATGGTTCAAACTCAGATAGATCAACTTATTAAAGTGCAAAAAGACTTGCTAGTTAATGCTGCCAAAGAAAAACATGCTTATGAAATTAGAACTAGAAGTGGTGTTGCTACCTAGGATCCTCTATATCCTGAGGGGCATCCCAAAAGAATCGAGCAGAATTCTCAACAAGCTGAAAATAGTGGTACTACTCGTAAGAAAAGAAAAAATAAGCATAAAACTATTGTATAACCCTCTGAACCTGCTAAAGATCCTAATAGTCTTTCTATCTCTGATGCTGAAACTAAAAGTGGTAATGAAGAAAATGATGTTCTTGATAAAGAAAAAGTTGAAGAAGAACCTGAAAAGCACACTAAGAATACTAAATACACTAAAGAAGATTTTATTGCTAAGAAACATGGTAGTGAAAGAGAGCCTTGGGTCCAAAAACCTATGCCTTTCCCTGATAAGAAACACAAGTCAAAGGAAAATGAACACTATAATAAGTTTTTTGAGTGGATGAAACCTTTATTCTTGCAAATTCCTTTGGCTGATGCTATTAAATTGCCTCCTTACTCAAAGTATATGAAGGATATTGTCTCGAATAAAAGGAAGATCCCTAACGAAGAAATTTTTACTTTGCTTGCTAATTATTCCTTTAATGGTAAGGTTCCAAAAGAAACTTGGAGACACCGGGATTCCAACTATTCCTTGCTCTATTAAAAATAGTTATGTTAGAACTGCTTTGTGTGATTTGGGAGCAGGAGTTAGTGTCATGCCTTTTTCTCTCTATAAGAGACTTCAACTTGAAAAACTGATACCAACTGATATATCTATGCAAATGGCTGATAAATCTACCACTATTCCTGTTGGTATATGTGAGGATGTACCTGTTCAAGTGGCTCATAATTGCTTGATATTAACTGATTTTGTTGTGCTTGAAATGCCTGAAGATGATAATATGTCTATTATTCTTGGGAGACCTTTTCTTAATACTGCAGGAGTTGTTATTAATTGTAATCAAGGAAAGGTGACTTTCAATGTTAATCAAGGAACATACTGTCTATTTCCCCAAGAAGATTGATAGGACTTATGGTTTGAATTCAGTTGAACATGTTGAGGGCATTCAAGTTAGAGAAATATATTGTCCCATACCAAGAGAAAAATTTGAAACTATTATGATTGGGACCATTGCTATCAAAGTTGAGGTAACATAATCATTAGTGGAATACAAAGTTTTGTCTCATATGAAATTGTTTTGGTAACAAGACCTGATCAACCTTGTTAACAAAAGGATTTCATTGAACAAAACAATGTTTTCACCATGATTATCTCCGCTTACTTCTATTCTATCCATTTAGTTTTTTGCTTTTGTTTAGTTTTCTTTTCTGTTATTAGTTGCTTGCATGTTAGAATGTATTAGAACTTCTGTAGTTCTAGCCTTGTTTTGTCATTGCATCATTCCAAAAAATCTCTGTCTGTCAGAAAATAATTCATCTATACCTGAAAATTGCCCAAAAATAAAGTGTCTCGAAAAATTCCAGAAAATTCATATTAAATTTCTACATGAAAAAAGGGGCAAAGGAGTGCCTGGAAGGTACCAGGGGGGCCCACCAGGCAGGCACACCACCTGGTGGCGTGGCCAGCCCTGGGGCGCGCCTGCCTATGGTGTGGGCCACCCCTGGCCCTCCACTCACTCTCTCACTTGCCACTTTCTTCTCTCTCCCGAGCAAACACCAGTTCATTGCTAAAAATTGCGTTCTTGCAGTGCTTTCCCTCGATTTTTTGATCTCCTTGCTCAGCCCATCTTTGCTGCTGAAATTTGGAGCATTTGTTCTCCGGTATGTGACTCCTCCGCTTGTCCAAGTAGATTTGTGTTTAGTGGTTTATATCTTGAGTATTTTGCTATTGTAGGTGATAGGTTATGAGAGCTTGTAAGCTTGTTTGATGCTTAGAGATATAGTTTTGATGCATCTTTAGGCCTCTTACAAGTCCCTATGAGTAGTGCCCTTCATTATATTCACTTTGCAATCACTTTTTTAATAGATGTTTAAATTTCAGAATATCAAACATGAACAACCATACCTTTGGAGAAATATTTGAGTGGGGTGCACCTAGGAGGTCAAGGCCCTCAAGATCAGCCTCTCAGTTTAGGCCATCATACAATGAAGATCTCATTGCACCTCGTATTGGTAATGAAGGAGATGATGGGGATGCTCACCCATCTACTTTTCCTTGTTTTACTTTCTTACAAGCTGCAGGGATTCTTGATGAGTTCTTGCTACTGATTCAGAGGGTTGGTTTGACCTCATACATGAGAGTGAGCAATACGCTATGCTCACCAAGACTTTTGTTGAGAGCTTCGTGTCTACTAGCACGCCCTATCAGTCAACTATCTCTTTCAGAATTTATAATTTGCCATTTACCATGCCATTGGAATGATTTTGCAGTATTGTAGGTGTAAGCATGACAGGGACCATGAAGAAGATTCAAGGGCGACCCTCTGATTTGCTGGAGCTCTATCGAGGGGTGACCAATGACGATGACCGCGTAGCTTAGCGCGGGAAGATAAGAAACATCCAACTCCCTGCTCTTAGATACTTTGCCTATTATCTTGCTACTAGCGTTCTGGGTAGGGAGAATACGAGTAATATCTCCAACTATCATTTAGCCTTCCTTGCTGATGCGCTTAACAATGATACTCGGTACAACCTTGGCTCGCTTATTGCTCACCACCTAGCTGCTAGGGGGCCTATCTATGGGGGCATCATCGCTTCACGTATGGTCAATGCATTAGAGCTTTCTGGGGACCCCAATGATACTATATTGGCACCACAAAGGCTTGACCTTGCTGCTATGACAACACATCACTTTGTCACTGTTGATTCTGATTTGGACAGTCTAGTATATAGGATGTTGTTTACTGATGGGGATGAGAGAGATCCCTTTGCCGTAATCTACTTTGTTTAGTGTTCACAGGAGGCCGTGGTCGCGCTCCAAGGAGGAGGTGGATGAGCAGCTCCACTTGTTGGGATTCCACAGGCAGCACCAGGAGGATGTGCCCTCCTATGACTACTTTGCGCATTATGGTGGGGCGTCCTCGAGCTCGCACCAGGACGAGGGTACCTCCTCACCGTACTACGGAGGCGCTCCATCTTGGCCAGCTTGGGATTGATACCCACTTAGGCCAAAAGCCTAAGCTTGGGGGGAGGTACACCGACATCACACTCATCTCCATATCATTTTGCGTCAGTACTTTGTATATTCATATTTCGTTCTCTTTTTAGTTTTTCGTTCTTTCTTTGCTTTTGCTTTCTAAAACACAAAAAGACCAAAAATATTTCTGTTGTTTCTCTTTGGTTTACTTCTTCCTTTTTGCCTTAGTTTGCTTGCTTTGTTTGAACTATTGGAAAAACCCAAAAAGATTTTGCTTTGCTTATTTTCCCTTTTTGGTTCTTGTTTTAAAAATCGAAAATACCAAAAATATTTGTCGTTCTTCTTTGGTTTTGTGAGTTTTGTTGCAGGGTTCAGCAGTCCTCAGTGGGATTTGGTTTCATGTTATTATTCAAGCCACACAAGTGAAGGGCAATAATGAGGATTAATGACAACTTGAGGTGTGGTAAGAGGCTAGTAATGAACTCTATTTGTTTTCATTTTTGTACATATACTCATCATTGTGGGCATGCTTAGCCTGTTCGTGTAGGGTGTATGTTATTTATGGATGCTTAGTAGTTCTTGCTTTCCTATGATTAGTTCCAGCTTGCTAATAGTTTGTAGCATGTCATATGAATGTTTGCTTGCGTTACTCTATTCATAACTTGGTATGACACCGTTGTATCCTCCTCTAAATGTTTCATTTGAATTGACTTGGCGCATGCTCACGCATGCATATGACTGAAATAATCAGTTAAGCCTCGATGAATTATTTTGCCTTGAGGGTCTGGAATCACTTTCATGCCATGATTAGTCCTGTTTTGTTGCAAGCATGATTATGACAGCTATTGCTCTTTCGTTTGTCGCTCTCTTACTATTGCTAGCCTTCACGTACACTGAGTATGTTTTACTCGTGGTTCCAACTCCCTAAAACCAAATATTGCCAAAAGTTTCCACCATACCTACCTACTAGCATCATTTGCTCTTCCGTGCATATTCAATATGCCTAGTTTTCTTCCGAATAAAATGTTTGCTTGTTATGCTAAAGTTAGTTAGTAAAGCTCTCACGAACTTGATGGCACACTTTATTTCCTGCACTTAATAAACCTGAACTATTGCGTCCATCTTTGTTGTGTATATGCTTGCGCTTTATAAGTTGAAGTTAGCAGAACCATGTATCATGGGGAACGCTTTCAACATTTCACAGGCACTTTGTACCCTGTTGGTATCATGATTCTTTTGCTTATGGATCCCTGCGGTGTGAAATAAAAGTAGAACTCCTAAGATCATGGAGTTTGTATGTGTGTTAGAGAAACGTCTGGGCCGCTAGCCTAAGCCATGCCTAATCATGGTGGAAACTTGCAGCATAACCATAATGAGCATTCTATGAAGCATCCTCAATAAAAATCTATGCACATAGTAAATAAAAACATCACTGAGATGCTCATTGTCTGCTTGCCTTGTCATTTTGATTATGGGATAGCTCATGTATCATGTGCAAGGGGTACCCCGTTGGCGGTTCTCTATGATACATATGTACTTATAATGACAAGAGCTTACTTGTGACTGAAGTTGAGTAGCATGAGGTCCGGTACTCATAAGTAAGGGGCATGAGACTTTAGCTTATAACTTGTCAAGCATATCCTCTTAGTTGTGTCACTTTAACCTTACCCACTTAAAGATGCTTATGATAGGGGCAATGAGAGCTCAAAGCTAACGAGTACCATACTTTCAGCGTTTGGAAGCCCTTCAAACTATTCAAAACCTTTTTCATTTCCTTGTTGAGTCACCACCTATTCTTTATGCTTATCTCAAAACTTGATTAATTGTGTTATGACTTTGATGCTTGTATCTTTGATATCTTTACTTCTAGTCTTCACTTGAACTTCAGAGGTGCCTTGGCATTCACAATAAAAAGGCAAGCGGGATACCACTCTATCATACCTTGTTATGAGCATTGTAATGTTGCTTATGTTTATGTTTCATGCTACTTATTATTTTTGAGTTGGAATCTCTTCATAGCTTGCAATACCTATTAAGTAAACTTAGTTGCATACTCCTTATTATGAATTGTCTAAGTAGTTGATCACATGCTGAGAGTATATACATCATATGAAGCAAATGTGTTCGTGAAAGTTTCTTTTATCGCACTCAGTTTTCAACTGAATTGCTTGAGGACAAGCAATAAGCTAAGCTTGGGGGGAGTTGATATGTCCAAAACGTATCTACTTTCCCGAACACTTTTGCTATTGCTTCTCTTCTAAACTTGTGTGATTTGGATGCAACTAACACGGACTGACGCTGTTTTCAGCAGAATTGCCTTGGTGTCTAGTTTTTGTGCAGAAAATCAACTATCAGGAAAAATCCCGGAAAATATGCCAAAAATCCTATTTCACTAGAAGACTCCCGGAGCCAGAATACGAGACGGAGTGGGGTTGGGCCCAGGCCACACCACCTGGCTGCGCGGGCTAGGCCTGGCCGCACCAGGGGGTGGTCTGGCCGCCCCAGACACCCCCTCGGTCTCCCTCTTCGCCTATAAGATGCCTTCTGACCTAAAAACTCAAGGGGGGTCGACGTTTTTCCAGAAAGAGTTCCGCTCCGCCGCCACCACCAAATTCCACGATTTGGAACCAGAAACTCCATTCTGGCACCCTGTCGGGAGATGGAATTGGAGGAGATCATCGCCATCATCATCACCATCGCTTCTCCATCGACCATCCATGTTTCCCCCATCTATGAGTGAGTAATCCCTCGCTGTAGGCTATGGGGATGGTAGGGATTGGATGAGATCGTTCATGTAATGGCATCAGATTGTTAGGGCATGGTGCCTAGTATCTACTATTAGTGCTTTTTGACTTTGTTGCGACTTGTTATGCTTAATGCTTATCACTAGGGCCCGAGTGCCATGATTTCAGATCTGAACATGTTATTGATTCATTATGATAGTATTGTTTATGGTCTTACCTGCAAGTTGTATACACACGTTGTTATCCGGAACCAAAGGCCCCGAAGTGACAGAAATCGAGATAACCGGAGGGAATGGCTTTGATGTGAGGATCACATGTGTTCATGGAGTGTTAATGCTTTGCTCCGGTGCTCTATTAAAAGTAGCACCTTAATTGACAGTAGTTCCCTTGAGGCCCTGCTGCAAACGGGCTGGCAGTACAAAAGATGTTGTGCAAGTTCTCATTGCGAGCACGTATGACTGTATATGGGACACTTGCCTAGGATTATCTAGTACTTGGATGATTTATCTTATTTATCTGCAATTGCCCTATGTTCTGATTGCCATGTGAATTGTCTTGTCCATGCAACGCCCGTCCATCCATCCCTATGCCTACCGCACTTGAATCCTACTGTTTACTGCTATTGTTACTGTTGTCTTTACTTTACTACTGCTATTACTTTGCTATTGGTACTACAAAACTGTTGCTACTGATAAACTGCTGTGAGCAAGATTGTTTCCAGGTGCAGCTGAATTGACAACTCAGTTGTTAAGGCTTATAAATATTCCTTGGCTCCCCTTGTGTCGAATCAATAAATTGGGTTTCACTTCCCTCGAAAATACTGCGATACACCCCCTATACTTAAGGGTCATCAGCCCGCCCCCAACTCGATGGTCCGTCGCCGAGGGCCGCCACCGGCAGGCGCTGACCCACCCGCAACCTCGTCCACCACCCAGATGCCCGAGCCTGACGCGACCGTCGCCAAGGACCACAACCGCCAGCGTGTCCTCCCTCATGTATTCTGTCTCTAGCTCGAGCATCTGCGTGTGGAGCAGGTGGTGGAAGCGATGGTGACCTTCATGGAGCTTCTGCCAAGGTCGAGCTTGTGCGCATGGAACAATTTCTGCAAGTACAGTTTCCACTAGTACAAGTTAATGTTGATACAAGTTCCAAATTCCAAAAAATTGTATACTAAAAACAAGCCAAAACAGTTTCTGCTAGTACAGATTTATTGGAAATATGCCCTAGAGACAAATACTAATAAGGACTATTATCATATTTCATAAAGTTTATGATTAAGTTTTATATCATGCTATAACTATGTTGAGTAGAAACATCAATACACGTGTGATATATAAACAACTAGGGGTTCCCAGTGAAACTCTAGTCACTGGTTCATTGGTAAACAGATGATCAAGTTTCCTGATCATGTGGCATTTATGCCAGTTGGAAATGGAGTCAACTCATTCTGAGAATGAGATGATGAACCAATACCCAACCTAAACATCGTGACCCGATCATGTCACGAAGTTCACGTTACGATGATTAGAAATGGATCCTCATAGACCATTCCTTAGACCGTGAGGCTATACCAATCACTGTCCCCCGAGAGTTCTTAGATAGCATCAAGCGCCACTTGGTAATACAGTGGTTATAAAGGTGTGTTCAGGTGCTTGGAGGAAACCGTAGAGGCAATATATGTCAAGAGCGGGATTTGTCCGTCCACGTGATGGAAAGATACTCAAGGGCCCACTTGTCAGAACGAGTCAAGTAGCATTGTTCGGTAATGAGATTGAACACGACATGGTGATGTCATTGATCAGATCTCGGGCAATGCAAGTATCGAGAGACAAAGGGAATAAGACACGACTGTCCCGGTTCAAACGACGAAAGATCTTCATGGAACGCACAGGGGTCACATGGCCATCCAGGTCCCTCTATCGATCATTGGTCCGGGAGTGTCCCGACCATGTCTGGAGTGTTCCCGAACCGTAGGGTATCACGCTTAAGGGTTTGATGATGCTTAGAGAGTGTTTATAGGATCGGTAGAATCACCAAAGAATAGTAGAGAGAAAACCGGAAGGGTTTCGGTAAGTCCGGAGGAAGTCCGGAGTGGAGGTGGAAGGTGTTCCATAGCCACGGAGATTGAATAATATGTGAATGAATGTTAAATATTGATTTAAGCATTATTCTTAATTATTCAATAAAAGAGAAAATCAATTCAAAGGTCAAAAGGCTTAATGGGCTAATTCTGGAAGGAAAAGGGCCCATTAGGGAAAGGTAAGAGGGAGAAGGGCCAGAGGGGGTGGCCGGCGCCCTAGTGGGCTAGCCCCCCTATGCGGGGCCCATGGGGGTGGCCAGCGGTGCCACCCCTCCCCTCTCCTTTAGTCCCACCCCGGGACTTTGAGGGAGGTAGTACCTCCCCTCCCCTATATATAGTGGGGGTATTTGGCCAGATAAATACACACAATATTCAATAAAGGTCTTCTCACTTTTGGGAAGACTTCCAATTGATATGCTCTCTCTCCCTCTCTCTCTCTCTCTCTCTCGTGATTGTGGTCCCAAGTTCGGACTGCGCGAACGAGAGACATCTTCGCCGCGGAGCGCCGTCGCGCTGCGGGATTCGGATCCAGGAGCTCTACTTCCGCAACACCTGCTGGATCGGGGAAGCGAGAGTCATCGTCAGGCACCAGACGTGTGTAACTCCCCGCGAGGTGTCACACTTGAGGCACTCAAGTCGTTGGAGCCGTTGGAGCACAAGGACTTCATCACGACCTTGAGGTCGGCTTCGGCTCGTCTACATCAACCACGCTCTCCTGAGCGTTGACAACGCTTTTCGGTCTTCAAGGGTAAGTTCATGAAAAGCCCCTCCCGTTACTGTATTACTAATAGATAGGTCCTGGCAGCATCAGGGGTTCAGGGGCTGGCATGGGTATACCCTACAGGTACTCGAGCTTGGTATACGGCCTAAATACAGCGGAAGCCCACGGTGTCGCCAAGGCCCAAACAGAGAACTCGAGTAACCTACGGACTCTCGATTGCTTGAAGGACAAGAAGAAGCTAAAGTTAAAAAGTTCAAAGGGTAAAACCCTAACCTATAACCGACTCGACCTGTTACCCAAGACCTAGCCTATCTATATAAAGGCTAGGAGGGGCGGCGAGGAGGACACACACAACCCTAGTTTCCACAACCTTCGCCAGATTGCATCTGCGCACCATTGTAATCCTCGGTTCCTTTGATAATTCCACGAGCAGACAAGCAGGAGTAGGGACCTCTACGAGGCCTGAACCTGGGTAAATCTTCGAGTCCCCTGTGTGCTTGTTTGCTAGCCGATAGATGTCTCCAGCGCTCCCACCTTCTCCCAAACCCAAGTCCATAACAATGGGCATTGATGAGTTAAACCCTCGTCAATTGGCGCCGTCTGTGGGAATTGGGAGTGCTGATGTTGCGGCTTCTTCAGCCCCATCAACTGCGATCTACAACTCTGCAACAGCAGAGATTCGCCAGCTCTTCGGTGCGTTCGACTTCACCGTCCACACGCCGGCCACTCGCCCGACTTTCGAGTCCGTGGGCGACGGAATTAGCCTGGCGATCGGGAGCTTCCACTTCCAAGTTGGTTAGATGGGCGCTTCGCATGCCTGACCAGCCGATGACACCATCGATTGCTCCAGCATCGTGGTTCCCTCCGCCGATCGGCACCCTCAGTGAGCTCAATGCATCGACAACAGTCGAGAATACGGTCAGCGACAGCAGTCGCAAATCCAATCTGGGTGATCTGGCAACTGAAGATGGAGCCTACGGTTCCGGATCTGAAAGTTGTGGGAGCAGCAGCTTCCCCAACCACTTCATGTGCACCGTCTTCAACGCGGGCGATTCCTCCACCAATCGCGACAACACGGGCAATGGTAGCCATGGAGCCGATCCGCCAAACGTCGGACCACCCAATGGCGGCCCTACCAACGGCGCCCCTGTCAATAACAGAGGGGCAACCGAACCCCCCACCATGGTGAACGAGCAAACCGGCGAACGCGTCATGATCAGGCTCAACGATCTTGAGTGGGCTCGCTGCCGAGAAGCCCTACAAGGCCACCCTCTACCTTTCGTCTCCCCGCAAGAACTACTGATGGGCTATCATTGGCTCCTGAAAGAGGAATACAAATGCCAACTGCAAACAATCGCGCAACTCGAAGCGTGTAAAAAGGCGGAAGATGAGTCGAGCCTTCGACGGGCCGGGCTCTCCTCCCACGGAGGATCCTCCTCCAAGGGCAACGAGTACGTGGCCAACAAGAGACAATCTCGAATGGCCCATCTCACCGAGCAAGAACGCATAGAAGCTGCAAAGGTCCTTGACTTCAGCTCTATGAGAGTCGATAACCGGGGCAACATGGTCCCAAAGACGTCGCAAGCAGCGGTGACAGCGGCCACCATGTACCTGCTCAACAATCAGCCACCAGCTGGAGATCCCCGAGCTGCCATGCACCAATCTACGATCGCAGGCTTGGGATTAATCGAAGATGCCCTCTACAAAGAACCAGCACTGGAGCCGAAGAAAGGCAAGGCCCTGGCAAAACACTACTCCTCACCCTCATCCAGCAACGACAGTCATGACCTGTCTCGACGCTGCCGCTCACGGCGACACGACCATGACACGACGCGTGTGATGACATCATGCAGCGCAAAATCGACAAATCAAGGACGCGATGCACTCGGTCGACTGACTCAGAAGACGAAGACGTGGAGCTCTGTGGCGCTAGATGCTTCAGCAGAGCCATCAGACAAAAGCGAATGCCCAAGAGGTTTAAGCTCCCATCAGAGAACCCAAAGTTCGATGGTCTGCAGGACCCGAAAATCTGGTTAGAGGACCATATCTCCTCCGTCAGGCTCCACGGCGGGAGTCGAAGCACGGCTATGTAATGCCTGCAGCTGCAGCTGCAGGGCGCCGCCCGGGCATGGCTCAACAACCTCCCACGGGGATCCATTCGCAGTTGGGAAGAGCTGGTCTACAGCTTCGTACGCAACTTCAAGGGCACCTACAAAAGGCCCGCATCAATCGAAGAGCTGAGATGCTGCCAGCAAAGATCGGGCGAGTCACTACGCTCATACATCCAGAGGTGGTCCATCATCAAGAACTCCGCAGAAAACATCTCGGAGGATCGCGCAATTGATGCATTCAATGGCGGTGTACGCCGCATAGAGCTCAGGGAGGAGCTGCGCCGTTCGAAGCCCAAAACCATCGACCACCTGATGGAAATCGCGAATCGATGGGCAGATGGAGAGGATTCAGTGAAGAATCGCGTTCATTCCAACGACAAAGCAGAACTCGAATGCAGACGCGACCGCCGAAGCAAACGTCGTATGCACATCTACGATGACCACGACGACGTCAACATGGTCGCAGCCGGCTACGCCGACAGACGCGACGACAACCGCAACAGCGGCTACCGTAGCAGTGGATACCGCGACTCCGGGAAAACCATGCAAGTATGGAAGCACCGCACTTGCGATGAGGCACCCGCAACATCCATCGAAGATAAGCTGTCTGGGCCGTGCACTGTGCACTTTTACGACAAGCACGACGGCAAAAAGAAGTCCAGCCACCTCCTTAAGGACTGCCGCGAGTTCCTCAAGCTCCACGAGGGTCTAGCTCGGATGAATCGCGATGTTGTAAACAGGGGCTACAGAGACGCCCTAGGAGCTGTGGAACATGGAGCTCCACCACCACCACCTGGACTACCCCCAAATGCAGCTGCGCCGGACCAGCACCAAGGAGGCGAACCATATCCATGGGCCATGGGTACCATGATGATCCAAAAGGGACGGCCCTCGAATCGGGTGCAGAAGGCCATCACTCGCCAAGTCAACTTGGCGACAAACTCACCACCATCCACCACTGAGTACCTCAGTGGAAGCGACTCCTGCATTACCTTTAACAAGCGCGACCACCCGCGCCAAGAACCTCGTCCAGGCCATTGTCCCCTCGTCCTCGAGGCACAAATTGGAGGCTTCGACATGAGTCGCATCTTCATGGACGGCGGAAGCAGCATCAACCTTATGTTCGCGAGTACCTTGCGAGCGATGAGGATCCCTCTGACCTGCCTAGAGGCCTCAGACACAACATTCCACGGCATCATCCTAGGCAAGGGCATATATCCCCTTGGCAAAATCAACCTTGACGTCATCTTCGACTGAAACAAGCAAACAAAAGACGACATAGGGAGCGCTGGAAATAAATTCGACTGAAACAAGCAAACAAAAGACGATAGCGGTCGCAAGAGTTCTTTAGTCCCTGCCTGAGTCTTCGACTCAACCAGGCACTCGAGGGCTACTCCCATAGGGAGCGTTGGTCGCGCACCCTATGATTATTGGTACATCGTACTACATGTTGATGACATCCACACTCAAAGTTTATGGCGACACCGCCTCATATTTTTCCCTACAACAAGACTGCGTCTCCTGGGTCACCCAAATCATCTCCGCGATGATAAAAATTTGGATGCCACGCTTGCAGTGTGAAGATAAGACCTGAATAAGGCCTGGCAACGCATTTGCTGTGCACTACCAAAAATATATTCATGCCTTCAGGTACGATGAACATGCCTTGACGGACGCATCGAGTGCGCATAACTCATATACTGGAATTCGACTCCTGTAAGACCTCCACGGCTTGAGTCAAATTACACCAGCACTTTTCCGGATTCGAGTCCGGGAACTCGAGTTCGAGTAGATTGCATTGTTTTACCCTAAGGTAGTTAACTGATATCGATACATCGGTTAAATCAGGCACGCACATCAACAATCCCTATGACACGAACAAGAGCAGTCGAAAAACATACTCAGTCATGCACTCGAAAAGATTCATAAAAGTCCCTAGTCGAATCTTCGATTCCACTAGACACTCGGGGGCTACTGACATGGGTATACCCTACAGGTACTCGATATTGGTATATACGGCATGAATACAGCGAAAGCCCACGGTGTCGCCAAGGCCCAAACAGAGAACTCGAGTAACCTATGGACTCTCGATTGCTTGAAGGACAAGAAGAAGCTAAAGATAGAAAGTTCAAAGGGGAAAACCCTAACCTGTAACCGACTTGACCTGTTACCCGAGACCTAGCCTATCTATATAAAGGCTAGGAGGGGGCGGCGAGGAGGACACACACAACCCTAGTTTCCACAACCTTCGCCATATTGCATTTGCGCACCATTGTAATCCTCGATTCCTTTGATAATTCCACGAGCAGACAAGCAGGAGTAGGGACCTCTACGAGGCCTGAACCTGGGTAAATCTTCGAGTCCCCTGTGTGCTTGTTTGCTAGCCGATAGATGTCTCCAGCGCTCCCTCCTTCTCCAAAACCCAAGTCCATAACAATGGGCATTGATGAGTTAAACCCTCATCAGGGGCGTCGGGTAAAAATTTATTATTTTCAAACGCGGAACCCCTAAAGTGGTATCAGAGCTAGATCTATGCGTAGTAATGCTAGTACGAGTAGAACACATGAGATGTAGCGTGTGGGCATTGATCTTTTAGTTGTTACCCTCCCACGTGTACTTGTGTATACCGTAGTAATGCTTGATGAAGCGGCCTCCAACCGAATTTACGTGTTCATTCGCGAGACTGGTCCACGCTTGACATACGGCTTGTACTATATAAAGTGGCTTAGGGGGGTGTCTGTCTCTCTCGCATTAGTTGGTATACCATTTGCAACGGAGGGCCCCGAAAGGGGTGTAGTAGAGACAACTACTTGATCAGCGTTGTGCTGAAAGTTCATAGGTAAGAATGGTTCTTGTGCGAAAGCCCATTCAGCCACGTAAAACATGCAAAGATAAAGTAGAGGCGTCTAACTTTGTTTTGAAGGGGGCCGTTGCTTTGTGATATGGTTGTGGCTAAGGTAAAGTGATTACCTTATGTTACGTAGTAGTAGATAGTCACAGAGGTGACGTACTACCACGCTGGGAAGACACCGGTACCCTGGTGTCTACGGCGCCGGAATCCGGTGATGACGGATGGAGATCACCATGTGAAGGACCATATCACATCGCATTTACATTCAATGTTATTGTTTGTATATCTTATTGTGTGCTAGTATTAGATACTCGACGGTAGCCTAATAAGATGATCCCTGTTAAAATTACCAATGATTGTGTTCCCCCTTAGTGTGCACCACCAAGAAAGTTCTTCGGTATGAGGCAAGTCGTGATGATCGGGTGTCAGGCATATCTACGTTCGCATGCACTGGGTGTAAGCCATGTTGCACAACGAACACACTAAGGTTGAGTTGGCGATCCTAGCACGTTACAGAGACGTGGCCTTGGAACATGGATGGTCGAAAGATCGAGCACGAGTCGCATGAATGATGTGACCGATGTTTAGCGTCCACCCTTGAACCCACATTGATGGCCGTGATGATCGGAGGAGATGTGGCTGAAAGGGGTCGTGTTATCACTAGGAACCCTTCTAGGGATAGGTGTTTCTGAGTGGAGTTATTATTATCTCATTTGATTATAAACTTAGTCTAAATTCCTTTTGCAATTATAAATGTAGAGATGGCTCACCGTGAAGCTTACTTTGTCATTGAGGAATGGGTAATGGGTGAGACACTTAGACTTGATGGATCCAACTTCCCTAGTTGGCTTGTGCGCCTGAATGATCTCCTTACTAGGAATCATGTGGTAGAATACATACGCCGCACGATGGATTTGACTGAGCCAGACCATTATGAGACCCCACAAGAGCTGGCAGACCACTACTATCGTCAAGAGATGTCCACCCACATTCAGATAATAATGCGTTACGGGATGGTGGATGAACTCCATCCGCTCATGGGTGATCTTGATCCATATTCGATGGTGGATCAGCTGAGAGCAGAGTTCATAAGCCATGTGCGCATGTGGAAGCATGAGCTGCTTCGAGAGTTCCTTTCCATACAGATGCAGGAGCACACATGTCTGAAGGGTCACTTGGAGCGCATGCTTGATGCACACATGAGACTGGTTCACTTCGTGGACTACTGGATGGATGATCCGTTTGCGATAGGCACGCTGCTTTGATCGTTGCTTCCCAGCTACGAAGGACATGTCCGGAGTAGCATCATGAGTGGTGATACGGAAACATTGGATTTCCAAGAGTTCATATTACGTTTCAGGAACGTAAAGGTTGAACCAATCACCGGAGAGGTCATCAATGACAAAGGTATATATTTGATATACAATTTTTATAAATGTTATAATCTTGCAAACACATTTGCAGTGTTAAGTATATTTGATACTTGTTCTGTTTTACTAAAAACAGGTGTTTCTGCATGAGAGGTGCTTGCTGGAGAGGAGGTGACGTTGCGTGTTGATGGCGAGCATGATGATGATGGCCAACGACGCTCTCCCTCAACATTTATCACTTAGTTTATGTTTTAGGATGATTATTGTAATCAAAAGATTGTGAACTTCTTTAGTGTGTCTCACACTTTGTGAGACGGTTATTCATATCAGTTTGTAACAAACAGTTGTTCTACTTTTATGAATGATTTATATTTGTGTTCATATCTTGTTTGATTGCATGTGAATTATCCTTGTTGTTTGAAACTAATTGATAATGCATGAACATTTGTAAAATATTGAAATGCCTTAAAATACCCAACTTAATGATATATTCATTAATGAATGAAACCATTGTTTAAATTCAAAGTTATGTGATAATATGTGAAAGTCATTCGATTTCTTGTCACATATAAATCATGCCTACGTTTGGCAAAATAACTTGAACACTGTGTATTACTTGAATACAAAGTGTTTAATGAATTGTTAAAAAGTAAATACATATTCGATGTATTGTGTTTTAACGAAAATGGTAATTATCATTATATGATTGTTTAAAAGTGTAAAGTAGTTTACCAAAGGAAACATGAGTATGAAACTGTTTGATATGATCAAAGTGTTTCATCAACAAAGGGTATAAATATAAAAGAGAATCTCATTACTATGATTTGATCAAAAGTAATGAAATTCAACTTTATAAGATTGGCATAAAAGAAATTATGGAATGCAAAGCGTTTTGAAACGTCAAAATGCAAAGCATCACAATGTGATATTAGATATCAAAATGGGTAAATAGATGGCGCCAAATAAATCGTTGTAGTGTAGATGTAGAGACCATTAGTTAGAAATAGTTAGCACTAAATTAGAATATATAGTGAACCATTTGAATTCGTGAAAGCGGCTCCATATCTGGTATGGATTGTCGTGAAAGTTTTGGGATTATTCGATATAACCAAAACAATAGCGAATAAGTCCTTGTAGAGTATTCATTGGAAACTTTGAATACGAAATCCATAGTTGAAACCAAAAGAGAAGCAAAACTTGTATTGCTTGGTTTTTGGTGCATTCTTGAGAAAGTTCACTTTTAGTGATATTTCTTGATTATGGAGGAAATGGAAGATAGTGAAAAACACGATGAGGATTCAAATCCCTGCATTAGAGTGTTGAGAAGCGCAACGGACAATGTTCCTAAATGATTCTCTTCACAGAAGGAAAGAATCAATGATAATGATCATTGTGTTTTCCCCACTGGTGTTTTCACTACATGAAGTAGGATTCAAAATGTAACCCATATCTTGTATGGAGACATTTGTGAATCATTTGTCATGATTCTTGGAATATGACATACCTACGAACTACTAAGGAAATAATGGTAAGGTAAAGTTATGAGAAATCCCATAGCAAAATTCCCTTGAGATTAGAAAGCAATTCGTTGCTGAATCTCACAAGTAAAAGGGGTTACTTGGGATTTTCCCAAATGACTGTGAAGCCATAGTGGAAAAGGGGGTGAATGACAAAAGCAGAATTTGTCAAGTATTGGACGAATTCAAATGAATTTGATTCAAATGTGCTAAATGTATAGTGGATTTAAAGCTAGTAAAAGTACTAGTATCTCATAGTAAATCTCCAAGTTTGATATTTGATCAAAGGATTTTGAAGTTGTTCAAAATAGTGAGTAGATATGCAATTTGCATAAAATTGAGTGGGAGCTATGAAAGTCTTCCTAAAACAATATGTGAATGACATATTTTTGAGTGGGAGCAATATAAGTCTCAGATTCAAATATGTAGGAACATAGTTTGAGTAAGAGTAGTGACTCATACCCAAATATGTTGGGAACATATTTTGAGTGGGAGCTTATAGAGTTATTCTTAAGTGTGTTAAGAATAAAAGCGCAAGTACCGATAAATAATGATTTATAAGGTCTAGAAGTTGATAATAAGTGTATTATGATATTATGTAGTATTCCTTAAGGGATTCTGAAAAGGGTTTCAGAATAGAAGTTAATTAAGGAACTGGTCCTTAATAACTCAAGTTAGGAATAGTATTAAGTTTAAACATCAATGGTTGAAAGGAAGAAAAGGACGATCATCATCCACTATGTTGAGACATAGGTTCTATCTTAGAAAACCATGATGATAACTTAGCATAATATATGATCCAATAAGGAACGTTTAAAAGTGATTAAGTTTGAATCACGGAACGTTGAGCTAAGTTTGTCTGCAGTGTCTAATAGAGAATTGTAGACATATTTTCCAAATCCATAAAGGATGACATATCTTAAAGCATAAAGAGTTATGTTATAAGGGAATATGTTGGAATCTCCTGTAAATACCGATTAGAGTCAAGTAGGAAGCGAGGTGAACAAAACATTGAAAGATGCACAGAGTGCACTAGTGTTTCGATGAATACATTTATAATAATAGATAAGGGTACCATCTAAAGTGTTGTATAATGTTATGGCGGGGCTAGTTCGCTTTTAACGTAGAATGATGTGTCCCAGGGCATAGTGCCCATGAGAAAGCCCTCGAGGTTGATCTAAAGTCACTGTAGGCTCCTGGAATCAGGCCTCGTTCTGCTGCCATAGCGACGATGCATACACACAGATGTTATCATGTGATGATAAAGTATTAATGTCAATCAAGGTGACATTAGTAAGTTGCAAAGGATTTGGGACTCTAAAGTATAGACCCAAGACTCAACCTCTTCCATGAGCAAGCATGTTCAGGGTGCCGAATATGGTTCCAATGATTAAGAACAAATGCAGTTAGTTTATTTGTACTCTAGTGCAAGTGGGAGACTGTTGGAAATATACCCTAGAGACAAATACTAATAAGGACTATTATCATATTTCATAAAGTTTATGATTAAGTTTTATATCATGCTATAACTATGTTGAGTGGAAATATCAATACACGTGTGATATATAAACAACCAGGGGTTCCCAGTGAAACTCTAGTCACTGGTTCATTGGTCAACAGATGATCAAGTTTCCTGATCATGTGGCATTTATGCCAGTTGGAAATAGAGTCAACTCATTCTGTGAATGAGATGATGAACCAATACCCAACCAAAACATCGTGATCCGATCATGTCATGAAGTTCAAGTTATGATGATTAGAAATGGATCCTCGTAGACTATTCCTTAGACCATGAGGCTATATCAATCACTGTCCCCCGAGAGTGCTTAGATAGCGTCAAGCGCCACTTGGTAATACAGTGGTTATAAAGGTGTGTTCAGGTACTCGGAGGAAACCGTAGAGGCAATATATGTCAAGAGTGGGATTTGTCCGTCCACGTGATGGAAAGATACTCAAGGGCCCACTTGGATAAGTTATATCCAATAGCTGCGCAGTGTGTGATTTGATCACAGGGATATCACTTGTCGGAACGAGTCAAGTATCATTGTTCGGTAACAAGATTGAACACAACATGGTGATGTCATTGATCAAATCTCGGGTAATGCAAGTATCAAGAGACAAAGGGAACAAGACACGACTATCCCGGTTCAAACGACGAAAGATCTTCGTGGAACGCACAGGGGTCACATGGCCATCTAGGTCCCTCTGTCGATCATTAGTCCGGGAGTGTCCCGACCATGTCTAGAGTGTTCCTGAACCGTAGGGTATCACGCTTAAGGGTTTGATGATGCTTATAGAGTGTTTATAGGATCGGTAGAATCACCGAAGAATAGTAGAGAGAAAACCGGAAGGGTTTCGGTAAGTCCGGAGGAAGTCCGGAGTGGAGGTGGAAGGTGTTCCATAGCCACGGAGATTGAATAATATGTGAATGAATGTTAAATATTTATTTAAGCATTTATTCATAATTATTTAATAAAATATAAAATCAATTCAAAGGTCAAAAGGCTTAATGGGCCAATTCCAGAGGGAAAAGGGCCCATTAGGGAAAGGTAAGAGGGAGAAGGGCCAGAGGGGGTGGCTGGCGCCCTAGTGGGCCAGCCCACCGCGCGGGGCCCATGGGGGTGGCCGGCGCCACCCCTCCCCCTCTCCTCTCCTTTAGTCCCACCCCGAGACTTTAAGGGAGGTAGTACCTCCCCCCCCTATATATAGTGGGGGTATTTGGCCAGATAAATACACACAATATTCAATAAAGGTCTTCTCACTTTTGGGAAGACTTCCAATTGATATTCTCTCTCTCTCTCGTGACTGTGGTCCCAAGTTCGTACTGCGCGAACGAGAGACATCTTTGCAGCGGAGCGCCGTCGTGCTGCGGGATTCGGATCCAGGAGCTCTACTTCCGCAACTGTTGTTGGATCAGGGAAGCGGGAGTCATCGTCAGGCACAGGACATGTGTAACTCCCGCGAGGTGTCACACTTGAGGCACTCAAGTCGTTGGAGCCGTTGGAGCGCAAGAACTTCATGACGACCTTGAGGTCGGCTTCGGCTCATCTACATCAACCACGCTCTCTTGAGCGTTGACAACGCTTTTCGGTCTTCAAGGGTAAGTTTGTGAACAACCCCTTCCGTTACTGTATTACTAATAGATAGGTCCTGGCAGCATCAGGAGTTCAGGGCATAGGGTAAAAATTTATTGTTTTCATACGCGGAACCCCTACAAGTTTTTTATTCATTTTTAGCTTATTATATACTCCCTTGAACCAATTTAGTTGACTTAGATTTGTCTAGATTCAATTGTATCTAGACATGATTTTAGTATTAGATAAATCCGTATTTTGATAAATTTGAGTCAACTAATTTGGTGGGAGAGGTACTAACAAAAGCATATATATAGGGTATTATCCACTTATTTAGATCACATATGAAATTTAGGAGCGTTAGCGACATTTCACCACTCAACCTATCAAACAAGCCAAATGTCTAGAAGCCAAAAAGAATGGAAGGAACATGATTTTATGAGATTCTCCCGACCACAGCTTATCCCCACAATTTTCCAAAAGCTAGCTTCTCTACAATCACAAGCTCAAAAGAAGGGGGACCTAGAAGATCTGGTATTTGATCTTTCAGAAATGTGTTGTTGTTTTGATTTTATTCCATTTGATCTAACACATAGATCAAATGAAATTTAACCGAAAATAAGGTTTTAGCAAAAGTTATATTGAAACTTATCATACTGAACTTGATGCTCTAACTCAATTCCATCAAGTTAAGAGAAGTTTCAATCATTTTAACAAGTTTTAATCAAAATCATGAAAATTCTCCACATTTTCTATGTATGAATGCAATACAGACATATGATCTGTATTTATTCCTAACTTCTAATACTGGGATGTTAGAGTAAGGCTTGTCCTGCGCCTTTCGCTCCTCCTGGTTCGCTTCTATACTTTTTCGCTACCTTACCGTTCGTGTTTCTCTACAAGTTTTGCTACTTGAGAGTTCATCACTGAGCATGTTCTGTTCGCTGCTGCACATCAGGTATTTGTCACCGTTCATCTCCATACGTTCTTTTTTCTACATCTTCTTTTCCTCTATATGTTGGACTCTGATCAGGGGCGGACCTAGGCCCAGGGCAACCAGGGCCCTGGCCCGGGTCGCGGCCCAAATTCCTACTTACCATCTATGAATTTTTCTTTTGGCCCGGGGCGTCGATGCGTCGTGGTTGCCTCCTGCTCTCCTCGACTCCAGGAGCGCTCGCTCGGGATCTCCTCAGGAGCAGGGTGCGCGGCGCCGCCACCAGAGGCGGACCTAGGCCCAGGGCAACCAGGGCCCTGGCCCGGGTCGCGGCCCAAATTCCTACTTACCATATACGATTTTTTTTTTGGCCCAGGGCGTCGATGCGTCGTGGTTGCCTCCTGCCCTCCTCGACTCCAGGAGCGCTCGCTCGGGATCTCCTCGGGAGCAGGGTGCGCGGCGCCGCCACTGCCACTCCACACCGATGAGGCCAGGGGCCAGGGCGACGAGCCACGCCGGCAGGAATCCACGCTGCATGCACGAGCTGAACTGCTGAAGGGCCCCTTCTTCGCCTTCAGGATCTCCACCCGAGCTGCTAGGTTGCCGTAGTACTAGTACAGGTAACTGCCAATATCCACAGCTTGTGATGCGTCAGATCAAGAAGAATTTCATCTAAAATTCTTGACTGTGTAACTGTGGACGTAGACGTTGTAGTCCTTCCCCTTGAGGTACTCCTTGGTGATGTAAGGGTCCTTGTTGCCATCAGGCGACGGAGCGTTTGCCGCAGCGTTTGCGGAGACTGCGTAGGCCATCTGGACAGAGCCGCCTCCGAGGTCGATCACGCCTACCGTCTTGCCGTCTTGGAGTAGTCTCCTCCCGGTCGATCCAGCAGATAGTTTAGAGCAACCTACATGCTAGCATAAATTAAATCTTGTTTCTGGACCCGTTTCCTCCCTTCCCGTCTGTTAAATTGGTGGCAAAAGTTAGTTCTTCATTAGTTCATCCCCTTTGTTTTAATTGGATGCACTGATTATTGATTAAACTAATTTGTTGATTTGGTAAATATTTGTAATCGATTCAATGTTGATTGCAGGAACACAAGATGAAGAGATTTTATCCGTTGGTCTCGAAACCGGGCCAATCAATAAATGCAAATCCTCAAACCGAAGAAGCTCCTCAAGCGGAAGAAATTCCTCAAGTAGAAGAACCAACTAGAACTGATTCAACTTCACAAAGTGGATCTTCGGCTTCAATCTCAAGTAAAGCAAGTGACAACCTTTCATATCGTGTTGCCAATGCTAATACTCGTCTTGGTATGGATATTATTGTTTCTGACCCTGGTCTTAGAACACCTATTGAGGAATTGGATCCAAACATTAAAGATATTGCTAGAAGAGAGTACATTAATTTGGGTCCATGCCAACCTTTTGGTCACAAATATAAAAGGACACCTTTTGGAAAAGCCGGTAAACTTAGAAGCTTTCATGATAGTTGGTTCAAGGATCATGGTGATTGGTTGGAGTATAGTGTTGCTAAAGATGCGGCATTTTGTTTCTATTGCTTTCTTTTTAAGCAACCTAAAGCACATAACTTTGGCATTGAATCATTCACAAAGGCGGGCTTTAAAAATTGGAAAGATGGACCTAGTGTTCTTGGTGAGCATGTTGGTAAAGTCGGTAGTGCTCACAATAAAGCTAGACAATGTTATGAGGCTTTTAAAAATCAAAGGCAATCTGTGGCACATGTGATGGAACAAATGACCGAAAAGGATCAACAAGAATACAAAGCTCGTCTTATCATTATTTTAGGTGTTGTCAGATTTCTTATGTTGCAAGCACTCGCTTTCCGTGGTCATGATGAGACTCCGAGCTCAAAGAATAAGGGGAACTTTTTGGAGATGATGAGTTGGTACAAGAAAAAATATCCTAATGCTATGACTTTGCTTGATAGTGCCGGTGGGAACCATTTGATGACTTGTCATAAGATACAAAAGGATATATGTCGGGCTTGCGCGGAAGAGACCACCAAATCCATTATCTCTGATATTGGAGGTAGGAATTTTGCTCTACTTGTTGAGGAGTCTAGAGATGGGTCTATAAAGGAGCAAATGGCTATGGTCTTGAGGTTAGTAGCTTGTTTGTTGTTTTGTCATTTACATGTTAGTTAATTGATTCTTTGTCTTATGTAGGTATTTTGACAAACAAGGTTATGTGATTGAGAGATTTATTGGGATAAAGCATGTTCCTGACACGAAAGCCGCTTCACTAAAGGAAGCTTTGGATGGTATGTTTCTTAAGCATGGCTTGTCTATGTCTAAATTGAGAGGGCAAGGGTATGATGGAGCTTCTAACATGAGGGGGCAGTTTCGTGGGTTGCAAAGGTTGATATTGGATGAAAATCCATGTGCATTTTACATCCATTGCTTTGCCCATCAGTTGCAGTTAGTGGTTGTTGTTGTTGCCAAGTGTTGTTCCTCTGTATTGGATTTCTTTAACCACACCACTTTAATTGTCAACACTGTTAATGCTTCTTGTAAAAGACATGATGAAGTCCTCCAACATCAACATGACATTATTGTTAGTCAATTGGAGTCTGGGTCAATTTTTTCAGGAAGAGGGAAAAACCAAGCAACCAACCTTGTAAAACCCGGGGATACAAGGTGGGGCACACACCATAAAACATTGTGTAGATTCATTATGATGTGGGAAACTGTTCTTCATGTATTAGAGAATGTTCATGATGATGGAGAAAGTCTTACACAAAGAACCACAGCGGGTGGTTTGATTTCTCAGATGGAGAGCTTTGAATTTGTTCTCATATTGCATCTTATGATTAGACTATTGGGAAAAACTAATGAGTTGTCACATTGTTTGCAAAAGAAAGATCAAAACATTGTTCGTGCTGTGAGTTTGATTGGTGTAACATTGGAGAAGCTTCAAGGTATTAGAGAACATGGTTGGGATGAACTCTTCAAAGAGACAACTGACTTTTGTATCAAATATAACATTGTAGTGCCAAACATGGATGATACTATACCCGCTCGAGGTCGCTCAAGGGGTCGTGGAAGTACAATGGTAACCTACTATCATCGCTTTAGATATGAAATATTCAATGTTGTCCATGACCAAATTATTGTTGAGTTGAATAACCGCTTTGCTGAAAAATCTACTCAATTGTTGAGGTGCATTGCTTGTCTTGATCCAAAGAACTCATTTGCTAATTTTGATGAGGACAAACTTGTTGAACTTGCTCAGATGTATGCTGATGACTTCTCCATGTATGAGATTTCTTTTCTCCTTAGAAATCAACTTGAGACATTCATTGCTGATGTTAGAGGTGATTCAGATTTTGTGAGTTGTCATGACCTTGGTAATATTGCTGTGAAGATGGTTCAGACCGGTAGACACATAGTTTTTCCTTTGGTGTATCGTCTCATTGAGTTGGCATTGATTTTACCGGTTGCAACGGCATCAGTGGAGAGAGCTTTCTCAGCTATGAACATTATCAAGACCGAGTTGAGGAATAAAATGGGTGATGATTGGATGAATTATAGCATGGTTTGCTATATTGAGCGAGATGTATTTCACTCCATCAATGATGATGATATTCTATATCGTTTTCAAGGATACAAGAACCGTAGAGGAATTTTACCTCGGCGTTTTGGTAAGTTCTCATATTTGTATGTATTGACTATTTCACTTGATGTTTGTGTACTTTCTAATAAAATAATGTTTGCTTTATTGATGGTATTGGTTCTTCTACGGTTGATGAAGTCATGGAAGATTTGGACTCGGAATAATAAATCCATTGATTTGGTAATATGTTTAAGTTTTAGATGAACTAAACCATTGATTGGTACTATCTTGTATCCCTGTACTACTATTTCTTTTTTTTATAGTCTATGTGTGTTCTTTGACCGTTGACAAGTGATACGAATATATATATATGCTCATCTTAGCGATCGTACAAAAAAAATTATGTTATTACATGAGTTTTTTTTAGAAGTTTTTCTGGCTCTTAATTTTTGGCCCGGGGCTTGCTCTAATCCTGGGTCCGCCACTGACTCTGATGGTCTACTTTGCGTGTTTTTGCATGCTTTTGCAGCTCCCTGAGTTCCGTAGAAAAGTACTGCTCCTACGCGCTACCGAGAGGTAGGTATGCTTCTCATTTTTTCTGCTTAAAATGTCCCTTTGTTTCACGGGTTTTTGTTTTTTCCATTTTGTTAGTTTTCCAAAAAGCTTTTGTGCTCACGCGTTCGGGTTTACTGCTTTGTAGGGTGCACCCTTTGGTTGGTTTATTCTCCTTCTACACTATCGCCTCGGTACAAACAGCGGTAAGTCTCACTTCTATCGGGTGCTTTATATCGCACAACTATTTTGGTGTGTTTTTTGGTCGTTTGTACCATGCTGATGATACTGTTTTCCTTTTCCATGACATATATGTCAGCTCCTCTCCGACGCGCCTAGCCGAGGAGACGTGTTGGTGAGCGCTCGCTCTGCTCGCTCGCTATATAAGCTCTTTCATACAACACATTTGCGAAGCCTACTGATGATGTTTCGGTGCCGATGTTCTAGCAATATCGTGGTGATTCCGGAGGGCTTCACCTTCTCCGCACCATTGTGGTGTACCGCCATCATTGTCATTCGAACGAGGGGATACTTGACCTCGACGACGTCCCAAACAAAGACGGCGCAAGGACAACACAAGTCGAGACGCTTGACACTTTCAACGATATGGACAGAGAGGAGCGTGGGGACAAGAGCGAGGTCGGGGCGCTTGATGTTGAAAATATAAGCAATAATCCATATGATTTAATCTGAATAATAAACTGATAAGACATGGTCATACAGACAGTACCAAAACTAATCATGCAGATCAACAAAGTAGATAAACATATTACATCTAAATAAGATAAACCTACCACATCTACACCGAACGCTAGAATAAAGAACTCTAGCATAATCTAAAATAACAAGGCAGCAGTAGTTACAGCATCGTCAGCCATGTCGTCGATGTAGAGGCTGCCGATGTCCGGGAAGAAGTCCTCATCGGGGAAGGAGTCATCCGTGATAGCGTCACTAGTCGCGCGGAAGCGCTCCCCAAAAACCTGATCGCCCCTCACCCATACAGGTTCACACAAGAAGGCGGGATTCCGGAGGTCTACTGTCCCGATCTGCGGTGCAGGCCGCAAGCCGGGATGGGAAAGACGAAGACGACGGCGTAACAGACTGAGTGGAAGGAGACACGTGTGTAGGTCGTGCTAATTAGGGTAAGCGCGGAGGCTTATATAGAGCAGGTCAGGGAGATCGTGGGACTCGGCCCACGTCCGAGTCGGTAACAGCCCACGTCCTATAAAGACTGGAAACGGCTGACTAATTAATGCGTCCGCTAAAGACTCGTAATTAATACATGATTAATTTTCCTGACTAGCAAAAATAAATCTTGGCTCGACGAGATTCCCGCAACCTGCGGCGCGCGCGTCGTGACGAGACGAGGCGAGGAGGGCGGCGTCGGAGGAGGAGCGCGAGAGCTGCTCTTCTTCTCACACCTTAGTGAGTGGTGGAACAGCCTAGTATATAAGGAGGTGTAACTCTCACTCAACTAGCAATGTGGGAGTAAACTTTGACACCACTAGCACAACCATATGCTGCCATGCACAAATGGGCCAAAGAGAATTTTAGAATTTGTCTAATGGGCCAACAGCCCAAAACCCACCAAATTCCAACAATTCCCAAAAAGTCCCATTGGCACATCACCTCATTTCCATTCCAGAATATTGTTTTATATACCGGTGTATAGTAGAGACTGTTAAGTTGAACTTCCACGTTAAACTTCATGCTGCACTAGCGAGCAACTTGAATAGTAGACTATGCCTTTAACTACAAGTTTTTTGCACACTAGTTTCACACAAAATCTAGACCGATATAGGGTTGCCGCAGGGCTTCCCCGCGGTTTGGAGCTTATGCGTCATACTGCAGGGGCTTTCATGATTTTATTAGAGAGCACCAACTCTCACAGACTGCGATGTTTAATAGTCAGACTCATATAGGTGTGTTCCTCAATAGATGTTCTGCAGGACAACATCTCTGCTTAGAAAAGCCACTTGGAACACATTAAGATAAATATCAACCTGCCATGCAGAATAAGAGAGTATTGAATCTATATGGAGATGTAAATATAATATGGGCATACTCTCCTCTCAGCTGATCAACAGCTTGTCTCCCAGATCTAATTCACGGGATCTCCGATCACATAGAGTGGGTTACCACTATGAACAACTTATTATGTGGGTCTCAAACCCATCTCCCTCGATGCATTATCTATCACATTACGTGATAAACCTTTTGTGAAGGGATCTGCCAAGTTCTTAGATATTTGGATTAATCCAACGCAATAACTCCAGAGTTTTTCAGTTTCCTAACAGATTTCAATCTCCTCTTCACATGCCTTGATGACTTCATATTATCCTTAGAACTATTTACTTTGACGATAACAGTTTGATTATCATAGTTCATCGGGATGGCGGGTATAGGTTTTTCAACCACAGGTAAGTCCATCAAAAGCTCACGAAGCCACTCTGCTTCAAAAGTGGCTTGTCTAATGCTGTGAGTTCTACTTCCATAGTTGACCTTATTAAGATGGTCTGCTTGCAAGGCTTCCAGGAAACATCGCCACCACCAAGTGTAAACAAATAACCACTTGTGGCCTTAATCTCATCAGCATCATATATCCAATTTGAATCACTATAACCCTCAAGTACTCGTGGATACCCAGTATAGTGAATACCATAACTCGTAGTGCCTTTCAAATAGCGCAAAACTCTCTCAAGAGCATGCCAATGATCATCTCTAGGATTTGACACAAATCGACTCAGTTTGCTTACAAAAAAATGAGATGTCAGGTCTCGTAGTGCTGGCTAAATACATGAGCGAGCCAATGATTTGAAAATATCTCAATTGATCTTTAGTATTCCTTCGATTCTTTCGAAGTAGCACACTTGGATCATAAGGCGTTGGAGAAGACTTGAAGTCGCTATACCCAAAGCGGCTCAATATATTTTCCACATAGTGGGACTGAAGCAGTGTAATCCCACCATTATCATCCTTCAGTAGCTTCATGTTTAAGATTACATCAGCCACTCCCAAGTCCTTCATCTCAAAGCAGCGAGATAGGAACTCTTTGATCTCCTCAATAATAATGAGGTTGGTCCCGAATATCAATATGTCATCGACATAGAGACACATAATAACTCCCTCGCCCCCACCATGGCTATAGTACACACACTTATCAGCTTTGTTTGCAACAAAGCCTTCAGCGGTTAAAGTTCTTTCAAACTTCTCGTGCCACTGCTTAGGAGCTTGCTTAAGACCATATAAAGACTTCACTAACTTACACACCTTTCCTTCTTGACCGTCTAGTACAAATCCATCAGGCTGCTCCATATAAATTTCCTTATCTAGCTCTCCATTTAGAAAAGTTGTCTTAATGTCCATTTGATGAACGAGAAGGCCATGTGAGGCAGCCAAGGATAGTAGTACTCGGATAGTGGTAAATCTGGCTACAGGTGAGTAGGTATCGAAGAAGTCTTCACCTTCTTTCTGGGTATAACCCTTGACCACAAGACGTGCCTTGTACTTTTCAATAGTACCATCAGGTCTAAGCTTTTTCTTGAACACCCACTTACATCCTACAGGTTTGCACCCATAAGGACGATCAGTGACCTCCCAAGTTCCATTAGCTAAGATGGAATCCATCTCACTACGGACAGCTTCTTTCCAGTAGTCAGCATCTTGAGATGCATAGACTTCTAAAATAGAGGTGGGAGTATCATCCACAAGGTACACAATGAAATCATCACCAAATGACTCTGCAGTCCTTTGTCTCTTGCTCCTTTTAGGAGCTTCATTATCGTCCTCCACAAGATCGTCATAGTGTTCTATCGGCATAATGGGTTTAGGAATTATAACAAATTCCTGAAAAGATGAACTAGTCATCTCCTGATTTGATGAGCTAGACATACCTTTCATGGGAAAGATGTCCTCAAAGAAAGTCGCATCATTCGACTCCATAATCGTACCAACATGCATGTCGGATACCTCGGATTTTACTATCAAAAATCTATAGCCAATGCTATGAAAAGCATATCCCAAAAAAACACAATCCACGGTTTTTGGTCCAAGCTTTCGCAAACATCCCCAAGTTCGTAAGTAAGAGAGTTTAAGCCTTTTCTTCTCTCATTCCTCAAATAGAGTCATGGTTTTATCCTTTACGAGAACACAGTTTAGGACATGACACGCAGTCATTAGCGCCTCCCCCCATTCCTTGGAAAGGCCCGATGTATCTAACATGGTGTTAACCAAATCAGTTAGAGTGCGGTTCTTTCTTTCAGCCACCCCATTTGACTGAGGTGAGTAGGGATGCGTCCTCTCATGGATAATACCATGTTCCGTACAGAATAGATCAAATTCATTTGAAAAGTACTCTCCACCATGATCCGACCTTAGTCGCTTGATTTTAAGATTAAGTTGGTTTTCTGCTTCAGCTTCATAGTTTTTGAAGTAATTCAAAACTTCATCTTTAGATTTCAGAAGATAAACATAGCAGTATCTAGTGGAGTTATCAATCAACATCATAAAGTATCTTTTTCCACCTCGTGTCAACACACCATTCATCTCACAAAGATCTGAATGTATAAGTTCTAGTGGTGCTAAGTTTCTCGGTTCCGCAGCCGTATGAGACTTGCGGGGCTGCTTTGCTTGCACACAAACTTGGCGCTTAGAACCTTTGACAGTGGTAAATGTTGGAACTAAACTCATATTGGCTAGCCGCGTCATGCAACCAAAGTTAATATGACAAAGTCGTGAATGCCAAATATTGGACTTATTATCATTGCAAACATGATTAATAACTTTAGTACATGAGTCTGACAAAGATAAGAGGAACAGACCTCCGCACTCATAACCCTTTCCAACAAATTGTACATACTTAGAATTTACAACTTTATTGGACTCAAACACCAACTTAAAACCATCTTGACATAGAAGCGATCCACTGATGAGATTCTTATTGATGGAGGGAACATGTTGCACATTCTTTAGCTGTACGGTCTTCCCCGAAGTAAACTTCAGATTTACCGTACCAACACCATGAACAGAAGCACGTGAACTGTTTCCCATCAGCACGAAGAAAGTCCTTGCGGCCTGATAAGAAGAGAACATGGATATATCAGAACATACATGTGTATTAGCACCCGTGTCAATCCACCAATCAGGAGAATGACATACTGAAAGGATAGTAGGTAAAATACCGTACCCAGCGTCCTTCATCTCAGTATCACTAATAACAAGATTAGCGGTCTTGCCGTTGTTCCCATGTTGCCGCTTGTCAAAGCGATTAGGGCAGCTAGGAGCCCAATGATCAGGATCACCACAGACGTGGCAAGAGACTTTCTTCTTATCATTTTTCCTCTTGAAGTTGGTTGAGTGAGTCGCCTTCTTCTTGCCACCAAACTTCTCTTTACCATCAGACTTGTTCTTATTCTTGAACTTGTGGGATTGGAAGTTTTTCTTCTGTACCAAATTGGCACTAGAAGCTCCCTCAAGTACTCGAGCACGTGTGTCCTTTTCTCTCGCCTTCTCTTCCACATGAAGAGACACAATGAGATTCGTAACAGAAAACTCTTGTCTCTTATGTTTTAGAGAGGTAGCAAAGTTCCTCAACATGGGAGGAAGCTTGGCAATAATGCCTCCGACCACAAACTTTGTCCGGTAAGGTACACTTGAACTTCTCAAGTTCTTTGGCAAGTGATTGTATCTCATGAGCTTGCTCAACGACGGAGCGCTCATCAACCATCTTGTAGTCATAGAATTGCTCCATGACATACAACTCAGTGCCAGTGTCTGAGACCCCAAACTTGGCCTCGAGCGCATCCCACGCGTCTTTGCCATTATCAAATGACATATATGGGTCAACAATGTTGTCCCCAAGAATACTGAACATAGCCGCCATAAACATGGTATCGGCTTTCTTAAAGGCCGCTTCCTGCTCAGCAGAAAGATCACCTTCAGGTTTGCCAAGAGTGGCGCTATAGCAGTTTAGGTTTTTAAACCATAGAATTGCTCTCGCATGCCATCTCTTATAGTGCATACCATCAAATGAAGGCGGCCTAGTAGCCGCGGCTACACCAGTGGAATTCAGTTGCCTATAATCAGGTTTTTGGATTGTTGAAAATATAAGCAATAATCCATATGATTTAATCCGAATAATAAACTGATAAGACATGATCATACAAACACTACCAAAACTAATCATGTAGATCAACAAAGTAGATGAACAGATTACATATAAATAAGATAAACCTATCACATCTACACTGCACGCTAGAATAAGGAACTCTAGCAGAATCTGAAATAACAAGTTCAGTATTACGTACGGTAGAGCAGCAGTAGCTGCAGCGGTGGTGGCAGCGTCATCAGCCATGTTGTCGATGTAGAGGCTGCAGATGTCCGGGAAGAAGTCCTCATCGGGGAAGGAGTCGTCCATGATGGCGTTAGTAGTCGCGCGGAAGTGCTCCCCAAAAACCTGATCACCCCTCACCCGTACAGGTTCACAAGAAGGCGGGGTTCCGGAGGCCTACTATTCCGATCTACGGTGCACGCCGCAAGCCGGGATGGGGAAGACGAAGACAGCGACGCAATAGACTGACTGGAAGGAGCGTGTGTAGGTCGTGCCGATTAGGGTAAGCGTGGAGGCTTATATAGAGCAGGTCAGGGAGATCATGGGACTCAGCCCACGTCCGAGGCGGTAATACACGATTAATTTTCCTAACTAGCAAAAATAAAGCTCGGCTCGGCGAGATTCCCGCAACCCACGACGCGCGCGTCGTGACGAGGCGGGCGGCATCGGAGGAGGAGTGTGCGAGAGTTGCTCTTCTTCTCATACCTTAGTGAGTGGTGGAACAACCTAGTATATAAGGAGGTGTAACTCTCACTCAACTAGCAATGTGGGACTAAACTTTGACACCACTAGCACAACCATATGCTATCATGCACAAATGGGCCAAAGAGGATTTCAGAATTTGTCTAATGGGCCAACAACCCAAAACTCACCAAATTCCAACAATCCCTCACAAAGTCTCATTAGCACATCACCTTATTTCCATTCCAGAATATTGTTTTATATACCGATGTGTAGTGGAGACTGTTAAGTTGAACTTCCACGTTAAACTTCATGCTATACTAGCGAGCAACTTGAATAGTGGACTATGCCTTCAACTACAAGTTTTCTGCACACTAGTTTCACACAAAATCTAGACCGGTACAGGACTGCCGCAGGGCTTTCCCGTGGTTTGGAGCTTATGTGTCATACTGCAGGGGCTTTCATGAGTTTATTAGAGAGCACCCAACTCTCACGGATTGCGACGTTTAACAGTCAGACTCATATAAGTATGTTCCTCAATAGATGTTCTGCAGGACAACATATCTGCTTAGAAAAGCCACTTCGAACACATTAAGATAAATATCAACCTGTCATGCAGAATAAGAGAGTATTGCATCTTTATGGAGATGTAAATATAACATGGGCATACTCTCCTCTCAGCTGGTCAACAGCTTGTCTCCCAGCTCTAATTCACGGGATCTTCGATCACATAGAGTGGGTTACCACTGCGAACAACTCATTGTGTGGGTCTCAAACCCATCTCCCTCGATGCATTATCTATCACATTACGTGATAAATCCTTTGTGAAGGGATCTACCAAGTTCTTAGATGTTTGGATATAATCCAATGCAATAACTCCGAAGTTTTTCAGTTTCCTGACAAATTTCAATCTCCTCTTCACATACCTTGATGACTTCATATTATCCTTAGAACTGTTTACTTTGACGATCACAATTTGATTATCATAGTTCATCAGGATGGCGGGTATATGTTTTTCAACCACAGGTAAGTCCATCAAAAGCTCACGAAGCCATTCTGCTTCAATAGTAGCTGTGTCTAATGCTGTGAGTTCTGCTTTCATAGTTGACCTTGTTAAGATGGTCTGCTTGCAAGACTTCTAGGAAACAACGCCACCACCAAGTGTAAACAAATAACCACTTGTGGCTTTAATCTCATCAACATCAGATATCCAATTTAAATCACTATAACCCTCAAGTACTCGTGGATATCCAGTATAGTGAATACCATAACTCCATGAGACTCATCTCTACACTATTATACAAACTTGGTTATACTAAACATGTCATAAGTAAGTAATATACTATCATCAGACGAACCATCTGATAGCCACGCCCCGAAAGCGTAGAGAGAAGTCTAGTAAAAAAATATCCATCTAGTACTTGAAATGAGAGATAATTTCTCTCACCTTGAAATAGAAATTCCGCTTTAAAAGTTCTACTCTCCACGCTCACTATTGGTTATAATAACATGTTATATTATGGGACATATGGAGTATATATATTTAGTTCTCTTATATTAAAGTCATCTCTTAGTGTATGTTAGGTGCTTAGACACAACAAACTCAATAGACACATGGACCAAAAAGATGAATGTACATAACTAAGAGGGGCCCCAAGATAGAGCACTTGAAATTTAGAAAAAGCCCAAAGTAACTTCAACATCAGTGCACCCCGTGTTTAAGATTCAATAATGCAATATTATTGGAGTAACTTTTGTATAGTGCAACGAAAAAAAAGTACTCCCTGCGATTGGGTTTATCATGCATCAACCAAAACTCGCAAGGTTCAAACATCTAAGGTCATTCTAGTCTATGTCATATAAGAGGTAATTGGGACACTACAAGCTATTAACATGAATTAGATTTGCGGAAATGCGATGGGGAAGTAGAGAAGTTGAATGAACTCCTGAGATAAAGGTTAAAAATATTAGTTGCCCCTGGCATCGTCTCCTTGGGTGCAACTCAGTCAGGAACCCTAGTCATTACCAGCGCCAACCTTTCCCCACCACCTCCCCTCGCATCCGCGCTCATGTCGCGGCGCCGCGGTTCCCCTACTATGCCCTGTACTGCCATTTATCGCTGCTCGCCTCGCATCCTAGTCCCTCGACGTTGCCGGTGGCTCCTAGCGGCTTGTCAACGTAGATATTGGACATTTATCATTGTGGCCACGTCTCATGCCTTGTGATTCAACCAGTATCAAATAGTACTACTACAAGGATAATATGATAACATTGTTTAATCTAGCTATCACGTCGTAATCATCAAATAACTTAAAAACCCTCATCGCAAAATAAACTCAATGGTACATGTTTGAAGAACATTAATTATAGGGCACTAGGCTCGAAACGCCGCTTTAAAAAGGTCAACACTTATCTATAAAATATGCGTCCATCTAGTTGTTGCAATTAGAGATCGTTTTCTCACTTTGCACGAGAAATTTCACTTTAAAAGTTTTACTCTTTATACTCGGTTAACTTGTATGTATATCCAATTCTCTTATATTAAGGCCATCTCTTAATGTCGGTTAGGTGCATAGATACAACAATCTCAATAGATACATAGTAGACCAAAAGGATGAATGTGTAGAACTAAGAGACGGCCCCAAAATAGAGCATTGGAAATTTCTGATTCCAGCATCAGTGCACCAATTCTTTTTAAAGTTTTACTAATGCAATTATATTGGAATAATTTGTGTCAAACACAGTGGGAAAAGTACTATAGGTGGTTGGGTTTTTCAGCCATCAACTGAAACTCGCAAGATTCAAACATTCATGACCGTTCTATTCTATGTCTTACGAGAGGAGTAACTAGGAACTACAAGCTATTAACCTGAATTGGATTCACGGACAGGCGAGAGAAACTACAGAAGTTGAACGAACACCGAAGATAAAGCTAGGACTTGGAACACTTCTCAATCACATCAAGAGTATGTGAAATCTAGAGCGAGGCGGCGAATAGAATTAGGGTTTGACAGTATGCCATGAGACTGGATGGGCGTGGGAATGTGGAACTAGAAGCTGAAATGAGAAATAGATTTGGACACGAAGTATTTTGAAATCTACTACAGTTTAATAAAACGAAATCTTGTTTTGGAAAATAAGAGATTAATCAACAATGCCTTATTTGGGAAAATAAAAGATCAATCAATAATGTCTTGTTTTTAGTTCAAAAAAAGAAAAAGTCTTGTTTCCCACTTCCAGGTCACTACTCTTGGGGACCCTATTTTGAAGGCGGAAAAGGGTAACGATACCCGAAGCCAATTAAAATCGGACGGGTCTTAACAAATGATTAACGCCACTTCGGCATTAATTAATCCCCATTTGATTTAAGTCCCCTCGTCCCCTTCCTCCCCACTTCCACCACCTCGTCTCCCACCACCACCTCCGCCACCGCCCACCGCCCCGCGCGAGCCCTAGCTCCGATCTCGCCGACGCCAGGACCCAGATCCCTCCTCACCCCGCCGCCCCGGGACGAGACGCGCGCCCGGTCTCCTGGGCACGGCGCTCCCTCCTTGCGCTCCACCTTGCCGGTACGTTCTCGTCCCGCCGTTTCGAGCTCGGCCCCGTGCTCCTGTTCGGTTTGTGTCCTAGCATTGGGGCGAGGTGTCCCGGCCGGGGACGGGCGCGGCCTTCTGCGTTCCGACGCTTGCTCGTGCTGTTTTGGGTTGCGGAGTTCCCGGTTTCCGCGCGCGTGTTTTTTAGGTGATTTTGGGCGTGCTGGGTGATTCGGCGCGTGATGTTGCGCTTATTTGGAGGTGGCGATCGCGCTTGGATTGGGAATGCGGTGTGGATTTCGCTGAGGATCGTGGGATTGGGCTACGAGTTGACTTTTGGGAACAGCCATTTTGACTATTCCACATGATTCGTTTTGAACAAGCAGATCACCATCTCACGCTTTTGCTGTTTTAATCATTTATACAATGTCGATGATTTCAAATGTTTATTTGGAGTCTCGAAATGCTTGCCAGATAGCGTCATAACTAGTCACACGCTAAGCAAGTATTTCTCAAAAAAAAGTGAAGCAATTGGGGTGTAGTGGCAAATAGCGCATTACTAGTAGTAAGAGAAAGTAGCAGATCTCTTATGGTAACCTATAAGAAAGGTCAGGACGATTTCATTGTTGTGTGGCATCGAATTCCCTTCATACATGACAGGTGGCATGAGTGATCGTTGTTGCTTTGTTTGTTTCTGGTGTATGAATTTGATTCATGGATTAATCCTGTGGAAACTTGTATTGCAGAAAGGTGGCAGCATTGGGGGCATAGTGCTATTCACTTGGTTTGATACGTGGCGTGTAGTTTGACATTCGGAGCTTATGATACGAATATTCAGCTCTTGATTTAGCAATGGCAAGGAGATGAAAGTACCACGGGTGCGGTGGCGGAGTAGCAAGGACATGACAGCCATGCCACCTCCACGCCATCGAGGCGCTGCCAAGAAGCCCATGTGGATATTGGTGCTACTGTCAATGATTATTGTTTCGTTGATTGGGGCCTACGTGTATCCTCCACGGCGCTACTCTGCCTGCTACTTCTTTGCTTCAAGTGTTTGTGCCCCGTTTAAGGATTGGCTCCCTGCCGTGACTCTGCGGGAGCCAACCGATGAAGAGATCGCCTCATCTGTGGTTATCAGGGATCTGCTCGCAATGTCTATGCCCATGTCAAAGAATTCAAAGATCGCATTTATGTTCTTGACTCCTGGTTCATTGCCCTTTGAGAGATTGTGGGAGAAATTTTTACAGGTTATGCGCTGATATACCTACCATCTGTCTTTTAAAACGGCTGTAGTGTTTATATTTCATCCGCATATAACAACATCATCTTAATGTAGAATGAGAAATGATTTTTGCTTGAACTTGTGTACACAGGGCCAGGAGGGACGATATTCGATTTATATCCATGCATCGCGAGAAAAACCTGTGCATAACAGCTCTCTGTTTGTGAACCGTGAAATTCATAGTGAAAAGGTACTAACTCTCACCCCTGCTTTGTATGCTTCTTTTCTTCGTTTTTATTTTAATCTCTGCATTTAGTCATCCGATTGAATCCAAATAAGTAAGAATCATACTTTAACAGTTTATGGGATTGTTGGGAAAGAAGAAAATCGTGTGTTGTTTGTGGTTGCACGGCATTCTTGATTGCATATACAAAACTGCCAAAACAGTAATATATACATAGATCACAATGCGGTCTAAAATATGTACAAGGGGTCAGGGCTTTAGGGTGCCGTTGGGTTAAGCATGGATAATGGGAGTACGGTGACAAAGCCACACTGATGAAAATCTCTAGATTAGATTGTATGGGATGTTAATAGATTGTCTATCTATTTAAAAATGGTGAATGATCATGTAAACCTACTAATGAAAGATAACCAGAAGAGCTCACTTCGTGAGGGGAGTGGTTGTATTGTATGACCCAGCCACCGAGGTTCAAGTCATCATGAACAAAAATTTGGGTTCTTATTATTTCAAAACAAAATCGATGTAGGGCGTAGGGGCCTCCCCTACCATATTTCCTTTCAAAAATGAAAGATAACCGCATTGCTCATTCAAATATTTGAGCTGAGATAAATATATGCTGCTCATCTTACGAGGTGCATAGGTTTCATAATCTGACCATAAACCATGATATGGCTCTATATAATAAAACGATTTATGATGTTTCTACTGTTGAGGGTTTGTCACCTTGCTAAAAAATCTCTAACCAAAAAATAACTAACTCACCGAAACATCACTAAGCTCCCACTAACAAACGAATTTAACTATTTCCTATGAAACCTCTAATAGACTATGTGTTGCTGTGTACGTGTGAGGCTGTAGGCCGATCATGATGCTGGTTTTGGCAAAACTCAAATGAGCACGGCAACACAACTGAGATGTAAGGCAGGCTGGTTCATTGACAGTTGTTTAACATCAGTTATGTAGAGTTTTTTTGTTGCAAAGCACAAGTATTTAGCTAGTGTATCAAAGTATAACAGATGGTATTGTGTGAGATTGCCAGGAAGACTCGATGGTAGAATGCATTGAGATAGAAAGTAGTAATGTGCAGAGGAAAAATGAGTAAATGAGCTTTTGGTAGAACTTATTACAGTTGACATCGAAAGATCTGAAAGCAACTGGATCAGTCATGCAAGTGACATGAGCTTTTGTCTGGCTGTAACTTGCTGTCTTTTGAGTCATGCATCTGAAATGAGTTTTTTTATGGCGTAACTTGCTGTCTTTTGAGTCATATGGGTTTGGTTATCTTAAGAAGATCAAATTATTACTTTTCAGCAAAAGAACTATGTCCCTGTCTTCTAGAATTTCACAACAATGAGTGTTTCCTGTCATTTTTGTGGATGCAACATATCCTATTATTAGTTTAAGCTAGATGTTTGTCTCTATAAATCTAAACATTGTAATGTCCTTGTAATACAGGTAGTATGGGGGAGGGTTTCAATGGTTGATGCAGAGAAGAGGCTGTTAGGAAATGCATTGCAAGATATTGATAATCAGTTTTTTGTCTTGCTTTCTGACAGGTTTTGAATGAATACTTCTTGCAAAAGCGTTCCTTTGACAATTTTCTTTCAGTATGTTAATATCCATTTTCTTTGTATGACAGCTGCATTCCACTGCATACATTTGATCACATCTATAATTATCTGATGGGAGCAAATGTTAGCTTCGTTGATAGGTCAGACTGTAAGACCTCTGTATTGATGATAATACCTATACTCCTACAGTTTAATTTTGCTTCTTACTTTATTTATGTAGAAACAGTTGGGGGTATGGAAATTGGAGTAACTCCATCGTGCATATTTTATTTCACCATCAGTTTTCACTTGTATTTCTGATATCAAAGGAGCACAAAGCACATATGACATAAAAAAGACAGTCTAGAATACAAGCTGTGATTTCCTATTTAAAAGAATGTAGCAAGGGGATATGTTCACTGCCCATTTAATTTGACAGAGTACAACATGTCCTTGTCTTCAACTCTTTAGCTTTGTGTTGATTGTTTGTTCATACTCCATACTGCCAGCTTCCTGGATCCTGGCGTTCATGGAACTGGAAGGTATTTTATAGAAATGTTCCCTCAAATAGAACGAAGGGACTTCAGGAAGGGTCATCAGGTACATGTTTCGTTGTACTACTACCTTATTTTAGAATATTTACTGTTCCAAGCTACATTCTTTCTTTTCCTTTTGGTGAAAGGAACTTCATTTGTTTATGCGCACTCATATACTCATAATGTGTTTCACCTAAATAATGTGCTCATAATTCATACCTGGTATCGTAAAGGAGCAAAATTATGCATCACACCCTCAACTCTTCACTCTCCAACTACTGAAACTGTCCAACTTTGAGTCTTTCCCCTAGGCTGGTTCCATGAGTGGGTTTTGCCATGTTATCAACCGCATCAGTGGTTTTGGCTTATCTGGCATCCCAGCAGTATATTGAGTGAAATCCTAAGTAAGGTGAAGAAATAATGGGGATGTTCGACATCACCACAACATCATAGAAACATGTACACAGATGTCACATCAACCAAAACTATGGTGTTTTAGTGAGAGGAGGTTGTTTGACCAGTCGAGTGCTAGAGTTTGTAAACTTCAAGATTTTGTAGTTGAGATTTTTTTTTGGAATTTAGGAGAAGTTGGTCTAATCTGCTAGGTTTCTCAGGTAGTACTCCTGGTAGGTTTCTGGTTGAGGGGTTGAGTTTATACAATCTTTGCCTTCTCCAATTAGGTTTACTGATAACTCAATCAGGATCACATAGCTAGGTATAGCTCCTCTAAACATGCATCAAATTTTGCATGTAAGTGGACACATGATAATTAGATCGATCATGGATCAAAATCCACCCTTATGCCACCAGTGGCCGTACATATTCTACGTGCCTGCTTGTCATGTGTCTGCTCCGCTAGTACCTCTGGCATGCCTTGGAGTATTCATACAACTTTGTTTCGTGGTACTCATGCGGTCCGCAGAAATTTCTTGTCGCCATTCTTGTCAGTACAGGGATAGGCGGTGTTGTCATCAGATGAGTTCTCTTTGTTCTCAAGGGAGACGTCGTTGATGCTATCATCAGCTTTGTGGTCATCGGAGGAGGCATCATCGTCACTGTTGTCATCATGAGATGAGTCGTCATTTGAGGTGTCATCATCTGAGATGACGATTTGTTCATCCTCGGAGATGACAATCACTTTGTCGTTGCAGGACGAGGAGATGACGATGACTTTGTCATCTGTGGAGAAGGAAGAAGAGGACCAAGGGAATAGGACAGGGAGGGTCGGTGCCATGTAGGGATGAAAATGGAGCACGTAGTTTCTGACTTTTCTGTGGAAAAATGGAAAAGGAAATGGAATTTTGTGAACGGTAACGAAAAGGAAAAAATTTAAGCGGAAACGGAAGTGGAAATGGAACGGCATTTTCCGGCAGGACATCCACGGAAACAAAATTACTGTTTCCGGCAAATACGGAACTTTCCCAGTCCAGCTGGCCCTTGCCAATTTCTGCTAAATAAAAAACGTTGACCCCTAGGGAATGATCCCTCGTGGGCTGTACGTTGTTAGGTAGATGAGACCTCTCTAGCAGCGAATTATACGCGCTCGGATAACACCCCATTTAATTCGGTCCCCATGGGGACTCGAACTCGGGTGGGCTGGCTGCGCACTCGCTAGCCTTGCCACCAAGCCAGCGCTTGGTTCTCAATTTCTGCTAAATAGGTCCAAACCAACTTATTATACTACCTAATCGTGTAATCCCTCCGGCCTTCTCCCCTAGTGCAGCTGCGAAACCTTGAGTTTGGGATAACATGCCACCACTGCGGTGCCCAACCATCATCTGCTTTTGTATCCGTGTCCGCACCGTATTCGGTCCGTATTTGTTTCCATATTCATTTCAGGGGTTTCTGTATTCATTTCCACTTCCGTAAAAAATATGAAAACAAATTTGGCACTACTCAGTTCCGTCCGTTTCCGCTCCGTTTTCATCCCACTGCCATGGCTATAGCTCAGTGAGATCTAGGTGTACAAGCGGGATGTGGACTTGAATGCATGTAAGTGCGTCATTTGTAGCCGAGCTTGTGGACAGCTCTAGCTATTTGATGGGAGTGGCGAGACATGGGGAAACTTTTTCGACTGGTGCTAAACGTTTTTAGCATCAAACTTGTTGCAAATCTCCGGAGAGACAGAGAGATCAACTATGATTGGTTTGTGAGAAAGATTATTAATTTCGTTTGGTTATGTAAGTAATCACTTACATATTAGAACGTGTTTGGTTCGGAGACTGTTAACGGGACCGTCAACGGAATCGGTTTACAGCGGTATCAGCGGTGTAATGGAAAATTACCAATTCTGTTTGGTTTCACAACGGAAAGGGATCTGATACAGGGCAGAAATTCAAGATCCACCGGCTAATCAAATCAAGAAGAAATCAGCACCAGGAGACCATGGAATCAATTAGGTAAAGGAGAAGGCTAGAGTGGAGATCTGGAAAGCTTCGATTCTACAGAAGCTGTGACGGAGATTGGCGGCCGAAACTTCTCCTCGCCGGCGTCGCTGCTCGAGAATCAGATGGTCAGATGGAACGTGGCATGTACTGCGCCAGTGTCGCTGCTCGGGAATCAGCTGGCGAGATGGAACGTGGCATGTACCGCGCCGGCGGCGGCGCCGGACTCGGCGGTGGGGCGGTGGGCGTCGGACTCAGGCGGAGCTGCGGGTCGACGGGACAGGGTCACTGGATGGTCGCGAGCGAGAGGCGTATCTTATCCTCTGGTAACATGATTTGTTTCCGGTGGGGGGAGGGCGGTAACGGGATTAAACTGCCGCGGAACTTGATTACAGGGTATCTGTTTACGGTCAAAGTGAAACAAACATGTTTAACGGTATCGGATTCCCCTGTAATCGGGTACCGGGGCAAAACGTGCGAACCAAACACGCTCTTAGTAGTATTACTATATTCAGGAGGCACTCATGCGCACGTGACAAGATTATTGCTCGACTTTCTGTTTGCCCACTCCAGCCTCTCTTTGTATAAAGGGATTGAGAAAGGAAAGCTTAAGCCAAATCTGCAGAACATGTCAAGCTCTAACTAATTAAAAAAAATACATTTTACTATCCTAACTTGAGTTTCAAGGTGACTTGGAGATCAAGGCACTGACTGTCCTTATCCTTCCTGCAACGGGTATATGGTGGCCCCACGTGACTGTTGGTGGAGGAATCAATCTCTTGCATTTCTTCATGCTTTGCTGAGTAACTTTTGTGCTTCTGTAGTGGTTTGCTGTAACAAGAAGGCATGCTATACTGATTATGGCAGACACTCTTTACTACACTAAGTTCAAGCTATATTGCAAGGTATCTTTCCCTCCTTTGGTAGTTGTTCTTCAAAGAAGCTAGATGCCAGTTATGCTGTTGCTTGTTACACGTATATAGTGATAATTGATATAGCTATTTTTCTATGAGAACATATGTAGGATTCATAATATACAGTTGGTAACAGCACTAGGATTCTAGTTTAGGTTAAAACCTCAAGATGGATAAATAAAATGACCTGGAATTGGGAGAAGACTTCTGCCACAGCACAGTGCCACTTAGTTTCGACTGGTTCAGCTAAAAACCCACAGGAAATCATGGGGTTAGTAGTTAGAACGAATGCTCACAAACCTTCAGAGAGGTGCCTTCTGTTCCATCTTTTGTGAACTGTACAAAATCAGGCAAAAATATCACATGCACTGCCATTTGTCTCATGCTATATATTACTCCCTCCGTCTCAAAATAGATGTCGTAAATTTATCTAAATTTAGATGTATCGAGACACCATTTAGTACTCCCTCTGTCTCAAAATAGATGTCGGGAATTTTTCAAAATTTGGATGTATCTAGACACTATTTAGTATATAGATACATCCAAATTTTGGCAAATCTGCGACATCTATTTTGAGACGGAGGGAGTATATAGATATACATACAAATTTAGAATGATTCTCGACATCTATTTTGAGATGGAGGGAGTAGATTTTTCCAGAACCAGTGCTCATGTATTTCACCTTGTTAGTATGCCTTTTTTGGAAGGTTCTAGATAAGCCATGTTTTTGCTTTTGTATTTTGCAGCCAGCAGTGGGACGGAACTGTATCGCTGATGAGCATTACTTGCCAACCTTGTTCAATGTCAGTAATAAATCATTTGAACTGATATCTTGCTTTCTTTTTGTGTTGGCCTTTTGCTTTTTTTTACTTCCACATTATTGTTCAGATGGTAGATCCTGGTGGAATCTCTAATTGGTCAGTGACACATGTTGACTGGTCTGAGGGTAAATGGCATCCGAGGTCCTATAGAGCTGCGGATATTACCTATCAACTCCTAAAGAACATTACGGTATGCTTTTGTCTTGGAAAATGAGAATAAATTGTTGCTAGTAAACATGTCCTCTGTATGTTGTACACTGACGTATTTACTTCACTGTTCTGCAGTCTTTCAATGAGAATGTGCACATTGCAAGCGATGATGCTGTAAGTACAATATATGATTTTTCTATTACTAGGATTTGGTGTTGAGCACCTAAAGATATTTTTTCGTTTTGAATGTTTGCACTCATGCGCTTGAGGAATCTAACTGGAACATACCTTGCATGTGATCGTTATTTATGGATGGAACGTTTAGATACTGGGACCATGTCGGCAGATGGCATTCTGAAGAATTTTCATTTCAATAGTTCAGCATAGTTCGAAATTGCAAATAGCTGCGGTGTAGGATTGGCGTGAAACGATTTGACATGTTTCTCCATCTCTATTGCAGAAAACTGTGACATCGACCCCATGTATATTGGATGGAACAAAGAGACCATGCTTTCTTTTTGCAAGAAAATTTTACCCAAATACTCTCAACAATCTACTGGAGCTATTTTCCAGTCACACTTCTACTTGAATTCTACACAATTCTTTGCCATTGGCCTAGGATTCCCCCTAGGAATTTTTCTTTTATGTAAATTGCAAAATTGATACTTAGCTTCTTAACACAGATCCAGGGCCAGAGACATGTCAACGCTCTGTCATTCTTGGACCCTAGATAGGGGTGAGGTGCTTTCCATTATTATTGACACTGCCCTCATTGTAATCCAGTGTGTCATTTTTATGTTTCTGTTAGCTCTCAGTTTCACCTTTTCTCTCATTCTTGTGTCTCTTCCTTTTCCTTTTATAGTTTCCTAGCTCCCATCTCTTGAGGAACAGGGGTTTTGTCAAGTTGAGGTGTTATTATACCCATTCCTTTTTGTACAGATTCTGAAATGAGAGCCACCTTGTAGTTTATCTTGCTTAGTTTTGCCGACATGTTTACATTTCTCATCCACACATTTCTTTCTACTCTACCAGGGGAGCGCTCCTCCTCAGATAACCATATGCAGTAATTTAGGCTAATGATGAGTTAGTATGTCATTTGTGCAATTCCTTACCTGTATGATAACAGTGCTTCATTATTCAGTGAACTATTTGTTCTTGCATAAAATATATCCGGAGTACTTGCTATAACGAAATGCAGTGTAAGCAGTCATGTTAGCTCCAAGTGTGGATATTGCAAAGGCCACCAGTGTATGTACATCATCTTAGTTCCACAGACGAATTAAAGTTGTACAGGTTGCTCTACTCGAGTAACAAGGGGAGTACCCACCTATATCGACTGACATCAGAAACAGGGCCAAGCAACTCAGAGCAAACTTGAACTGTATTGTTTTGGAGGAGGAGAAGCCAGTGTTACAAGGTCACTGAAAGGATCACCAAACGGATTGTAAGCTCCGGACAAGTGTGTGGAATACATAGGCTGCTGCTGGAAATACTGGTGCTGAGGCTGGAAATACTGCTGCTGCAGCAGCTGAGGCTGGTAGTATTGCTGCTGATGTTGCTGAGCCTGAAAGTAGTGCTGCTGCTGAGCTACCATTGCCAGCTGGACATTGGATGGTGGCGCGAAGCTGTTGGACATGGCGAAAGGGTCGTTGGTTTCGAACGGATTGGCTTGTCCAGGGCTGCCACTGTAGGTCATGCTGGCGATCTGCTGCCTCCTTGTCTCGTCTTCATAGAGGCTGTCGAGTAGCAACTTGTCAAAGCCCCTAGCCTGTCAATCAGATGGGAAAATGTACAAGTGATTCAGATAAATTTGAAATTTTCCAGCCATGGGCAATGCTTTCTGGGTTGTGACTTGAGCTATCAGAAATTAGCTAACTAGTAAGGCTATTGTACTTACAAATTTGGTCTCAATTGGTTGACTGGTGTGGCTGCTTGGAGCAGTGACGAGGGCCAGCTCCCACCCAGGTGTACTGCTAGAAAACAAGTCTTGACAAGTTGACGTGTTGTTTTGATCACCTACAAGCAAAGACCAAAACATCTGATGCGACACTTCTCTCTCGTAGAACATTTGAGAGCAACAGTACAGGTAAGTTCACTGGATACTAGGAGATCAATGTTTCAGCAACCATGCTTGTGAATCATGATGCTACTTGAGAGAGCTTGATGTGATCTTCTCTACCTGGTGCCACAATAGCGAGTGCAAGCGCGTTGTGTTCGTCGAGATCCGTAACCAAGGGATACACCTCTTCATCCAGGTTCTGCATAAGGCATACAATGAAAAAAAAAGACAGAAGCAAGATTCAGAGAAGATGAATAGAAATGCGCCAGGAAAAAAAAGCTTATGGAGAAGAATACGAGTAAATCTCCGGTGGTTTGCAGTGGCTGCGGTGGTTGTTCAGGCTCAGGCACTGGTTCCTGTACAGGTTCCGCCGGCTCTTCTTTCTCCTCTTCCACAGGATTTCCGGGCTCCTTTGGAGCTTCCTCTTGGATGTAGGTTAATAGCTTCCTCTCCTCACTCTCCTGCTTTGGCAACAGGAAGAGTTACGAGACAGAACAATGCAACAGAACTGATGTGGCACTTGTGCTTCTCTGTAAAACAGGGCTGCACTCACCATGCACTTGAATGAGGGACGTGGTGCTTCTCTGATGTACTCCTCCATTGTTGCAAGAAATGATGGGGGTGGCTGTAGAACATTGCGCGATGAAAAGCATATTAGAACACCAAGATCATGAGCTGCAAAAGTCTGTCATTTACCCTTATTGCAAGGTCAAGAAGACAAGGTGGGCGGTGCAGCAGGCTACTGCGGAACCAGACCTGCGTGAGAGTAGGAAACTGGAATGTCCTTGCAAGCTCGAGATCTTTGCAGAAGTCGTAAAAATCGTCAAGATTTTCTGCCTGTGGATTAGACAAAAGGCTAAGTTGAACTCATTGCCATACATGTGTACACAATTGGCATAAAAGAAAATGACAGACCTGCATGCCAGCTCTTTTATAGATAGCAAGAGCCTTGATAGCATCATACTTTGGCATGTCAAAGAACTGCACCAGACCAATGGGATCCAGAAATCCATGGTTATTACTATTTACAATGTTATAAGCTATGTATCAGAATGCCATGCAAAAGGGAGCTTTACCATATCAACAAGATTGATGATTCCATCATTGATTGCACAATATGTCTTGAAGCTCTCCTTCAAAACCTAGCATATGCAGATCAACAGCACCATAACATATCAAACACTAAATAATATCTTGCAAAATGGAAACAACAACCTTTGCCCCCCAAAAATAAGGTTTTGCAGGTTACCAAGGCTAATGCATATTGAATAAGGTAATTTGAGCATGCTGCACCTTCAGGCTGCAATGGTGAAAATATGTTCAGTGGGTAGACTCAGAAAGTTTACAGGAGCTTAGTAGCAGAACATGAAAGCAGTTCCAAACCTGGCAGCCCATAAGCTTGAAGAGGAGCTGCTGCAATGCAGGCAAATGCTCCATAAGATCAAGGCAAGGCAGGGTCCGGGTTCTACTATGTGCCTTTATGTGTGAGGTTGACAACATTTTAATCGATCCACACGCAATGCAAGGAAACAAAATTCGCCGTGAAAAAAAACCCCCTAATTCCTACCTTGGTAGAACACAGGGGAGATTTCATCAAACGCTCAGTTTCGATGTCGTATTTGAGAACCCTAAAGCATTCGAGCCGTTCCTCCAGGAAAAGCGCGTAGGTGCGAACCCATGCGGAGCAATCCCAAGCTGCCAAGATCAAGGACAAGGTGAAATCAACCGAGGCGCCATTTGTACTGATCGAGAACCTTAGAACCGAGAAGTGCCATTGCCTTTCTGTATGTTGTCTCCTTGATGCAATGGCGCACACACACACACACACACACATCTTTTTCTTGTCCTTGGGAGGTAAAAATGGATCAGCAGGATGCAAGGAACCAACCTAATGGGCTCGAGTCATCCTTGAAATTCGCCATGTGCAACATGTTTCCTCTGTATGAGTAGGCCAGGAATTCCTCCTTGAACGTGGGGTCGCCTTCTCGCAGAAGCCTGTGTATCACTATCAGTGTCTTCAAAGCGACCTATGATGAGATGCCATGAACCAATGCAGTTACTGAAAAGAAGGCTAGAAAAAATGGCATTTGTGTACACATGAGAAATGGAGGGTGAGGAATCGATATATAGTAGAAGACGAAGAAGAAGAGCACTCACTATCCAATCCTTTGTCTTGGACAGCCTCCTCGACAAGGTGTATATGCAGTACGCGATATCGGCTCGTGGGCGGCTCACCGATGTCGCGTAGAATATTTCTGCAGTGTGAGACGAAAATGACATGCTAGCAGAAGATGAAGCTGATGAATTTAGGCAAAATACAATCTTTCTTTGCTAGGTAATGAAGCTCATACTTCTGACGTGCCGTTCCTTGGGAGGGCATTCTACGTGGTTGGTCGCCTTCACAATCGCAATATCCAAATCCTGCCAAACCCAAAATGATAATTCGCGAGTTAATCGTCGCGCATTCATCCAAGATTTGTAATTTGCGAGTTGATCACGCATGATGAACCATCGCCGTCCGGCGCATGCACATTTGCACCTTGAAGTCGCTGTTGACCTTGGCGAGGCCGACCCTGGTGGAGTCCTTGAGGGCGCCGTAGGCCTTCCGCCACGACCCCATCAGGCTCCCCCTGATCACCCCGGCCCCGCGCCCTGCCCTCCTCGCCGCCTCTCTCTGGTTCTCTGCTCAATCGTCGGAGGATGGCAATGGCCACCTTCCCTGGCTGCCTCGGTTGACCCCTCGCGCTAATTTTAGGAAGCTAGCTCGACCGGTACGGTGCCGGTGCGGGAGCTACCCCGCTGGCGTCCGTTCGTCCCTGCGCCCACGTGGATGCGAATTCCAGCACGGTGACAGAGAAGGCCATAGAGAGGGAATCGCGGGTGGTGTTCGTATGTGCCCGGTTGACCGCCGAGCCTGCCCAGAACGCGCGGGGAGGAGGAATAACTGAAGGAGTGCGCTCTCCCGAACACTGACCGCGTGTGCCTTTTCCTTTTTTATCAGGTCTCACTAAAATTGACTACGATTCGGCCAATTGAAAAAATACATGTGGGTCCCATATGGCTTCGGTTGTTGTGATCGTTATTATTCTGGCGATCAGGCTCCACCACATCAACAGTAGACGGCACACATCCTAGCTTCGCAGTTTTCTATATTTCGTCGCTCCCCTGGTCCGCTCTACTGCTCTGCTCCTCCCGCCGCCACACCGTTCCGTCGTTTACCGCTCATGTCCTTACTCGCCCTCCACTCACGACTCTGTTCTTCACCATCCTCATCCTTGATGTTGTCCTCTCCATGCCCTCTCTCTTGGTCGTTGTGGCCTGCCCCTTGCTCAGGTGGGTAGAAACAAACACAGAGATGGATCCTGCAAGGCTGGAGAGCATGGAGATGGATCCTGCGAGTCTAGAGAGTACGGGCAAGGGCGACGCAGGGGCAGATGATGAGGGGGATGGGATTCGCAGCATGGAAAACAATAAATTCCTACAAAAGAGCGGATGCAACCCAACAAGATCTGATCTATGAGATGCTAGTAACGAGAGTTAGATCAAATCTACATACCCTCGAAGATCCAAAATGTTTAATGATCTCGAAGATCGTGGTTGATGTAGACGTACATGACGCTGAATCAATCCGATGAAACACCGCACAGGCAACACCTCCCGTGGTATCCACACGTTCGGCTCGATGTAATCTCCTCTAGCTTGATCCAGCAAGGTGAGGGAGAGGTGGATAAGATCCCTGTAGCACGACTGTGTTGTGGTGGAAGATATGGTGAGAAACTGGCAGAGCTTCGCCAAAAATCTGCGTGGAGGAGGAGTATGGGAGGGGGAGAGGGGGCGGCGGCCAGCGGGTCAAGTGCCATGCCCCAGCCCTCCTTCCCTCTTATATAGGCGTGGGGGGCTTTCTTGGCCCCTCCTCCAAGTCCTAGGGCCGGCCAAACAAGGGGTGAGACTTTCCTCCCAAGTTAACACCCTATGTTCAAGGGATTTGACCATATCCTCTTATCCCTGATGCATGGGCCAAGGGGAACGGTGCACCTGGCCCATGTGGGACTATGTGACACCCATCGGTCCATATGGGTCGTTCGGTACAGGTGGGGCCCACTATGGGGCCCTTCGGAACCTTCTAGAACCTCACATACAATATTGAAAAATCCCGAAGTTTTCGGTAACCCTGAAAATACTTTCCATATGTTTTTCTTTATCTCTAGACCATTTCGAAACTTCTCATGATGTCCAGGATCCTATATGGGACTCCGAATCAAAATTCGATAACACCATCTATTTATCTCATCAAACCCTAGCGACATCTAGGGACACACCTAGAGCCCGTGCTAGATGGCATGAAGCTCGGGTCCAGTTTGCTACAGAAGGCAATACTTGTTAGAACATTTGACCCTTGCTAGATATTCTGAGCCCCTTATCCCATTACGGCTCTAGAAGGACACAACCCACCAGGCTTAGAAGCGAGTGAAGATGGCACGCCAGCAGTGGACGGCCGATCTCGCACTAACAGCCGAGACCTGAAATAAATGCAAACAAAACGTCACGACCTGATCAACTCCGTTTCTCCTCCAAATTGCGCGCGAGACAGCGACCTCGCACTCTAGCTGCTCCTAGTCAGCAAGGCACCGACATCCACGCCGGTGCCCGACTGGCATGATTCCCATACATTGGTGCTCTCCAAGCCGGATTCATCCCTTGACCCTAGAATTTTGATGTGTAGCGTAAGCTCGTGCATCGCCATCGCTGATTCCACGGTATGATCTAAGGCTTTCTATATAAAACCCACTGGTAAAGTGATTGCTTGATTGTTGTTCATAAAAGACTCACGAGTCAAGCCAGATTATTCCCTAATTTTAGATTGTTTCTTGATGATTTGGAAATTCCAACTAAATTAGAGATTGATATGTTTATAAACTTCTCAGCGCATAGGTTCTTAATTGTTTAGAAATTAGGAATTAGTCTGTTAGAGTTATACCTAACATACTTTTATTTAGTTCTTATTAGGTCACACCATTTCTGAACAAATGAAGTATATTTTTGCTTCAATATTTCAGTATATTTTGCGTTTGTGAATCTTTTGACCATTGTTTTTTAGCCCCAGTCATGACAAAATCCTAGGTCTGCCACTAGCGACATCAAACGTTAAGTGTCTGACCCTATGGGTTTGAACATATAGACATGATCGAGACTCCTCTCCAACCACTAATCATTATCGAGACCTGGATGCCCATAATGACTTCCACTCCATTTAATTAATCCAGTATCTCATTCCCTTTGTTTTGCGATATATTACTTGCCCGAGATTTGATCGTCGATATTGTCATACCTAGTTCAATCTTGTTACGGGCAAGTTCTCTTTACTCTTTCTATGGTGTAGGATCCTCGTTGAAAGGGCATGTGTGCCCCCATGTTTGGTTTTGGTAATTAATGACAATCTCTATGGACTACCGGTTGCATTGAGTTACACTTGTAGGAGTTGTCCATTGGCATCGCTTGGACCATGTGTTCGATTCAAGGTAGAAGAAATGAATAACAACAATCAATGTCCAAGGGCTTTTTGCCTATTGGAACCATGTTGAAGAAAGACGATGTGAGGTTGATCAAGACAAGCGCACTGAGCGATTTCAAGTGGATCAACACTCAAGAAGATATGAAGAAGTGCAAGTTTGATCAAGGCAAAGGTATGGTCTTGATAGGTTTTCTCTTTTACCAGTCTCATGTTGCTAGTTTGGAGATTGGGTTTAGGATAGATAGCCGTACTATAAAGAGGGGCTCTCGAGTGAGTAACTCGATCATATCTTTCAGAGAGAGCTCAAACCTTTGCATTCTTGCATCATATTTCTTGGTTTTCATTTAGATCGTGTCCATGTGAGGTTCTGGATCTTGTGGTTATATTCATAACAAGCTCTAGTTCATCAAAAAGCAATTCCCCTCGTATACCTTGTTACGTTTTTTATCTTGAAAGTTTTCCGACTCTACACCTTTGGAGGTGTTGGAAATATGCCCTAGAAACAAATAATAATAAGGATTATTATCATATTTCATAAAGTTTATGATTAAGTTTTATATCATGCTATAACTGTATTGAAAGGAAACGTCAATACACGTGTAATATATAAACAACCAGGGGTTCCCGGTGAAACTCTAGTCACTGGTTCATTGGTCATCAGATGATCAATGTTTCCTAATCATGTGGCATTTATGCCAGTTGGAAATGGAGTCAACTCATTCTGAGAATGAGATGATGAACCAATACTCAACCTAAACATCGTGACCCGATCATGTCATGAAGTTCAAGTTATGATGATTTGAATAGACCTCATAGACTATTCCTTAGACTGTGAGACTATATCAATCACTGTCTCCTGAGAATGTTTAGATAGCATCAAACGTCACTTATGACAGAGTGATCATAAAGGTGTGTCTAGGTATTCGGAGGAACCATAGAGTAAATATATGTCAAGAGCGGGATTTTTCCGTCCACATAATGGAAGGATACTCAAGGGCCCACTCGGAGAAGTTGTATCCAATAGCTGCACAGCGTGTGATTTGATCACAGGGATATCACTTGTCGAAAACGAGTCAAGTAGCATTGTTCGGTAACGAGATTGAACACGACATGGTGATGTCATTGATCAGATCTTAGGCAATGCAAGTATGGAGAGCAAAAAGGAATAATACGTGACTATCCCGGTTCAAACAACGAAATATCTTCGTGGAATGCACAGGGGTCACATGGCCATCCAGGTCCCTCTATCGATCATTGGTCTAGGAGTGTCCCAACCATGTCTGGAGTGTTCCCGAACTGTAGGGTATCACGCTTAAGGGCTTGATGATGCTTAGAGAGTGTTTACAGGATCGGTAGAATCACCGAAGAAAAGAAGAGATAAAACGGGAAGGGTTTCGGTAAGTCTGGAGGATGTCCGGAGTGGAGGTGGAAGGTGTTCCATAGCCACGAAGATTGAATAATATGTGAATGAATGTTAAATAATGATTTAATCATTTATTCATAATTATTTAATAAAAGAGAAATCAATTTAAAGGTCAAAAAGGCTTATTGGGCCAATTCCGGAGGGAAAAGGGCCCATGAGGGAAAGGCAAGAGTAGAGAAGGGGGAAGGGGTGGCCGGCTGGGCCTAGACCCCCACCCCCCTCCGCCCGCGCGGGGCCCACCAGGGCCGGCCGGTGGGTTCCCCCCTCTCCCCTCCTTTAGTCCCACCCCGGGACTTTGAGGGAGGTAGTACCTCCCCTTCCCCTATATATAGTGGGGTATTTTGACCAGAAAATACACACAATATTCAATAAAAGGTTTCCTCACTTTTGGGGAGACCTCCAATTGATCTCTCTCTCTCTCTCTCTCTCTCTCCCGTGACCGTGGTCCCAAGTTCAGACTGCGCGAACGAGAGACATCTTCACCGCAGAGCGCCGTCGTACTGCGAGATTCAGATTCAGGAGCTCTACTTCCGCAACTGTTGCTGGATCAGGGAAGCAGGATTCATCGCCAGGCACCGGACGTATGTAACTCCCCGCGAGGTGTCACACTTGGGGCACTAGGAGTCGTTGGAGCCATAGGAGCGCGAGGACTTCAATATGACCTTGAGGTCAGCTTCAGATCGTCTACATCAACCATGCTCTCCTGAGCATTGGCAATGCTTTTCGGTCTTCAAGGGTAAGTTCACGAAAATCTCCTCCCATTACTGTATTACTAATAGATAGGTCCTGGCAGCATCAGGGGTTCAGGGGCATAGGGTAAAATTTTATTGTTTTCATACGTGAACCCCTATAGTGGTATCAGAGTTAGATCTATGCGTAGTAATGCTAGTACGGGTAGAACACACGAGATATAGCATGTGGGCATTGATCTTTTTGTTGTTACCCTCCCATGTGTACTTGTGTATACTGAAGTAATGCTTGATGAAGCGGCCCCCAACCGACTTCACGCGTGCATTCGCGAGACTAGTCCATGCTTGACATACGGCTTGTACCGTATAAAGTGGCTTTGTGGGGGTGTCTCTCTCTCTCTCGCATTAGTTGGTACGCCATTTCCAACGGAGGGCCCCGAAAGGGGTATAGTATAGACAACTACTTGATCAGCGTTGTGGTGAAAGTTCGTAGGTAAGAACGGTTCTTGTGCGAAAGCCCATTTAGCCATGTAAAACATGCAAAGATAAAGTAGAGGCATCTAACTTTGTTTTGCAAGGGGGCGTTGCTTTGTGATATGGTTGTGGGAAAGGTAAAGTGATTACCTTATGTTATGAAGTAGTAGATAGTCACGGTTGTGACGGACTATCACACTAGAAAGACACCGGTATCCTGGTGTCTACGGTGCTGGAACCCTGGCACCAGAATTTGGTGACACCAGATTGAGATCACGACATGAAGGACCATATCACATCGCATTTACATTCAATGTTATTGTTTGTATATCTTATTATGTGCTAGTATTAGATACTCGATGGTAGCCTAATAAGTTGATCCCTATTAAAATACCAATGGTTGTGTTCTCCCTTAGTGTGCACCACCAAGAAAGTTCTTCGGTATGAGGCAGGCCATGACGATCGGGTGTCAAACATATCTATGTTCGCATACAGTGGGTGTAAGCCATGTTGCACAACGAATACATTAAGGTTGAGTTGGTGAGACTAGCATGTGTAGACATGGCATCAAAACACGGATGGTCGAAAGATCGAGCATGAGTCGCATGAATGATGTGACCGACGTTTAGCATCCACCCTAGAACCCACATTGATGGTCGTGACGATCGGGGGAGATGTGGGGAAAAGGGGTCGTGTTATCAGTAGAACCCTTAAGGGGATAGGCGTTTATTAGTGGAGTTATTATTATTAACTCATTTAATTATAAACTTAGTCTAAATTCCTTTTTGCAATTATAAATGTAGAGATGGCTCACCGTGAAGCTTACTTTGCCATTGATGAGTGGGTAGTTGGTGAGAAACTTAGACTTGATGGATCCAACTTTCCTAGTTGGCTTGTGTGCCTGAATGATCTCCTTACTAGGAATCATGTGGTAGACTACATACGCTGCACGATGGATTTGACTAATCCAGACTACTATGAGACCCCACAAGAGCTGGCGGACCGCTAGTATCATCAAGAGATGTCCACTTACATTCAGATAATAATGCGTTACGGGATGGTGGATGAACTCCATCTGCTCATGGGTGATCTTGATCCATATGCGATGGTGGATCAGCTGAGAGCAGAGTTCACAAGCCATGTGCGCATGTGGAAGCACGAGCTGCTTGGAGAGTTCCTTTCCATAAAGATGGAGGAACACACTTGTCTGAAGAGTCACTTGGAGCGCATGCTTGATGCACACATGAGGCTGGTGTACTTCATGGACTATTGGATGGATGATGCATTTGTGATAGGCGTGCTGCTTCGATCGCTGCCTCCCAGCTACGAAGGACATGTCCGGAGTAGCTTCATGAGTGTTGATACGGAAACATTGGATTTCCAAGAGTTCATATTACATTTCAGGAACGTAAAGGTTGAACCAATCACCGGAGAGGTCATCGATGATGAAGGTATATATTTGATATACAGTTTTATAAATGTTATAATCTTGCAAACACATGTTGCAGTGTTAAAGTATATTTGATACTTGTTCTGTTTTGCTGAAAACAGGTCCTTTTGCATGAGAGGTGCTTGCTAGAGAGGAGGTGACATTGCGTGTTGATGGCGAGCATGATGATGATGGCCAACGACACTCTCCCTCAACATTTAACACTTAGTTTATATTTTTGGATAATTATTGTAATCGATTGAGAGATATGTGAACTTCATTAGTGTGTCTCATACTTCGTGAGACGGTTATTCATATGAGTTTGTAACAAACAGTTGTTCCACTTTTATGAATGATTTCTATTTGTGTTCATATCTTGTTTGATTATATGCGAATTATCCTTGTTGTTGAAACTAATTGATAACACATGAACATTTGTAAAATATTGAAATTCCTTGGAATTACCCAACTTAATGATATGTTCATTACTGAATGAAACCATTATTTAAATTCAAAGTTATATTAATAATATGTGAAAGACACTTGTATTCTTGTCACATATGGATCATGCATAAGTTCGGCAAAATAACTTAAGCACCATGCATTACTTGAATACAAAGTGTTTGATGAATTGTTAAAAGATAATATATATTTGATGTATTGTGGTTTAATAAAATGGTGATTATCATTATATGATTGTTTAAATTTTATAAATAAGTTTACAAAGGAAACATGAGTATGAAACTATTTGACATGATCAAAGTATTTCATCAACAAAGGGTATTAAAGATAAAAGAGAATCTAATTACTACAATTTGATCAATAGTAATGAAATTTGACTTTATAAGAATGGCATAAAGAAAATTGTGTAATGCAATGCATTTGAAATGTTAAAATGCAAAGTATCACAATATGATATTAGATATCAAGTGGGTGAATATATGGCGCCAAATAAATCATTGTAGTATAGATGTAAAAGACTATTAGTTAGAAATAGTTAACACTCAATTAGAATATATAGTGAACCATATAAATTCGTGTGATCGGCACCATATATTGTATGGATCGTCGTGGAAGTTTTGGGGTTATTCAATATAACCAAAAAATAGCGAATAAGTCCTTGTAGAGTGTTCATTGGAAATTATGAATACGATAGCCATAGCTAGAACCAAAAGGAAAGCAAAACTTGTATTGCTTGGATTTTGGTGCATTCTCGAGAAAGTTCACATTTAGTGGTATTTCTCGATTATGGAGCAAATGGAAGATAGTGAAAAACATGATGAGGATTCAAAACCCTGCATCAGAGTGTTGAGAAGCGCAACAAAAAGCGTTCCTGAATGATACTCTTCACAAAGGAAAGAATCAATAATAGTGATCATTGTGTTTTCCCCACTGGTGTTTTTACTACATAAAGTAGGATTCAAAATGCAGCTCATATCATGTATGGAGAAATTTGTGAATCATTTGTCATGATTACCAGAATATGACATACCTACGAACTACTAAGGAAATAATGGTAAACTAGAATTATGAGAAATCCTAGAGGCAAAATTCCCTTGAGACTAGAAAGCAATTCATTGCTGAATCTTACAAGTAAAGGGGTTACTTGGATTTTTCCCAAATGACTGTAAATCCATAGTGGAAAAGGGGGTGAATGACAAAAGCATGATTTGTCATGAATAATGTATTAGACAAATTCATATGAATTTGATTCAAGTGTGTTGAAAGTCTAATGGATTTAAAACTAGTAAGGTACTAGTGTCTCATAGCAAATCTTCAAGTTTGATAATTTATCAAAGGATTTTGAAGTTGTTCAAAATAGTGAGTAAATAAGCAATTTGCATGAAATTGAGTGGGAGCTATGAAAGTATTCCTAAAACAATATGTGAATGACATATTTTTGAGTGGGAGCAATGTAAGTCTCAAACTCAAATGTGACGGGAACACATTTTGAGTGAGAGCAAAGTGAGTCCCAAATTCAAATATGTAGGAACATATGTTGAGTAAGCGTAGTGACTCATACCCAAATATATTAGGAACATATTTTGAGTGGGAGCTTAGAGGAATGATTCTTAAGTGTGTATACGACACATTAAGAATAAAAGTGCAAGTACCGATAAATAAAGATTTATAGGGAGTAGAAGTTGATAATAAGTATATTATGATATTATGTAGTATTCCTTAAAGGATTCCGAAAAGAGTTTTGGAATAGAAGTTATTGAGGAACTGGTCCTTGATAACTCAAATTAGGAATATAATTAAGTCTAACATCGATGGTTGAAAGAAAGAAAAGGATGATCATCATCCACTATGTTGAGACATAGGTTCTATCTTAGAAAAACCATGATGATAACTTAACATAATATATGATCCAAGAAGGAACATTTGAAAAGTGATTAAGTTTGAATCACAGAACATTGAGATGAGTTTGTCCGCAGTGTCTATTAGAGTATTGTAGACATGTTTTCCAAATCCATAAAGGATGGCATATCTTAAAGGATAAAGATTTATGTTATAAGGGAATATGTTGGAAACTCCTGTATCGATAATATTGACTAAAGTCAAGTAGGAAGCGAGGTGAATGATGTAGGGGTTCCGCGTATGAAAACAATAAAATTTTACCCTACGCCCCTGAACCCCTGAAGATGCCAGGACCTATCTATTAGTAATATAGTAACGGGAGGGGCTTTTCGTGAACTTACCCTTGAAGACCGAAAAGAGTTGTCAACGCTCAGGAGAGCGTGGTTGATGTAGACGAGCTGAAGCCGACCTCAAGGTCGTGATGAAGTCCTTGCGCTCCTTTGGCTCCAACGACTTGAGTGCCTCAAGTGCGACACCTCGTGAGGAGTTACACACGTCGGGTGTCTGACGATGACTCCCGCTTCCCCGATCTAGCAGAAGTTGCATAAGTAGAGCTCCCGGATCCGAATCCCGCAGCGCGACGGCGCTCCGCGGTGAAGATGTCGCTCGTTCGGGCAGTCCAGACTTGGGACAACGGTCACGAGAGAGAGAGGGAGAGAGAAAATATCAATTAGAGGTCCTTCCCAAAAGTTAGAAGACCTTTATTGATTATTGGTGTATTTTATTTGGCCAAATACCCCCACTATATATAGGGGGAGGGGAGGTACTCCTACCTCAAAGTCCCGGGGTGGGACTAAAGGAGAGGAGGGGGAGGGGTGGCACCACCGGCCACCCCCATGGGCCCCACGCGCAGGGGGGGGGGGCTGGCCCACTAGGGCGCCGGCCACCCCCTTGGCCCTTCTCCCTCTCTCCTTTCCCTAATGGGCCCTCTCCCCTCCGGGAATTGGCCCATTAAGCCTTTGACCATTTAAATTGATTGTTCTCTTTATTAAATAATTATGAATAAATGATTAAATCAATATTTAACATTCATTCACATATTATTCAACCTCCGTGGCTATGAAACACTTCCACCTCCACTCCGGACATCCTCCGAACTTACCGAAACCCTTCCGGTTTTCTCTCTACTATTCTTTGGTGATTCTACTGATCCTATAAACACTCTCTAAGAATCATCAAGCCCGTAAGCGTGATACCCCACGGTTCGAGAACACTCCAGACATGGTCGGGACACTCCTGCACCAATGATCGATAGAGGAACCTGGATGGCCATGTGACCCCTGTGTGTTCCACGAAGATCTTTTGTCGTTTGAACCGGGACAGTCGTGTCTTATTCCATTTGTCTCTCGATACTTGCATTTCCCGAGATCTGATCAATGAAATCACCATGTCGTGTTCAATCTCGTTACCGAATAATGCTACTTGACTCGTTTCGACAAGTGATATCCCCGTGATCAAATCACACGCTGTGCAGCTATTGGATATAACTTCTCCGAGTGGGCCCTTTGAGTATCTTCCCGCCACATGGACGGAAAAATCCTGCTCTTGACATATATTGCCTCTACGGTTTCCTGCGAGTACCTGAACACACCTTTATAACCACTGCATTACCAAGTGGCACTTGATGCTATCTAAGCACTCTCGGGAGACAGTGATTGATATAGCCTCACGGTCTAAGGAATAGTCTACAAGGATCCATTTCTAATCATCATAACTTGAACTTCGTGACATGATTGGGTCACGATGTTTAGGTTGGGTATTGGTTCATCATCTCATTCTCGGAATGAGATGACTCCATTTCCAACTGGCATAAATGCCACATGATCAGGAAACATGATCATCTGTTGACCAATGAACCAGTGACTAGAGTTTCACTGGGAACCCCTGGTTGTTTGTGCATCACACGTGTATTGATGTTTCCACTCAATACAGTTATAGCATGATATAAAACTTAATCATAAACTATATGAAATATGATAATAGTCCTTATAACTATTTGTCTCTAGGGCATATTTCCAATAGTCTCCCACTTGCACTAGAGTACAATTACACTAGCTGCATTTGTTCCTTAATCATTGGCACCATATATCCGGTACCCTGAACATGCTTGCTCATGTAGGAGGTTGAGTGTTGGGTCTGTACTTTACAGTCCCAAATCCTTTGCAACTTACTAATGTCACCTTGATTAACATTAATACTTTATCATCATATGATAACATCTGTGTGTATGCATCGTCGCTATGGCAGCAGAACGTGGCTATATTCCAGGAGCCTACAGTGACTTTAGATCAACCTCGAGGGCTTTCTCATGGGCACTGTGCCCTGGGACACATCATTCTACGTTAAAAGCGAACTAGCCCCGCCATAACATTATACAACACTTTATATGGTACCCTTATCTATTATTATAAATGTATTCATTGAAACACTAGTGCACTCTGTGCAACTTTCGATGTTTTTGTTCACCTTGCTTCCTACTTGACTTCAATCGGTATCTACGGGAGTTTCCAACATATTCCCTTATAACATAACCCTTTATGTTTTAAGATATGTCATCCTTTATGGATTTGGAAAACATGTCTACGGTTCTCTACTAGACACTGCAGACAAAATCATCTCAACGTTCTGTGATTCGAACTTAATCACTTTTAAACGTTCCTTATTGGATCATATATTATGTTAAGTTATCATTATGGTTTTCTGAGATAGAACCTATGTCTTAACATAGTGGATGATGATCATCCTTTTTCTTTCTTTCAACCATTGATGTTAAACTTAATGCTATTCCAAACTTGAGTTATTAAGGAACAGTTCCTTAATTAACTTATATTCTAAAACCCTTTTCAGAATCCCTTAAGGAATACTACATAATATCATAATACACCTATTATCAACTCCTACACCTTATAAATCATTATTTATAAGTATTTGCGCTTTTATTCTTAACACACTTAAGAATCACTATATAAGCTCCCACTCAAAAATATGTCATTCACATATTGTTTTACGAAGACTTCCATAGCTCCCACTCAATTTTATGCAAAATGCATATCCACTCACTATTTTGAATAACTTCAAAATCCTTTAATCAAATATCAAACTTGGAGTTTTACTATGAGATACTAGTACTATTACTAGTTTTAAATCCTCTAGACATTCAACACACTTGAATCGAATTCATTTGAATTTGTCCAATACTTGACAAATTGTGCTTTTGTCATTCACCCCCTTTTCCACTATGGCTTTGCAGTCATTTGGGAAAATTCAAGTAACCCTTTTTACTTGTGAGATTCGGCAACGAATTGCTTTCTAATCTCAAGTGAATTTTGTTTCTAGGATTTCTCATAATTTAGTTTACCATTATTTCCTTAGTAGTTCGTAGGTATGTCATATTCCAAGAATCATGACAAATGATTCATAAATGTCTCCATACAAGATATGGGTTACATTTTGAATCCTACTTCATGTAGTGAAAAACACCAGTGGGGAAAACACAATGATCAATATCATTGATTCTTTCCTTTGTGAAGAGAATCGTTTAAGAACGTTTTCCATTGCGCTTCTCAACACTCTGATGCAGGGATTTGAATCCTCATCGTGTTTCAAACTATCTTCCATTTGCTCCATAATTGAGAAATATCACTAAAAGTGAGCTTTCTCAAGAATGCACCAAAATCCAAGCAATACCAGTTTTGCTTCTCTTTTGGTTTCAGCTATGGATTTCGTATTCAAAGTTTCCAATGAATACTCTACAAGGACTTATTCTCTATTGTTTTGGTTATGTCAAATAACCCCAAAACTTTCACGAATTCAAATGGTTCACTACATTCTAATTGAGTGCTAACTATTTCTTAACTAATGGTCTCTACATCTACACTACAACGATTTATTTGGTGCCTTCTATTCACCCACTTTGATATCTAATATCACATTGCGATGCTTTGCATTTTGACGTTTCAGAATGCTTTGCATTTCACAATTTCTCTTATGCCATTCTTATAAAGTCGAATTTCATTACTATTAATCAAATCATAGTAATTAGATTCTCTTTTATCTTTATACCCTTTTATTGATGAAACACTTTGATCAAATCAAATAGTTTCACATTCATGTTTCCTTTGGTAAACTTCTTTACACATTTAAACAATCATATAATGATAATTACCATTTTGTTAAAACACAATACATCGAATATGTATTTACTTTTAACAATTCATTAAACACTTTGTATTCAAGTAATACTCGGTGTTCAAGTTAATTTGCCGAACTTAGGCATGATTTATATGTGATAAGAAATCGAATGACTTTCACATATTATCATTATAACTTTGAATTTAAACAATGGTTTCATTCATTAATGAAATATCATTAATTGGGTATTTTCAAGGTATTTCAATATTTTACAAATGTTCACGCATTATCAATTAGTTTCAAACAACAAGGATAATTCATGTATAATCAAACAAGATATGAACACGAATAGAAATCATTCATAAAAGTATAACAACGGATTGTTACAAACTGATATGAATAACCGTCTCACAAAGTGTGACACACACTAAAGAAGTTATATTTTGATTACAATAACTATCCAAAACATAAACTAAGTGATAAATGTTGAGGGAGAGTGTCGTCGGCCATCATCATCATGCTCGCCATCAACACGCAATGTCTTAAAGGATAAAGATTTATGTTATAAGGGAATATGTTGGAAACTCCTGTATCGATAATATTGACTAAAGTCAAGTAGGAAGCGAGGTGAATGATGTAGGGGTTCCGCGTATGAAAACAATAAAATTTTACCCTACGCCCCTGAACCCCTGAAGATGCCAGGACCTATCTATTAGTAATATAGTAACGGGAGGGGCTTTTCGTGAACTTACCCTTGAAGACCGAAAAGAGTTGTCAACGCTCAGGAGAGCGTGGTTGATGTAGACGAGCTGAAGCCGACCTCAAGGTCGTGATGAAGTCCTTGCGCTCCTTTGGCTCCAACGACTTGAGTGCCTCAAGTGCGACACCTCGTGAGGAGTTACACACGTCGGGTGTCTGACGATGACTCCCGCTTCCCCGATCTAGCAGAAGTTGCATAAGTAGAGCTCCCGGATCCGAATCCCGCAGCGCGACGGCGCTCCGCGGTGAAGATGTCGCTCGTTCGGGCAGTCCAGACTTGGGACAACGGTCACGAGAGAGAGAGGGAGAGAGAAAATATCAATTAGAGGTCCTTCCCAAAAGTTAGAAGACCTTTATTGATTATTGGTGTATTTTATTTGGCCAAATACCCCCACTATATATAGGGGGAGGGGAGGTACTCCTACCTCAAAGTCCCGGGGTGGGACTAAAGGAGAGGAGGGGGAGGGGTGGCACCACCGGCCACCCCCATGGGCCCCACGCGCAGGGGGGGGGGGGCTGGCCCACTAGGGCGCCGGCCACCCCCTTGGCCCTTCTCCCTCTCTCCTTTCCCTAATGGGCCCTCTCCCCTCCGGGAATTGGCCCATTAAGCCTTTGACCATTTAAATTGATTGTTCTCTTTATTAAATAATTATGAATAAATGATTAAATCAATATTTAACATTCATTCACATATTATTCAACCTCCGTGGCTATGAAACACTTCCACCTCCACTCCGGACATCCTCCGAACTTACCGAAACCCTTCCGGTTTTCTCTCTACTATTCTTTGGTGATTCTACTGATCCTATAAACACTCTCTAAGAATCATCAAGCCCGTAAGCGTGATACCCCACGGTTCGGGAACACTCCAGACATGGTCGGGACACTCCTGCACCAATGATCGATAGAGGAACCTGGATGGCCATGTGACCCCTGTGTGTTCCACGAAGATCTTTTGTCGTTTGAACCGGGACAGTCGTGTCTTATTCCATTTGTCTCTCGATACTTGCATTTCCCGAGATCTGATCAATGAAATCACCATGTCGTGTTCAATCTCGTTACCGAATAATGCTACTTGACTCGTTTCGACAAGTGATATCCCCGTGATCAAATCACACGCTGTGCAGCTATTGGATATAACTTCTCCGAGTGGGCCCTTTGAGTATCTTCCCGCCACATGGACGGAAAAATCCTGCTCTTGACATATATTGCCTCTACGGTTTCCTGCGAGTACCTGAACACACCTTTATAACCACTGCATTACCAAGTGGCACTTGATGCTATCTAAGCACTCTCGGGAGACAGTGATTGATATAGCCTCACGGTCTAAGGAATAGTCTACAAGGATCCATTTCTAATCATCATAACTTGAACTTCGTGACATGATTGGGTCACGATGTTTAGGTTGGGTATTGGTTCATCATCTCATTCTCGGAATGAGATGACTCCATTTCCAACTGGCATAAATGCCACATGATCAGGAAACATGATCATCTGTTGACCAATGAACCAGTGACTAGAGTTTCACTGGGAACCCCTGGTTGTTTGTGCATCACACGTGTATTGATGTTTCCACTCAATACAGTTATAGCATGATATAAAACTTAATCATAAACTATATGAAATATGATAATAGTCCTTATAACTATTTGTCTCTAGGGCATATTTCCAATAGTCTCCCACTTGCACTAGAGTACAATTACACTAGCTGCATTTGTTCCTTAATCATTGGCACCATATATCCGGTACCCTGAACATGCTTGCTCATGTAGGAGGTTGAGTGTTGGGTCTGTACTTTACAGTCCCAAATCCTTTGCAACTTACTAATGTCACCTTGATTAACATTAATACTTTATCATCATATGATAACATCTGTGTGTATGCATCGTCGCTATGGCAGCAGAACGTGGCTATATTCCAGGAGCCTACAGTGACTTTAGATCAACCTCGAGGGCTTTCTCATGGGCACTGTGCCCTGGGACACATCATTCTACGTTAAAAGCGAACTAGCCCCGCCATAACATTATACAACACTTTATATGGTACCCTTATCTATTATTATAAATGTATTCATTGAAACACTAGTGCACTCTGTGCAACTTTCGATGTTTTTGTTCACCTCGCTTCCTACTTGACTTCAATCGGTATCTACGGGAGTTTCCAACATATTCCCTTATAACATAACCCTTTATGTTTTAAGATATGTCATCCTTTATGGATTTGGAAAACATGTCTACGGTTCTCTACTAGACACTGCAGACAAAATCATCTCAACGTTCTGTGATTCGAACTTAATCACTTTTAAACGTTCCTTATTGGATCATATATTATGTTAAGTTATCATTATGGTTTTCTGAGATAGAACCTATGTCTTAACATAGTGGATGATGATCATCCTTTTTCTTTCTTTCAACCATTGATGTTAAACTTAATGCTATTCCAAACTTGAGTTATTAAGGAACAGTTCCTTAATTAACTTATATTCTAAAACCCTTTTCAGAATCCCTTAAGGAATACTACATAATATCATAATACACCTATTATCAACTCCTACACCTTATAAATCATTATTTATAAGTATTTGCGCTTTTATTCTTAACACACTTAAGAATCACTATATAAGCTCCCACTCAAAAATATGTCATTCACATATTGTTTTACGAAGACTTCCATAGCTCCCACTCAATTTTATGCAAAATGCATATCCACTCACTATTTTGAATAACTTCAAAATCCTTTAATCAAATATCAAACTTGGAGTTTTACTATGAGATACTAGTACTATTACTAGTTTTAAATCCTCTAGACATTCAACACACTTGAATCGAATTCATTTGAATTTGTCCAATACTTGACAAATTGTGCTTTTGTCATTCACCCCCTTTTCCACTATGGCTTTGCAGTCATTTGGGAAAATTCAAGTAACCCTTTTTACTTGTGAGATTCGGCAACGAATTGCTTTCTAATCTCAAGTGAATTTTGTTTCTAGGATTTCTCATAATTTAGTTTACCATTATTTCCTTAGTAGTTCGTAGGTATGTCATATTCCAAGAATCATGACAAATGATTCATAAATGTCTCCATACAAGATATGGGTTACATTTTGAATCCTACTTCATGTAGTGAAAAACACCAGTGGGGAAAACACAATGATCAATATCATTGATTCTTTCCTTTGTGAAGAGAATCGTTTAAGAACGTTTTCCATTGCGCTTCTCAACACTCTGATGCAGGGATTTGAATCCTCATCGTGTTTCAAACTATCTTCCATTTGCTCCATAATTGAGAAATATCACTAAAAGTGAGCTTTCTCAAGAATGCACCAAAATCCAAGAAATACCAGTTTTGCTTCTCTTTTGGTTTCAGCTATGGATTTCGTATTCAAAGTTTCCAATGAATACTCTACAAGGACTTATTCTCTATTGTTTTGGTTATGTCAAATAACCCCAAAACTTTCACGAATTCAAATGGTTCACTACATTCTAATTGAGTGCTAACTATTTCTTAACTAATGGTCTCTACATCTACACTACAACGATTTATTTGGTGCCTTCTATTCACCCACTTTGATATCTAATATCACATTGCGATGCTTTGCATTTTGACGTTTCAGAATGCTTTGCATTTCACAATTTCTCTTATGCCATTCTTATAAAGTCGAATTTCATTACTATTAATCAAATCATAGTAATTAGATTCTCTTTTATCTTTATACCCTTTTATTGATGAAACACTTTGATCAAATCAAATAGTTTCACATTCATGTTTCCTTTGGTAAACTTCTTTACACATTTAAACAATCATATAATGATAATTACCATTTTGTTAAAACACAATACATCGAATATGTATTTACTTTTAACAATTCATTAAACACTTTGTATTCAAGTAATACTCGGTGTTCAAGTTAATTTGCCGAACTTAGGCATGATTTATATGTGATAAGAAATCGAATGACTTTCACATATTATCATTATAACTTTGAATTTAAACAATGGTTTCATTCATTAATGAAATATCATTAATTGGGTATTTTCAAGGTATTTCAATATTTTACAAATGTTCACGCATTATCAATTAGTTTCAAACAACAAGGATAATTCATGTATAATCAAACAAGATATGAACACGAATAGAAATCATTCATAAAAGTATAACAACGGATTGTTACAAACTGATATGAATAACCGTCTCACAAAGTGTGACACACACTAAAGAAGTTATATTTTGATTACAATAACTATCCAAAACATAAACTAAGTGATAAATGTTGAGGGAGAGTGTCGTCGGCCATCATCATCATGCTCGCCATCAACACGCAATGTCTTAAAGGATAAAGATTTATGTTATAAGGGAATATGTTGGAAACTCCTGTATCGATAATATTGACTAAAGTCAAGTAGGAAGCGAGGTGAATGATGTAGGGGTTCCGCGTATGAAAACAATAAAATTTTACCCTACGCCCCTGAACCCCTGAAGATGCCAGGACCTATCTATTAGTAATATAGTAACGGGAGGGGCTTTTCGTGAACTTACCCTTGAAGACCGAAAAGAGTTGTCAACGCTCAGGAGAGCGTGGTTGATGTAGACGAGCTGAAGCCGACCTCAAGGTCGTGATGAAGTCCTTGCGCTCCTTTGGCTCCAACGACTTGAGTGCCTCAAGTGCGACACCTCGTGAGGAGTTACACACGTCGGGTGTCTGACGATGACTCCCGCTTCCCCGATCTAGCAGAAGTTGCATAAGTAGAGCTCCCGGATCCGAATCCCGCAGCGCGACGGCGCTCCGCGGTGAAGATGTCGCTCGTTCGGGCAGTCCAGACTTGGGACAACGGTCACGAGAGAGAGAGGGAGAGAGAAAATATCAATTAGAGGTCCTTCCCAAAAGTTAGAAGACCTTTATTGATTATTGGTGTATTTTATTTGGCCAAATACCCCCACTATATATAGGGGGAGGGGAGGTACTCCTACCTCAAAGTCCCGGGGTGGGACTAAAGGAGAGGAGGGGGAGGGGTGGCACCACCGGCCACCCCCATGGGCCCCACGCGCAGGGGGGGGGGGGCTGGCCCACTAGGGCGCCGGCCACCCCCTTGGCCCTTCTCCCTCTCTCCTTTCCCTAATGGGCCCTCTCCCCTCCGGGAATTGGCCCATTAAGCCTTTGACCATTTAAATTGATTGTTCTCTTTATTAAATAATTATGAATAAATGATTAAATCAATATTTAACATTCATTCACATATTATTCAACCTCCGTGGCTATGAAACACTTCCACCTCCACTCCGGACATCCTCCGAACTTACCGAAACCCTTCCGGTTTTCTCTCTACTATTCTTTGGTGATTCTACTGATCCTATAAACACTCTCTAAGAATCATCAAGCCCGTAAGCGTGATACCCCACGGTTCGGGAACACTCCAGACATGGTCGGGACACTCCTGCACCAATGATCGATAGAGGAACCTGGATGGCCATGTGACCCCTGTGTGTTCCACGAAGATCTTTTGTCGTTTGAACCGGGACAGTCGTGTCTTATTCCATTTGTCTCTCGATACTTGCATTTCCCGAGATCTGATCAATGAAATCACCATGTCGTGTTCAATCTCGTTACCGAATAATGCTACTTGACTCGTTTCGACAAGTGATATCCCCGTGATCAAATCACACGCTGTGCAGCTATTGGATATAACTTCTCCGAGTGGGCCCTTTGAGTATCTTCCCGCCACATGGACGGAAAAATCCTGCTCTTGACATATATTGCCTCTACGGTTTCCTGCGAGTACCTGAACACACCTTTATAACCACTGCATTACCAAGTGGCACTTGATGCTATCTAAGCACTCTCGGGAGACAGTGATTGATATAGCCTCACGGTCTAAGGAATAGTCTACAAGGATCCATTTCTAATCATCATAACTTGAACTTCGTGACATGATTGGGTCACGATGTTTAGGTTGGGTATTGGTTCATCATCTCATTCTCGGAATGAGATGACTCCATTTCCAACTGGCATAAATGCCACATGATCAGGAAACATGATCATCTGTTGACCAATGAACCAGTGACTAGAGTTTCACTGGGAACCCCTGGTTGTTTGTGCATCACACCTGTATTGATGTTTCCACTCAATACAGTTATAGCATGATATAAAACTTAATCATAAACTATATGAAATATGATAATAGTCCTTATAACTATTTGTCTCTAGGGCATATTTCCAATAGTCTCCCACTTGCACTAGAGTACAATTACACTAGCTGCATTTGTTCCTTAATCATTGGCACCATATATCCGGTACCCTGAACATGCTTGCTCATGTAGGAGGTTGAGTGTTGGGTCTGTACTTTACAGTCCCAAATCCTTTGCAACTTACTAATGTCACCTTGATTAACATTAATACTTTATCATCATATGATAACATCTGTGTGTATGCATCGTCGCTATGGCAGCAGAACGTGGCTATATTCCAGGAGCCTACAGTGACTTTAGATCAACCTCGAGGGCTTTCTCATGGGCACTGTGCCCTGGGACACATCATTCTACGTTAAAAGCGAACTAGCCCCGCCATAACATTATACAACACTTTATATGGTACCCTTATCTATTATTATAAATGTATTCATTGAAACACTAGTGCACTCTGTGCAACTTTCGATGTTTTTGTTCACCTCGCTTCCTACTTGACTTCAATCGGTATCTACGGGAGTTTCCAACATATTCCCTTATAACATAACCCTTTATGTTTTAAGATATGTCATCCTTTATGGATTTGGAAAACATGTCTACGGTTCTCTACTAGACACTGCAGACAAAATCATCTCAACGTTCTGTGATTCGAACTTAATCACTTTTAAACGTTCCTTATTGGATCATATATTATGTTAAGTTATCATTATGGTTTTCTGAGATAGAACCTATGTCTTAACATAGTGGATGATGATCATCCTTTTTCTTTCTTTCAACCATTGATGTTAAACTTAATGCTATTCCAAACTTGAGTTATTAAGGAACAGTTCCTTAATTAACTTATATTCTAAAACCCTTTTCAGAATCCCTTAAGGAATACTACATAATATCATAATACACCTATTATCAACTCCTACACCTTATAAATCATTATTTATAAGTATTTGCGCTTTTATTCTTAACACACTTAAGAATCACTATATAAGCTCCCACTCAAAAATATGTCATTCACATATTGTTTTACGAAGACTTCCATAGCTCCCACTCAATTTTATGCAAAATGCATATCCACTCACTATTTTGAATAACTTCAAAATCCTTTAATCAAATATCAAACTTGGAGTTTTACTATGAGATACTAGTACTATTACTAGTTTTAAATCCTCTAGACATTCAACACACTTGAATCGAATTCATTTGAATTTGTCCAATACTTGACAAATTGTGCTTTTGTCATTCACCCCCTTTTCCACTATGGCTTTGCAGTCATTTGGGAAAATTCAAGTAACCCTTTTTACTTGTGAGATTCGGCAACGAATTGCTTTCTAATCTCAAGTGAATTTTGTTTCTAGGATTTCTCATAATTTAGTTTACCATTATTTCCTTAGTAGTTCGTAGGTATGTCATATTCCAAGAATCATGACAAATGATTCATAAATGTCTCCATACAAGATATGGGTTACATTTTGAATCCTACTTCATGTAGTGAAAAACACCAGTGGGGAAAACACAATGATCAATATCATTGATTCTTTCCTTTGTGAAGAGAATCGTTTAAGAACGTTTTCCATTGCGCTTCTCAACACTCTGATGCAGGGATTTGAATCCTCATCGTGTTTCAAACTATCTTCCATTTGCTCCATAATTGAGAAATATCACTAAAAGTGAGCTTTCTCAAGAATGCACCAAAATCCAAGAAATACCAGTTTTGCTTCTCTTTTGGTTTCAGCTATGGATTTCGTATTCAAAGTTTCCAATGAATACTCTACAAGGACTTATTCTCTATTGTTTTGGTTATGTCAAATAACCCCAAAACTTTCACGAATTCAAATGGTTCACTACATTCTAATTGAGTGCTAACTATTTCTTAACTAATGGTCTCTACATCTACACTACAACGATTTATTTGGTGCCTTCTATTCACCCACTTTGATATCTAATATCACATTGCGATGCTTTGCATTTTGACGTTTCAGAATGCTTTGCATTTCACAATTTCTCTTATGCCATTCTTATAAAGTCGAATTTCATTACTATTAATCAAATCATAGTAATTAGATTCTCTTTTATCTTTATACCCTTTTATTGATGAAACACTTTGATCAAATCAAATAGTTTCACATTCATGTTTCCTTTGGTAAACTTCTTTACACATTTAAACAATCATATAATGATAATTACCATTTTGTTAAAACACAATACATCGAATATGTATTTACTTTTAACAATTCATTAAACACTTTGTATTCAAGTAATACTCGGTGTTCAAGTTAATTTGCCGAACTTAGGCATGATTTATATGTGATAAGAAATCGAATGACTTTCACATATTATCATTATAACTTTGAATTTAAACAATGGTTTCATTCATTAATGAAATATCATTAATTGGGTATTTTCAAGGTATTTCAATATTTTACAAATGTTCACGCATTATCAATTAGTTTCAAACAACAAGGATAATTCATGTATAATCAAACAAGATATGAACACGAATAGAAATCATTCATAAAAGTATAACAACGGATTGTTACAAACTGATATGAATAACCGTCTCACAAAGTGTGACACACACTAAAGAAGTTATATTTTGATTACAATAACTATCCAAAACATAAACTAAGTGATAAATGTTGAGGGAGAGTGTCGTCGGCCATCATCATCATGCTCGCCATCAACACGCAATGTCTTAAAGGATAAAGATTTATGTTATAAGGGAATATGTTGGAAACTCCTGTATCGATAATATTGACTAAAGTCAAGTAGGAAGCGAGGTGAATGATGTAGGGGTTCCGCGTATGAAAACAATAAAATTTTACCCTACGCCCCTGAACCCCTGAAGATGCCAGGACCTATCTATTAGTAATATAGTAACGGGAGGGGCTTTTCGTGAACTTACCCTTGAAGACCGAAAAGAGTTGTCAACGCTCAGGAGAGCGTGGTTGATGTAGACGAGCTGAAGCCGACCTCAAGGTCGTGATGAAGTCCTTGCGCTCCTTTGGCTCCAACGACTTGAGTGCCTCAAGTGCGACACCTCGTGAGGAGTTACACACGTCGGGTGTCTGACGATGACTCCCGCTTCCCCGATCTAGCAGAAGTTGCATAAGTAGAGCTCCCGGATCCGAATCCCGCAGCGCGACGGCGCTCCGCGGTGAAGATGTCGCTCGTTCGGGCAGTCCAGACTTGGGACAACGGTCACGAGAGAGAGAGGGAGAGAGAAAATATCAATTAGAGGTCCTTCCCAAAAGTTAGAAGACCTTTATTGATTATTGGTGTATTTTATTTGGCCAAATACCCCCACTATATATAGGGGGAGGGGAGGTACTCCTACCTCAAAGTCCCGGGGTGGGACTAAAGGAGAGGAGGGGGAGGGGTGGCACCACCGGCCACCCCCATGGGCCCCACGCGCAGGGGGGGGGGGGGGCTGGCCCACTAGGGCGCCGGCCACCCCCTTGGCCCTTCTCCCTCTCTCCTTTCCCTAATGGGCCCTCTCCCCTCCGGGAATTGGCCCATTAAGCCTTTGACCATTTAAATTGATTGTTCTCTTTATTAAATAATTATGAATAAATGATTAAATCAATATTTAACATTCATTCACATATTATTCAACCTCCGTGGCTATGAAACACTTCCACCTCCACTCCGGACATCCTCCGAACTTACCGAAACCCTTCCGGTTTTCTCTCTACTATTCTTTGGTGATTCTACTGATCCTATAAACACTCTCTAAGAATCATCAAGCCCGTAAGCGTGATACCCCACGGTTCGGGAACACTCCAGACATGGTCGGGACACTCCTGCACCAATGATCGATAGAGGAACCTGGATGGCCATGTGACCCCTGTGTGTTCCACGAAGATCTTTTGTCGTTTGAACCGGGACAGTCGTGTCTTATTCCATTTGTCTCTCGATACTTGCATTTCCCGAGATCTGATCAATGAAATCACCATGTCGTGTTCAATCTCGTTACCGAATAATGCTACTTGACTCGTTTCGACAAGTGATATCCCCGTGATCAAATCACACGCTGTGCAGCTATTGGATATAACTTCTCCGAGTGGGCCCTTTGAGTATCTTCCCGCCACATGGACGGAAAAATCCTGCTCTTGACATATATTGCCTCTACGGTTTCCTGCGAGTACCTGAACACACCTTTATAACCACTGCATTACCAAGTGGCACTTGATGCTATCTAAGCACTCTCGGGAGACAGTGATTGATATAGCCTCACGGTCTAAGGAATAGTCTACAAGGATCCATTTCTAATCATCATAACTTGAACTTCGTGACATGATTGGGTCACGATGTTTAGGTTGGGTATTGGTTCATCATCTCATTCTCGGAATGAGATGACTCCATTTCCAACTGGCATAAATGCCACATGATCAGGAAACATGATCATCTGTTGACCAATGAACCAGTGACTAGAGTTTCACTGGGAACCCCTGGTTGTTTGTGCATCACACCTGTATTGATGTTTCCACTCAATACAGTTATAGCATGATATAAAACTTAATCATAAACTATATGAAATATGATAATAGTCCTTATAACTATTTGTCTCTAGGGCATATTTCCAATAGTCTCCCACTTGCACTAGAGTACAATTACACTAGCTGCATTTGTTCCTTAATCATTGGCACCATATATCCGGTACCCTGAACATGCTTGCTCATGTAGGAGGTTGAGTGTTGGGTCTGTACTTTACAGTCCCAAATCCTTTGCAACTTACTAATGTCACCTTGATTAACATTAATACTTTATCATCATATGATAACATCTGTGTGTATGCATCGTCGCTATGGCAGCAGAACGTGGCTATATTCCAGGAGCCTACAGTGACTTTAGATCAACCTCGAGGGCTTTCTCATGGGCACTGTGCCCTGGGACACATCATTCTACGTTAAAAGCGAACTAGCCCCGCCATAACATTATACAACACTTTATATGGTACCCTTATCTATTATTATAAATGTATTCATTGAAACACTAGTGCACTCTGTGCAACTTTCGATGTTTTTGTTCACCTCGCTTCCTACTTGACTTCAATCGGTATCTACGGGAGTTTCCAACATATTCCCTTATAACATAACCCTTTATGTTTTAAGATATGTCATCCTTTATGGATTTGGAAAACATGTCTACGGTTCTCTACTAGACACTGCAGACAAAATCATCTCAACGTTCTGTGATTCGAACTTAATCACTTTTAAACGTTCCTTATTGGATCATATATTATGTTAAGTTATCATTATGGTTTTCTGAGATAGAACCTATGTCTTAACATAGTGGATGATGATCATCCTTTTTCTTTCTTTCAACCATTGATGTTAAACTTAATGCTATTCCAAACTTGAGTTATTAAGGAACAGTTCCTTAATTAACTTATATTCTAAAACCCTTTTCAGAATCCCTTAAGGAATACTACATAATATCATAATACACCTATTATCAACTCCTACACCTTATAAATCATTATTTATAAGTATTTGCGCTTTTATTCTTAACACACTTAAGAATCACTATATAAGCTCCCACTCAAAAATATGTCATTCACATATTGTTTTACGAAGACTTCCATAGCTCCCACTCAATTTTATGCAAAATGCATATCCACTCACTATTTTGAATAACTTCAAAATCCTTTAATCAAATATCAAACTTGGAGTTTTACTATGAGATACTAGTACTATTACTAGTTTTAAATCCTCTAGACATTCAACACACTTGAATCGAATTCATTTGAATTTGTCCAATACTTGACAAATTGTGCTTTTGTCATTCACCCCCTTTTCCACTATGGCTTTGCAGTCATTTGGGAAAATTCAAGTAACCCTTTTTACTTGTGAGATTCGGCAACGAATTGCTTTCTAATCTCAAGTGAATTTTGTTTCTAGGATTTCTCATAATTTAGTTTACCATTATTTCCTTAGTAGTTCGTAGGTATGTCATATTCCAAGAATCATGACAAATGATTCATAAATGTCTCCATACAAGATATGGGTTACATTTTGAATCCTACTTCATGTAGTGAAAAACACCAGTGGGGAAAACACAATGATCAATATCATTGATTCTTTCCTTTGTGAAGAGAATCGTTTAAGAACGTTTTCCATTGCGCTTCTCAACACTCTGATGCAGGGATTTGAATCCTCATCGTGTTTCAAACTATCTTCCATTTGCTCCATAATTGAGAAATATCACTAAAAGTGAGCTTTCTCAAGAATGCACCAAAATCCAAGAAATACCAGTTTTGCTTCTCTTTTGGTTTCAGCTATGGATTTCGTATTCAAAGTTTCCAATGAATACTCTACAAGGACTTATTCTCTATTGTTTTGGTTATGTCAAATAACCCCAAAACTTTCACGAATTCAAATGGTTCACTACATTCTAATTGAGTGCTAACTATTTCTTAACTAATGGTCTCTACATCTACACTACAACGATTTATTTGGTGCCTTCTATTCACCCACTTTGATATCTAATATCACATTGCGATGCTTTGCATTTTGACGTTTCAGAATGCTTTGCATTTCACAATTTCTCTTATGCCATTCTTATAAAGTCGAATTTCATTACTATTAATCAAATCATAGTAATTAGATTCTCTTTTATCTTTATACCCTTTTATTGATGAAACACTTTGATCAAATCAAATAGTTTCACATTCATGTTTCCTTTGGTAAACTTCTTTACACATTTAAACAATCATATAATGATAATTACCATTTTGTTAAAACACAATACATCGAATATGTATTTACTTTTAACAATTCATTAAACACTTTGTATTCAAGTAATACTCGGTGTTCAAGTTAATTTGCCGAACTTAGGCATGATTTATATGTGATAAGAAATCGAATGACTTTCACATATTATCATTATAACTTTGAATTTAAACAATGGTTTCATTCATTAATGAAATATCATTAATTGGGTATTTTCAAGGTATTTCAATATTTTACAAATGTTCACGCATTATCAATTAGTTTCAAACAACAAGGATAATTCATGTATAATCAAACAAGATATGAACACGAATAGAAATCATTCATAAAAGTATAACAACGGATTGTTACAAACTGATATGAATAACCGTCTCACAAAGTGTGACACACACTAAAGAAGTTATATTTTGATTACAATAACTATCCAAAACATAAACTAAGTGATAAATGTTGAGGGAGAGTGTCGTCGGCCATCATCATCATGCTCGCCATCAACACGCAATGTCTTAAAGGATAAAGATTTATGTTATAAGGGAATATGTTGGAAACTCCTGTATCGATAATATTGACTAAAGTCAAGTAGGAAGCGAGGTGAATGATGTAGGGGTTCCGCGTATGAAAACAATAAAATTTTACCCTACGCCCCTGAACCCCTGAAGATGCCAGGACCTATCTATTAGTAATATAGTAACGGGAGGGGCTTTTCGTGAACTTACCCTTGAAGACCGAAAAGAGTTGTCAACGCTCAGGAGAGCGTGGTTGATGTAGACGAGCTGAAGCCGACCTCAAGGTCGTGATGAAGTCCTTGCGCTCCTTTGGCTCCAACGACTTGAGTGCCTCAAGTGCGACACCTCGTGAGGAGTTACACACGTCGGGTGTCTGACGATGACTCCCGCTTCCCCGATCTAGCAGAAGTTGCATAAGTAGAGCTCCCGGATCCGAATCCCGCAGCGCGACGGCGCTCCGCGGTGAAGATGTCGCTCGTTCGGGCAGTCCAGACTTGGGACAAACGGTCACGAGAGAGAGAGGGAGAGAGAAAATATCAATTAGAGGTCCTTCCCAAAAGTTAGAAGACCTTTATTGATTATTGGTGTATTTTATTTGGCCAAATACCCCCACTATATATAGGGGGAGGGGAGGTACTCCTACCTCAAAGTCCCGGGGTGGGACTAAAGGAGAGGAGGGGGAGGGGTGGCACCACCGGCCACCCCCATGGGCCCCACGCGCAGGGGGGGGGGCTGGCCCACTAGGGCGCCGGCCACCCCCTTGGCCCTTCTCCCTCTCTCCTTTCCCTAATGGGCCCTCTCCCCTCCGGGAATTGGCCCATTAAGCCTTTGACCATTTAAATTGATTGTTCTCTTTATTAAATAATTATGAATAAATGATTAAATCAATATTTAACATTCATTCACATATTATTCAACCTCCGTGGCTATGAAACACTTCCACCTCCACTCCGGACATCCTCCGAACTTACCGAAACCCTTCCGGTTTTCTCTCTACTATTCTTTGGTGATTCTACTGATCCTATAAACACTCTCTAAGAATCATCAAGCCCGTAAGCGTGATACCCCACGGTTCGGGAACACTCCAGACATGGTCGGGGACACTCCTGCACCAATGATCGATAGAGGAACCTGGATGGCCATGTGACCCCTGTGTGTTCCACGAAGATCTTTTGTCGTTTGAACCGGGACAGTCGTGTCTTATTCCATTTGTCTCTCGATACTTGCATTTCCCGAGATCTGATCAATGAAATCACCATGTCGTGTTCAATCTCGTTACCGAATAATGCTACTTGACTCGTTTCGACAAGTGATATCCCCGTGATCAAATCACACGCTGTGCAGCTATTGGATATAACTTCTCCGAGTGGGCCCTTTGAGTATCTTCCCGCCACATGGACGGAAAAATCCTGCTCTTGACATATATTGCCTCTACGGTTTCCTGCGAGTACCTGAACACACCTTTATAACCACTGCATTACCAAGTGGCACTTGATGCTATCTAAGCACTCTCGGGAGACAGTGATTGATATAGCCTCACGGTCTAAGGAATAGTCTACAAGGATCCATTTCTAATCATCATAACTTGAACTTCGTGACATGATTGGGTCACGATGTTTAGGTTGGGTATTGGTTCATCATCTCATTCTCGGAATGAGATGACTCCATTTCCAACTGGCATAAATGCCACATGATCAGGAAACATGATCATCTGTTGACCAATGAACCAGTGACTAGAGTTTCACTGGGAACCCCTGGTTGTTTGTGCATCACACCTGTATTGATGTTTCCACTCAATACAGTTATAGCATGATATAAAACTTAATCATAAACTATATGAAATATGATAATAGTCCTTATAACTATTTGTCTCTAGGGCATATTTCCAATAGTCTCCCACTTGCACTAGAGTACAATTACACTAGCTGCATTTGTTCCTTAATCATTGGCACCATATATCCGGTACCCTGAACATGCTTGCTCATGTAGGAGGTTGAGTGTTGGGTCTGTACTTTACAGTCCCAAATCCTTTGCAACTTACTAATGTCACCTTGATTAACATTAATACTTTATCATCATATGATAACATCTGTGTGTATGCATCGTCGCTATGGCAGCAGAACGTGGCTATATTCCAGGAGCCTACAGTGACTTTAGATCAACCTCGAGGGCTTTCTCATGGGCACTGTGCCCTGGGACACATCATTCTACGTTAAAAGCGAACTAGCCCCGCCATAACATTATACAACACTTTATATGGTACCCTTATCTATTATTATAAATGTATTCATTGAAACACTAGTGCACTCTGTGCAACTTTCGATGTTTTTGTTCACCTCGCTTCCTACTTGACTTCAATCGGTATCTACGGGAGTTTCCAACATATTCCCTTATAACATAACCCTTTATGTTTTAAGATATGTCATCCTTTATGGATTTGGAAAACATGTCTACGGTTCTCTACTAGACACTGCAGACAAAATCATCTCAACGTTCTGTGATTCGAACTTAATCACTTTTAAACGTTCCTTATTGGATCATATATTATGTTAAGTTATCATTATGGTTTTCTGAGATAGAACCTATGTCTTAACATAGTGGATGATGATCATCCTTTTTCTTTCTTTCAACCATTGATGTTAAACTTAATGCTATTCCAAACTTGAGTTATTAAGGAATAGTTCCTTAATTAACTTATATTCTAAAACCCTTTTCAGAATCCCTTAAGGAATACTACATAATATCATAATACACCTATTATCAACTCCTACACCTTATAAATCATT